>CAWZYM010000148.1:1327500-1680000 GCA_963966185.1 Rhabditoides inermis
CCGTCAGCTGGGCGCCCCCTTCTCTCGCACGTATCTCTTTCTGGGAGACTACGTTGATAGAGGGGTGCAGGGACTCGAAGCCGTTCTCCTCCTCGTCTGCCTCAAGATACGCTATCCCAACAAGGTACTGTAGCTACCGTATACCTAGATTACCGTATGCCACAGGTGTTCCTTCTGCGCGGCAACCACGAGGACGCGAACACTAACCTGTCGTACGGGTTCTACGACGAGTGTCTTGTGAGGTTCCCCGGACTGGACAAGAGCAAGCCGCACCCCGGAGAGCAGGTGCCACATGCAAGCATCTACCCATATCTCATCGATCAGCATGATGCCCGAAACATTGCATCACCACCATTGATTCTTTTCAGATTTGGCGTCTGTTCGTCGCTCTGTTCAATGCGATGCCAGTCGCCGCCCTCATCTCACCACACATACTCTGCATGCACGGAGGCATCTCCCCCTACATCAACACACTCGACGATATCGACAAGGTGGGCGGGATCAAAGGGGCGGAGCCTGAACTCAATGCAGATCGAGCGTCCAGCGATCGTGCCTCCGTTCGGGGCGATGACTGACCTGTTGTGGTCGGATCCGGAGACCAAGTGAGACTCACTTGTCCTTCCTTCATTCATTCATTCATTCCCCGTAGGTACACCACGTGGACGCAGTCACATCGCGGAATCTCGTTCACCTTCGGAGAGGAGCAGTTCAACAAGTTCTGCGACCGCAACGACATCCACCTAGTCATTCGCGGACACCAGATCGACAGGGAGGTGCGGTACACCATTTTCCCTTGTTCAATACTAATCGTGCCACCAGATGTACCGCCACGGCTACCGGTGGTGGTTCTCGGGACAGCGACTCGTCACCATCTTCTCGGCCGCCAACTACCAGAACTACAAGAACAACTCCTGCGTCATCACCATCAACAAGAAGGTATCGTGTAGAAGGGGTACTGTAGATAGAAGGTAACTAGATACATGATCGTTGCAAGTATATCAACTTTATTAACATGAACAAACAACATAGAAGTCTAGTACAAGCAACTGATGAAATGTGTCAGATGAAGCTGCGATTCACAGTGTTCCGGTGCCGGAACTGGACCAAGAACGGGAAGAGTGCGCGAAGCAATCGAAAGTGAGCATGGGGCACTACTGTAGGATCAAGTAGGGGTACTGTAGCGTCTCGTTTAGCCGCACCAAGGGCAAGGGAGCAGCCGACACGGGGAGTGAGAAGCCTGCAACTGCCGTGGGTTAGGGTAGGGTGGATGGAAACGGTTGCTTCAGAAAGACGAGACGTCGCAAAGGAAGAAGAGCGGCGATCAGAAGAAGTCCAGCCCCAAGAAGAGGTGACTACGGTATCCGGGATTACAGCTACAGTATTTGTTTTCAGCAAGAAGACTGCTTCCGAGAAGTCCAATTCTGACAAGGATGACGACTGCTGTTAATCAACCGACCAATCCTTACAAAGACACTTACATTCGACTTACATTAGAAACGACTATTACAATTAGATTTTACCGTTAAATGCGTGTTGAGATAAATACGTTTGGCGTTTGAAACGTACTTCGGTCAGTGGTTGCATCCCTCCCCACAGCCGCCTTTCTTCTTTTTGTCGACGTGGCCTCGACAGTGATCCGTCTCGCAGTCCTACAAATTATTGGCGAGTCAATTTTGCCTAGGTTTGTTATCGTTCCCTAACCGAATGGAGACAAAGTTACAAAAAATCTACTCACCGAGTCGCTGTCAGAGCTGCTGTCTTGCCAGTTCTTGGGTTTCTTGTAGATGCAACAGCACTTGCTCTTCTTTTTGCCTGTACACACAATCGCTAATGAATGAATTATGAATACAAATGCAATCCATACATTCACAATTCACAATAACTGACCAGCGTGTTCATTGTCGACTGTGTCTGTGGTCCAGGAGACGCGCGGAGCCGACGACGAAGCCTCCGCCGGCGTGGTCAGGTGCAGCACCAGTGGGGCGGCAGTCTGCACACAAATAAACAATATTCAAATTACACAATAACGATCAATAACAAACAACATCTGCATTTCGCAACATACCGTCGACGGTGATTGCTCCGATGTGACGGTTGAGGTGGAAACTGGGACAGTTAATGTTCCTGACATTCTGAAAACAAAAGATTGCATATTGCAATAATCAAAAATAACACATTTTGTTAACGAAAAACAAACAAAAACAGCTGATTCTAGAATTCCCGCACTAATGGCACTATGGGACGAAACTGAAAAGACTATGAGGAATTTATTCGTTTTTCAATTTTTTTAAAATTTCATCTTGTCGTCGTCGTCGTTGTTGTTGTTGTTGTTGTCACCATTGTTTTACTGCTCAAATTTGCACTTGTTCAATCGACATTGATGCCAATTCTGTAGATGTTGTCTGCGGGTCGGCAGGGGGCGTCGGCGCTGCTCGCTCGCGGTCAGCAGCTGTGTTCGACGACGACTCGCGGCATCGCCAACATCCCCCACCATGAGTACCACATCCGCTTCTCCCCCAAGGATGGACGCAAGCGCCCCAGCCAAGACGTTCTCGACAGGTATGTGTGGTTGCTATTGTTACCATACCATCGATTTCGTTGTGATTTGTGAATGTTCTTTGTGTTGTTCGATGTGTTTCAATTTAAATTATGTGATTCCAGATTCAAGCGTCTGAACAATGGCATGTGGATCCGCGCCATCCCCGGAAACAACAAGGTGAGTGTAATTGGAACAGGGTACAGCGTTAGTGTACGAGTATTTACGTGAACGTATCAGTTTGAATGTTAGCACGCTTGAATGGATGAAATGTAATGTTCAAATGAACGTGTTCTCACCCTAAATGAATACTGAGTGAGTAGAAATTTAGCGTATCCATACTCGGATTGTATGTACATATCCATCATTGCAGCTTCGCTACGCGAAGGACGCCCAGTTCCAGAAGACGAGCCTCTATCACGAGACGTGCACCAAGGTGAGTGGATTTGTACAATTGTTTACCTGAATATTTATTTTCACTGTATGTATCTGCGACTTATATCTTAATGATATTCGCTGTAGATCAATAATGAAAAGTATTTATCCCGTAAATCACTTTTGCTTGCAGGAGCAGTGTCAGATGCTGGACAAGCTGGTCACGCCGTTCTGGCTCCGCCCCAAGCACTACCCCAACGACCCCTACAAGCCCTACCACATCAGGTGCGTGTTCTTCTTCTGTTCTATTCGTTGCTGTTACACTGACATACATGGAGTACATATGGCTGTCAACGGTGCGTTGCAGGTCGGGTCTCTCTTCTCCTCGGGTGGACGACCGTGGCCATCTGGTGCGCGAAAGGAAGAAGCTGCTCATGGACGATACCACTGCCGACAGGGTGTTCGCCGATAGGTAGACAGGGAAGGGCGCATGTGTTCAAATATGATTAGACATAGATTAGTGTATATGTTGGTTGTTTCGTTGATTGTTGTTGAATTGAGGCGATAAATTTATGATATCTATTGTGGGATGTTTTGGTGTTTTTAATATTTAAAAATGCATTCATCTATTTCAGAGTATGTTAATCGTGAGAGACAGATTCGTTTTTCATCAATACTGTACACACGTATTTAAATTCACAGACAGAAACAATTACCGTATTTTTGTATTCATGTGTATCTTTATAGTGATAGGCAAAGAGTGTGGATACAGTGGCGGCCAAAAATGTATCACACTTTGATTTTTGCTCTCCAAAACTATTCAAATGAAAGATAGAGCTTCCATCGTTCGCACACCGTTTTTTGGACTCTATCCGGACCTAATACCATGCTTCATATTGATCCCCCTCTATTCTCCCGGTTACAGTAGGCAGATTACTGTATTTTCAAAATCATATTTTTTTTCGTTTTCAACTTTGAAAAATTCCTGTGACCAAACTACACTTCCAAAAAAGTTCTACCCATCTTTCTCGGGTATAACCGCTCATTAGGCATCCAAAAACACCTTGATTTCATATTACATGATTAATTACTTAAATTAAAAAAAAAACATTAAAGAAACAACATCAAAAAATTGCAAAACTCTACTTTTAACAAAGGCTAACTATACTATAAAATGATATAATGGCCTGAAACTCTCTCAGTACTTTGTCGGGTGTCCCTTGTTCACGATTACGGTCTGGCTGCTGCAGGGCATCGAATCGATCAGCTTGTGGAGGGTCGCGAGATCGATTTTCTTTCACTTCTGTTCGAGCAACGCGAACTTCTCGTCCGCATTTTTGATCCGAACCTCGCGAGTCCGCCGATCGAGCTCTTCCCAGAGGTGCTCGATAGAGTTGAGGTCCGGCGAATGGCTCGGCCACTCCATGACTCTCCACTTGCCCTTGTTGAACACGTTCTAAAAGACGATGGTGCAATGACGAAATTGGACATTTCTATAAACCGATCTCGATGTGCTTGGAAGAGTGGTTTATGGCATTGCCTTGCTGGAAGACGTAGTTCCGACTATGAGTCTGCCGAATCCAGGGCCGCACCTTCTTGAGAACCTCTGAGAACGTCCTCAAGAACGATCTCCAATAGATTGAGAAAGATCTCGTGCGCGGCGCGGTCGCCCGCGGGTTTTCTTGCGTGATCCGGAAGATGTTTCGATCCATAGCGCGAGTAGTAGTCCTAGGACAACCAGAACTTTTCGGGAGAGATATATCGTGAGCGTCGGAGTACTTCTTGAGCACCTTAAATACCAAGAGTGCACACAATGAACTGGGTGACTAATGCCGCGACCCTCCACAGGCTTATAGATTCGATGCCCCTCCGCTGCCAGGCCGTTATTGTGAACAAGGGACACCTGACAAAGTACTAAGAGAGTTTCAGGCCATTATATTATTTAATAGTATAGTTAGGCTTTGTTAAAAGTAGAGTTTTGCAATTTTTTTGATGTTGTTTCTTTATTGCTTATTCAAATTTATGTAATTAATCATGTAATATGAAATCAAGGTGTTTTTGGATGCCTAATGAGTGGTTCTACCCGAGACAGGTGGGTAGAACTTTTTGGAAGTGTAGTTTGGTCACAGGAATTTTTCAAAGTTCAAAACGAGAAAATGATGATTTTTAAAAATACAGTAATCTGCCTACTGTAACCGGGAGAATAGAGGGGGATCAATATGAAGCATGGTATTAGGTCCTAATGGACTCCAAAAAAAACGGTGTGCGAACGATGGGAGCTCTATCTTTCATTTAAATAGTTTTGGAGAGCAAAAATCAAAGTGTGATAAGTACATTTTTGGCCGCCACTGTACATTAAACAAAACACAAAATTGATTTTAGTTTGCTTCTCTTCTTATTCAATTTCTAACTCTTTTTAAGAATTCGTTGAACTTCTCTTGTCGACGTCACAGGGTGCGCTCAGAGCGTCATCGCTCATCGAAAGTGGGAGGCCTGAAATGGGGGCACGGTGGTGTAGCTAAAACTGCGATACGTTTTAAAGAGATGATTATTTTTTCCTGGATCATGTAAGTGGTCCTATTAACATATTCATACAACGTTATGAATTTGTAATTCACATTACGGTAAAAGGCTCGCCCTTAGCTCGTTGAAAACATCGTGGATCTTGAACACGATTTGCTTTTGCCGTTTATATCTCTAATCTCTTCTGAAAAGTACAAGCGTAAAGTAGCTCTGTTTGGGTTCATCTCAATTCAACAAAAGCACATGCATAAAACTATTATTTCTACACTAAACTATAAACACAAACCTGCTCTCTCAAACGATATGTAGAAACGTATACTTTATTGATAACTTATTAATAGGGGCTATATAATATTTCTTCTTATTTCTTATGAAAGCATTGTGAAAATCAATAAACAGCAAGAGAACAATCGTTAAGTTTGAATGATGTTTTCATATTTTTGAATGTATACAAATACAAGAGCTAAACCCGTTTATTATAAATGACTCATATAATAAACGGGTTTAGAGACCCCAATCAATCATTGTGATTTCAAAATTTCCTAACCATTTTATCATTATAATCTGACTTTAGTTATGTAGTTTCGAAATTTATATGATAGTTCTATGTTTACTATATACGCGCGCCACAATTCCGCGCCCAACGCGCGCACCGAAGCGCGCGCTCTCAACGGGACAACGTGACAGAGAGGGCGGCGAGATCAGAGAGAATGATGACGTCATCGACCACATTTACTAATTTTTTGGGTATTAGCACAGTATCTTCAGCCGCAAACAAAGTATGCCTGAAATCAGCTAACCGAATGCTATCTAACTGCATAGGTTGAAATCCTGAAGATACAGTGCTTTGCATATTCGCATATTAGAACATTAGAACACAGGATTCCGCTTGGGGTCTCTAAAACGGGTTAATAGAATTAGAATGTGAGTGAATGTGAGTGTGTGTGCAATAGTATATTCATATTGGCATTTGATTGTCAATGTATTTGTGATCGTTTTGAGAGAGCAGGTTTGTGTTTTTAGTTTAGTGTAGAAATAATAGTTTTATGCATGTGCTTTTGTTGAATTGAGATGAACCCAAACAGAGCTACTTTACGCTTGTACTTTTCAGAAAAGAATGAATGTCCTTTTGTTGAATTTCGAAAAAAAATATTTTTTTTCAAAATGTATTTTAAACAACAAAGATAACAACAACAAAACAAAAAACGAACGCAAATCACAAACAGTGGGCACATTATCGCATTATCGCGCTCTCCCGCACACATTCCGCATCACGAACCAATGAGCGCGCGGGGGCGGGGTTAGTGAGCGGGCCTTTCAGCGAATTAGCGAACAGCTTCACAACTGACAGACGTGCAGACCTAACCAGCGAACATATTTTTGGGTATTAAACTATTGTTTCATGTTTTAGATTTGTTTATAGTTGTTCAACGGACGATTTAGAGACAAGATCATGAAATAACTCTGAAACCATTATTATTTTAATGATTTACAAGCGATTTTGGCGGCCCTCCGGGCCGAGCGGTTCTGCGCGCCGCTGGATAGGATCCAAACGCAAAACTTTCCACGCAAAATTTTTGTCAAATTGAAAACATCATCCCAAGGTTACCCTTTTTATATAAGGGTAGGCGATTTACTCGATCTATGGCTCACCCTTAACATTACGGTGGGAGACCAGTTTGATCTTTGGCTATCCCTTAATATTACGGTAGGAGAATAATTTGATCTCTGGCTCACACTTAACATTACGGTAGAAAAATAATTCGATATTTGGCTCACCCTTAACATTACGGTAGACGAATAATTCGATCTATGGCTCACCCTTAACATTACAGTAGGAGAATAAGTTGGTCTTTGAGGTGTGTGTACTGTGTTTATGTAAATGAGCAACAGCGACAGAGATACAATCATACACAAACAACGTTTTCATTACATCGTGTGTCTCGCAGACAGCAGACGTGTTTCACTCAAAAACTCTATTCTGACCGGGAGGATTTGTGATCTCTCAAATCGCATCCCACTTTTTCACACGCGGGTGTGGGTGGGAGGTGGGAGGGCTCTTCTCTCTCTCTCTCTCTCTCTCTCTCTCTCTCTGAGTGGATATCGATAGAAGGTCTGATGAGAGAAGAGACGCTCCACATTAGAAGATCTCAGCCCGTTTTCAGTAATTGTCAGAAATCCAACACGTTACTGATTCGATTCTTCGTTGTATTTTTTTCTTAACCGTTTTTCAATTTCTCCCCAAGATCATTTTGAAGTTGGTTTGAAACTTATTCCAAAAGATTTTCCATGTTCACTAATCACATGTGATCGAGGCTTCGAGGAACAAACGACGGGTTGTTGTCACGCGGCTGCTTCTCTCTCTCTCTCTCTCTCTCTCTCTCTCTCTCTCTCTCTCTCTCGACTTCCTTTGATCTCCGACCTCCTCATGTTTCACATCATTGTTTGTGTGTATGTGTGTTCGTTTTTTGCGATTTCTCTATTCATTCAGCTTTCGTCCAATCGTTTCACAAGAATGGTGCAGACGTTCAGGTAAACGTTTAATTTATTAGTTAAGTCAGCATAACAGTCACATAGATATTATATGACAAGTGCTCGCTGCGATCAGTTAAACTGCGTGTCTGAAGAGTGTAGATGTTTGTTAGTTTGGATACGCGAGAGCTCCCCCTCCCCACACCCACTCATACCGCGCACATCCCACTCTGTTTGCTCACCTCCCCATCGATCTACCAGTACGATCTACCTGTCAGCTGATTCATTCATTCATCACACCTGCTAATTTTAGCTACCTTTTTACCTTTTTTACAGCTAAATAGCGGTAATTCTTCGCCGCACTAATAACTGTGTTTGCTTATTAGAGTTACAGAATGTTTTACAGAACATCAGAGTTACTTTTTAGAGTTCGAATTGATTTACATTTTATTGTCCAGAATTTATAATGCATGTTATTTACATCCACCGTTGCAAATATATATTTGTACAAAGTCTGCCATATTCTCATGGATTTACCTGTCACCTGTCTGTCTTTTTAGTGTTTACCCTCCACTTCGGCCTCCGCTCACAAGCCTCCAAAACAACTCATTCCAAAACGAGGAGGAAATGGAGGATAAGACGGTGAGCACTTCATACTTCATTTCATTTTCATTTTCATTTCATTGTTCTTGTTCTGGGTCTGTTTTGTCGTGTGAAGTCCTTGTGGGGTGATGGTACGATTTAATTTTTTCCAGGATTACGCTCGTACACAAGAGGAAAAACATCGCAGAAAGGTTTGACGTTTGCTAGTTTGCATTTATATCTTCTTCCGTGGAGAAAAATCAAACTAATCTCAAGCGCGTTCTCCATATCTGGTGAAATGGATGAGATAAGTAAGCACGTGAACTGTATGGTTAGGGGTAAGTGATCTCTGATCAGACACGTAGAGAGTGTAGTTTGTTACAATTAGGAAAGAGAGTACGAGAAAAGATAGAGAAAAGTAAAAGTAGCAAGGCGATAGCAAACGATAGAGATTGAGGAATAGGTGGAGAGGTCAGATATGAAGAGAAAGAGGGGAAAATGGAGAGAGAGAGAGAGAGAGAGAGAGAGAAAGAAAGATTTCCTTGTAGGTCATCCTTCCCTGTGTGATTCCATGGGAGTGTGGCTCGAATCGCTATGCGAGTCAGAAGGGACAGCGGGGATTCGGGACTATCAGGAATACGAGTGACACTCATTTGCTATACTTAATTATATTGAAAAATTAAAACTCAATTTTATGCTTCACAAAAACTCAATATTATGCTTCACAGCCCCCCCCCCCTCTCCCCTCTCTCTCCCCCCCTCTCACTCTCTCTCCCTCTTCCTCTTTCCTTTCAAGAAGGTGCAACGCAATTGTTTACAACAATCGGAGTGAGCTCAAGTGGGTTGCGTGTGTGTGCGTGCCTTGATAAGGGATAAGGGATAAGGATAAGCGCACACCATACTAGCTAGATAAGGGAAACGTTTCGACCATGTATGGCATTAGAGCGTTCGCGTTCCAACTGTCTCTTTTTCCTCGAGTTACTAGAATGTAGTGACCTCCGTTAAATGGCAACGTAAACAATGACGTCATCACCTACAATCAAATGGCCGATCTCCAGCGCACCAGATTGAGCCTTATCAAATTATACGGCGGTGTGATTCGCTGTATTGACAACACCAAAACAACTCTGCTCTTTTCCAGAACTTGGGGGGGGGGGGGCACGTGATTGCGCATAGAGGGTGATTCGACCACAGACACAGTGGGTAGTCGGTAGTGTAGTGTAGACAACCAGTCAGCAGTCCGACTCGCGATACTGTATGTGTCTGCCTATCTGCACTTATCTCCTCATTCATTCACTCCTGATTATTCGCTCAAGTCACGAATCTTGCAAAACAACAAGAACAATGTTCGATTTCACCACAATCACCACACACACACACAAGTGTTTTACACCAGCAAACTCATCAGTAAGTTGACTCAATTGATCAGTCCAATTTTGGTTGCAATCGAACTTGGTGTTGAGGTGGGATCCGAACTCGATTCACCGAAATGACTTGGAAACTGGTCTCTGATTCACTCGGGCAGCCGCCGACTTCCTTATTCGGCAAATACGTGGCAATCCAAGTGTTACAGTAATGTGTTATGCGTATGTGGTTGTGGGTTGTGATCAGCTGTACAGCGCAAATCGGTAATGAAACACATTTAGAGTGTTTTAATCAATTTATTCGAAAATCATCTCATACACAAACTGCTATAATCACAACATTTTCACGAAACGTTTTTTTTCAGCCCCACTTCTTATTAATCTTATTTTCACGTTTTCCAAGCAATTGTCTGTATTTACAAATAAGTGTTTATGCAATACACACACAAGGAATCAGATACTGAAGATATCTTGATTCTCTTGTCATACTATAGAACCACCCTGCTTCCAGCGCTGTCTATCAGTTCCTCGAAGCCGCTGTCGGAGTCGAACGACGGGGTCGTCCCCCATCTCACCTGTCCCCCACTACACAAGAAGTGCGCCACACAACAGGGAGAGAAGGCGTTCGGAGGATTGAGAGAACAGGTGAGCAGACAGCATTCCTAGTGTCCGACGTCCATATCTTTCCCTCATTGGGGGAAGAAAGCGAGGATGATCCATGTGTTGCAGGTGACCCTTGTGTGTAACACCGCATCGAAAGAGAAGATACCAATCGGCAAGCTGGTGGGTGCAGCAATTGAGCAATGCAACAAGCGAACAATCAGGTGGAGGACCGTTTCAAGTCGTCGGAGCGCTTTCACACCAAGTGGAATACACCCAATCCGGGGGCGAAGAACGATACGCTATACGGTGAGAGAGTTCATTACCCATTTCTTACTATAGATTTACGACTAAGACACAGTGTGACCGCAGTTGTTAGTATTGTACTTATATTTGTTTATGTTTACAGGCCGTCCTCGCGCTGTTGTCCAGGACCCAGTTGGCGGCAGACGGTTCACGCACGAGGAAGTCCAGGTATACAATCACAAGATACTGTTTTGCATTCGCTGTGTGTCTATCGTCTGGCGCTGACCAGGTTGTATTTCACTATGAGTACGTTTCAGAAAAGTCGCGCGGCGATTCCCCGGTTTGCGGATCCGAGGAACACAGTGGCCGCCATTGACAGGAGACCCGGAGAGGTCTGTTCGCAGAAACATGATACATGATAAGCCGTTACAAACCATGAAAAGTAAAGTTCCTATGTGCGCTGATTTCTTACGAAAAGTCTTTTTCAATTTACGTGATATCTACTGCCTACTGAAATCGTCGAGATCAGATCACAGCGCGATCGAGAGATGTTGTGGTTAGTGATGAGCAAACAACTGATTACAACTTGCAACTGACATCATCCATCATGCTTCTCACCACTTGCACAGTCTTTATGATTTCTGACTATAGGGACTACCGATAGACTAATTTATTGTGTTTGTCTGGGGTATTGGCGTTTATGAATTCATCGAAAAGAAAAATCGCATCTCGGTGCACCCTGACATTGGTGGGAGCTGTACTGATAGCAGGTGATAAGAGAACAATACTCGGAATAGATCAAAGTCGCCAAGGGCGTCTCCTACTGCAAAAATGACGCATTGCTTATCATAAGCATTTTTTTTAGAACCCAATGGTATCTAGAACTTTGAACCATGAACAAATGGATCAACAAAACACACTGATCAAGTGAGGGAGTCAGATGAATTTTCAAATTGATACAATTTCAGGGCGGTCTGGTTGTTGGACCGAGCCCGCGTCAGGCAACCATGGAAATCGAAGGATTGAACAGGTGAAATCGTTATTATCATCCACATAGTATTATGTACAGCACTGAGAGAGTGAGAGGGAGAGGATCAAAACGTGGAGACTGTGTACCCATTTATTGGATGGACTGCCACTTCCATCTGTGGATTGGCGGTGGGAGTGTGCCAGCGAGCTCAGCAACAGAAGGTGTCTCGAATTCTTTGCAGCGAGCAGCCCCGATGGCAACATGCTCGAAGAGCGAACTTGGCCTCGTCTAAAACAAACAGCATACAATGACAGTAATTCATGGATTCGAAAACTGACGGCAGCAATCAGTGATAGTGGTGATGAGTGATATGACGGACCTTGATTGCTGATGGTGGTGCACTCCTCACAGAGTACCTTGACGAACGAGGTGAAGTGCTTGCCGCATAGGCGGACGTGTTCGACTGCGGAGAGGGAGAGGGCAAGGAGGAGGAGCAGCAGCAGCACACGCATCTCCCACACTGGACAACTGCGCCCGATACAGCCGGCGATAAGACAGCGAATCCCTGTAAACAACTGGGCGGGTCTAGGGGACAGAGACGGCGCGAGAGAACAGCGGGTGTCAGTGATTCACTGATAGCACAACGCTACTTCAAAGTAAAGACGTGTGGCGACCGTGTGTTGCGAGTGTGAGAGAGAAGGTTCCGGAAGTCCGAAAGGGGGAGAGGAGAGAGAGAGGGAGAGGGAGAGAGAGACAGAGAGAGGGAGAGAGATACGAACGCCCACGAAGCACGCGGCATACTGTTCCGGATGGGAGGTGACACTATTGGAATGTCCAGATAATAGGGATAGAGAGAGAGAGAGAGAGAGAGAGAGAGAGAGAGAGAGAGATGTCTGACAGTATCAATGCTCCTAAATAAATGTGAAATGCGGATCTAATAAACCATGTACGTGTGTTTTCAGAACTGAACAGGACCAACTGGATTCGAACAGATATATGGCGTGGCTAGGAGGACAGGTGAGGATCTTTGATGAGTCTTATCCTCTCTCTCTCCTCTCTCTCTCTCTCTCTCTCTCTCTCTCTCTCTTTCTATCTCTCTCCTCTCTCCCTCCATCTTCCTCTTTCTTTCTACATTGCATAAACCCGGAGCACATTGCGCGCACAGATTGAGGATAATAGATAAGGCGCTCTGACTCGATGCCTCACAAGCATTGAGGATAGAAAAAGGACAGGTTTCGCAAATCATCGACTGAGTGCCACTTGCTGAGATCCTTGGCTGTCTGAGCTTACTTTTATATCGTTGAACAGAGAGGGAGAGAGAGAGAGAGAGAGAGAGAGGGAGAGAGAGGGAGAGGGAGAGAGATACGAACGCCCTAATAATAGAAAAGTTTACTCACTGTTTTGTGAGTATACGTGACGTGCTGACGTGAATAGGTGAATCATAATGCAACTTTTGAGTGAGCCTGGCAGTTAATCTCACGAATACAAACAATTAATCAGTTCAGAGTAAGACAAATTACAGTTACTTTTCCGCCCATGAAGTACACTGTAACTCAAGTAAAATCAATAAATCCAAACTAAATCAATGATCTCAATACAAATTACACAATCTAATGGTTTCGTTCGCTATGATTTTACAAAGTACGGCTTTCTTAGAGTATCCAGTTTTGATCACATATAACTGCGTTGACCTGTAATCGTGTGTTTTTCAGCTGACCCTGCAGTCGCAGTCGCGCACCGGAGGCTTCCATCGACCGAGAGATGTGGTGTCGACACAGTACTATGATAGGGAGGAGGAGCACACAGGACGGATTGATGCAAAGGTCACACTCGCGTCGACATGATGAATAACACGAAATGAACATGGAGTAGTATCCTTCAGTCACACAATGATATGTTCACAAAACACGATACATTACTTTACTACTTATTTCTACCACAACCTACAACTCCTCATTCACGCAAGAGCTAAACAGTTGGCGCTAACAGGAATCAAACCTGGTGATCTCGGCACAAGAACGCAGCGCACACGCACTCAGCCATGAAGCTAGTCAATGGCTGTAGTTCACGTCTCCGAGTGCAAATTTCATTTTGAGCTCATTTCACGATTGAATGATTAATTGTTCAGTGTGCTCACATCTGGAATCAATATTTGTGGTGTTACAGTCTCTGCGAGAGCGTCTGGCGACCGAAGCGGCCAAGGCAAAGGAGGATGGAGAGGCGGCTATCATCATTGGTCAGTCACATCGTCTTCACTCACTCTCTCTGTCCCATATCTTGTCCAGCTTGTCTCACGTCTATAGGTTGTCATGAGTGTGCCTTCCAGGCCGAATCGAAGCCAGCTATCCTGACAGCGACGACGAAGAGCCTGCTGTGCTCAAGTAGACAAGCACACTGTACTCCCTCCCTCTCCCCCTCTCTATCCGTCTAGCCCTCTCTTCCCCCCGCTCTCTCTCTGTCATCCCATTCTTCCCTCACCCTCCCTCCCTCTCTATCTGTCTAGCCATCTCTTCCCCCCTCTCTCTCTGTCATCCCTTTCTTCCCTCACCTCCCTCCCTTTCCCCCTCTCTATCCGTCTAGCCCTCTATTCCCCTCTTTGTCATCCCTTTCTTCCCTCACGTTCACTTCGGCTTAACGCTCCTTCGTGATTTGTCTCCAATGTGATTGCATATTCCTCATTATTACCTTTTTACAATTGCATTCGATCACTTATTGTTTATTCATCCTTTTCGGACGATGTAACTTCATTTTGCGAACGAAACTATTCATAAATCAACAATAACCTACAATGTTTTCTTTTTGAGATTATACATCGACATACAACAACAAAATACTTAGTATATAGCTTACTACAGAGAGAGAGAGAGAGAGAGAGAGAGAGAGAAAGAGAGAGAGAGAGAGAGAGAGAGAGGACCTGCCGGCGCTGTCTGCGCCCTCCATTCTCTCGTCTCCCTCTTCTCTCTGCACCCGGCTAGAGGCCCAACCCAGAGGAACGGCATACTTTTGTGGCTCGCCTCGCTCTTAGAATCTCATTGTATTGTATCTAATAAACCTTCAATTTATTTGATTTTAATGTGTTGGGTAGAAGGGGTTATTTCGATTATAGTTATGTTCTTCTGTCTACCACTGAACCACCCAGTTTACTGTTTTTTTGAATAGCAATCACATCCTCTTAGCGGAAATAAAAAAAGAGTTTACGGAAACTAATGCTTTTTGTTGCGTTTAGCGGCTTAGCACAAGTAGCTTTTGCGTTCGAGTAGCCATTGACGAGCTATTTTAGTTAATCCCACGAACAGGCTACAGAACTCGCATCATCATACCACAGTACTACACTCTCTCTTCGATGAACCAAATCATATCGTACACGTCATAGGTGGCTGCTAGGAAAACGAAAATAGATAGAAGAAATGGGACCTGTGAAGTGAATCATTTACACATGTGCGTCGCGATTTGATCATGAAGAAAAAAAAATCACATTTGCCGACACTCACACGAAGCATTATAACATCTAATGATCTAATCACATCGAGCCAGGTGACGTGAGAAACAATAGATCAATAGATGGGGCACGATCACATTTGTAATAATTTCTTCGAACTGATAACGAATGATAGGGTATGATCGTGCCATCTGTTCCCGATGCGGTCATTCTCTTGCTAATCCTCGCACAATGTTGTCGGCTGCGCGCCGCTTCTCTCTCACTCTCTTTCGAGGTACATGCTCTCTGCCCCCACTATCCCCCCACTCTCTTTCCTCTCTCTTATTGTCACACACTCTCAATACTCATCCACACACTTTTCTTTAGTCAGGACTCACCTCAGCACCTCAGCTATCGGCAAGGATGAGAGGTATAACTGTAATGTTTCTAACGAGTACAGTAACATTACAAACTCCAGCATCTTCTCGTCTTCTTCGATGGACATGGACACTGTGCACAAAAATCTCAAAAACATTGTCATGTGTGTTTTATATCAATCGGTTATCGACTTATTGTTGGTTGACTATCGATCGATTACCGATACTTGCAGCGCGAACATTGATCATTCGAAGACGTTCACCGGCAACCGGAAGGAAGTGAAGCTGGAGCCGCGTTATCGCTCCGCCAGTGTTACTCGGGTGTGTAATCGAATAAAAAAGTGTTCGAATATCGATTGTTGATCAGGTGGTGATCCCACTGTCGTCTCGTGAGAACATCCGCCTCAATTACCTCTCCTCTATGGGATCTGTGCGTCTCGGGAAACTGCTCGAGGTATACGGTAGCTATAGGTTTACTGTAATTCCTCCTGATTCAGGACATTGACAACACAGCCGTCTACGTGTGCTACAAGCACAACGCGAGCGCCGAGAAAGCAGAGGTATCTGTCGGTCGATTCGACATTTATTGATTAAGGCGTGGCCAGAGTGGATTCTGACCCCTCAGAAAAGCTATTATTACCCCTCAGAATGACTCAAAGAATAGGTGTGAGAATGGGCTCAGAATGCGATTTCGCCCTCAGAATAGCCCTCAGAATGGCTTTGAGAGGAATTGTGCTGCGAATATGATCCGGGTCTCGGAACGAACTCCCTTATTAACAAATGTCTGACTGCTGGCAACTTGCCCTGCCCGACTTGCGGCGGGAAAACAGCTGATCTCATGATGACAATGAAACTTGCTTGAATTTTGTTATTTTTTCATGGTTTTCCGAGATTCTTTTTGTTTTCTTGTTTTAAGTAGCACAATAATGAACACTATATGTTGTTTGAATAACGTTTCATTGCGATTCTTGCCATATTTCGCATGTTTTTTGAAGATGCTCGGATTCTGTGTCATTTTGTGCTGATTTCACTGAAGAAAGCAAAAACAAGTTTCATCGAGCCGTCTCGCTGTCATGTCTGTTTCAATACGTTTCATGTCTATTTTGTACTACCTCATTTCATGTCTACTTTGTACTACCTCATTTTTTTTCAGGAGCAATCGATAATCGATCGATATTCGAAGGACCACTCTTAGTTGAATCGATGGATGGATCCAAGACACCAAGACAGCAACAAAATATGAATATGAACCATCTCGAATTGTTTGATAAATTTATTAGTATGCAAATGACCAGTCTGAGAACTGCGGTAATTTATACATTTATGATGTGATGGTTGTCGTCGTTCTTGATTTCTTGATTATCTTGTTTCCTCTTGTTTTTGGTTCTTCCCATCCAATAGATCGATTATCGATTGCTCCTGAAAAAGTGAAGTGAGGTAGTACAAAATAGACATGAAACGTATTGAAACAGACATGACAGCGAGACGGCTCGATGAAACTTGTTTTTGCTTTCTTCAGTGAAATCAGCACAAAATGACACAGAATCCGAGCATCTTCAAAAAACATGCGAAATATGGCAAGAATCGCAATGAAACGTTATTCAAACAACATATAGTGTTCATTATTGTGCTACTTAAAACAAGAAAACAAAAAGAATCTCGGAAAACCATGAAAAAATAACAAAATTCAAGCAAGTTTCATTGTCATCATGAGATCAGCTGTTTTCCCGCCGCAAGTCGGGCAGGGCAAGTTGCCAGCAGTCAGACCTTTGTTAATAAGGGAGTTCGTTCCGAGACCCGGATCATATTCGCAGCACAATTCCTCTCGAAGCCATTCTGAGGGCTATTCTGAGGGCGAAATCGCATTCTGAGCCCATTCTCACACCTATTCTTTGAGTCATTCTGAGGGGTAAAATGCATTCTGAGGGGTAATAATAGCTTTTCTGAGGGGTCAGAATCCACTCTGGCCGCTACTTTATCGATTGATTCAGATGGGCACCCTGCCGCGCACCATCGTCACCGCCAGCGTGCACCGGATCAAAGTCGAGCAGTGGGTTACTGTAGTTGTCTTTTGGATTACTGTAGCTACCGTATACCTACATAGGTCTCACATCCACCCGCACCGTGACATTCTCATTGACGGCTTTGTCACCTGGACCGGTCGCAGTACCATGCAGTGCACCATGAAGCTCTTCCAGGTACGGTAACGACAGTATACAGTAATAAGTGTACCTTCGGCAACCCGTATTGAACCCACGTTCGTTTGTACGTTTAGGACTCGGACCAGTATGGTTTGGTGCAGTTGCTCAAGGCTCAGTTCATAATGGCGTCCCGCGATCCGCGCGACACCGCGCACTCGGCGCCCGTCCACCAGCTGCTCAGCAGGTATACGGTACGGCCATTACCAAGACAATCGTGGTAGGACCCCCGGCGAAGCGACCCAGTTCAACTACGGCGCCGAGACTGCACTCGAGCGATCGGTAGTATACATATGTAGTTTGTAGTTAGTGTGATCACTGCTCATTTTCAGAGGATGCGTGCACGACGTGCAGAGAACAACGATATGCCGAGTGCCGAGGAGTTTCAGGTATACTGTGGACACCGTATCCATGTTACCACTTATAACTTATAACACTTATACTTATACCGTATTGCTAGGTGCTGCACTCCAAGTACTCTTCGGGCACGCGCGCTAACGATTCCAGCGACTATCAGATCAAGCGCGCGGTGGGTTATTGTAACATTACTGTAGTAACTGGATTACTGTACCGACAGTGTTGCAGCCGAATCAGTCGTGGATGAGTGATACCGCTCTGCAGAACACCCGCATCTGTCACCCTGAGAATCAGAACGTTTATGGTGGGTGCTGTAGCTTGCAAAGTTGTGAATGTATTTTGAAATTCGATCCTCATCCCGGGCGCGTTATGAAACCGTTAGGCTATGATTAGACAAAATAATACAGAAAAGAATACGTATAATTAAGAAGGCACAAATCCGGTTTCGGTCCCTTTCACCAGACCGAATGTGTGATCCAACCGGCCGGGACCATCATCAGTGATGAGCCGGTAGGACAGGGGCATTGAAATCATACTTGATAATAGAGGGGCATTAATTATTCTATCATCTTCAAACAAAAATGATAATAAAATAAAATAGGGGAAGGGGAGGAGACCGCACAAGAGGGTGCTCGGTGTTCGACTGAATGTGTGTGTGGGTCTCGGGTCGCATGGACTAAAAGCGCGCGAGAAGTGAGTGAAGTAGATCGATCTACCTATGTTAACGCTGTGTCAACAAAATGTTTCATTTTTCTTTTAGATTTCAATCCGTATTTTGTTTGAATTTGTTTATTTCCCGATAAAATTTTGTAGAATTGAATATTTATTTAACTAGTAGAATAACAATTAACTGTATATGCTAAGTATAGTTCTTTGCAACGTCCAATGAACTTTTCTTTCTGAGTGCAACAACGGAAGTTTCTAATTATTTCACCATGTAGACAATTCATTGCAATATTTGATTTAATGTTACTTTGGCTGTGTGGGTATCGTATTACTTTAAACGAGTAATCGTTCGTTTTATTGTACAGTTCTGTTTCAACATAGTTTTGTTTAATTTTGATAGTGCGATCCAGAAATACGGTTTCAATGACACCTCGGCCGATTCTCCGTAGATTATCTGGAGCATTGTCGCTCCTTAGCCGGCGAGCATCGTGTGAACCAGTTCTGACCACTTGACGCGGTCTTGTGCCATGTCCATAACAGCGTCCATCCACTGCCCATTGCGAGTGTTCCAAGCTCTGCGGAACGAAGTATCCCTCGAGGTAACCTTGGCGCGCACGGCAGGCGTGGGCCCGACATCCTCCTTCAGCTTCTCGTCCCATGTGGCGCGTTTCCTTCCTGGGCCTCGTCTCCACTCCGGCGGCGGTAGTGTGAGCGCAGCTTGCTTCACAATCCGATGGTCTTCTCGTCGCAGCACGTGTCCCAAGAGACGAACTCTCGTTGCCGCCACTTGCTGCGAGGGGGTGGGCAGCTTGGACTTTTTGCGCAGGAGACGGGAGTAGATGTTGTTTACATCCCGATACAACTGCGAGTTGTGGCGACGGTTTGGGTAGAAGTAGCCTAACATCCGGCGCAAGAATTTGCGTTCCGCCGTATCCAACTTCTCCTCGAGCTTCTTATTGAGAGCCCAAGTACCGGATCCGTAGAGCATCGCAGGTCGGATGGCGGTGAGGTAGATCCGCAGCTTGACGTGATTGGCGACGCTCGATCTCCACAAAACCTTTTCCAGCGAATTGAACGCGGAGCAGGCTTGGGCGATTCGCGCCTCCACATCCTTAGTAAGGTCGGCGTCGCTGCTAATCCACGAACCGAGGTAGCGGAAGTTGGTGGTCTGCGCGATCTTCTCTCCATTGACAGTGAACTCCTCCTTTACTCCTCGCGGGATGGTCATCGACTCGCACTTGTCCGGCCTGAGGGTCAGACCGTACGAGGCAGCGAGGAGACTGAGACGGTCGACAGCTTTCTGCAGGTTAACAGGGTCTTCTCCAAGCAGAGCGATGTCATCCGCGTAGTCGAGGTCGGTGACTTTCCGTCCTGTCGGGTGCAGCTCCACTCCTCCTCCACACTCCTCCACAACACGTCGCATCACGTCGTCGATGACATAGTTGAACAGAAGCGGGCCGCAGACGGATCCTTGGCGCACTCCAGTCCGGACGGCGAACTGCTGCGTGATTCCGCAAGGAGTGCGGACAGCGGCAGTAGTACGGCTGTACAGGTCTCGTAGAAGGTCGACTAGCGGGGCTGGTACTCCGTCGGCGCGCACCGCATCAAAGAGGCGGTCTCGATCGGGACTGTCGAATGCTGCCCGGAAGTCGACAAAGATGATGTAGGTCGGCTTCTTGAATCGGGCACGCAGCTCAACGATCCGTCTCAGAGAGAAGACGGCGTCGATGGTAGACCTTCCTGGGCGGAATCCGTGCTGCTCGTCTCGGGCGGTCTTCTCGCGGTGCTCCACAATGCGAAGTAGCAGCAGACGCTCCACCAGCTTGTAGCACACGCGGATCAATGAGATACCGCGGTAGTTGGCTGGGTCGGTGGGGCTGCCCTTCTTCAGCAACGGGACGATGATGGCGTTTCTCCACGAGTCAGGCACCTCCTTCCTCTCCCAGATGTTGACTATCAGCCGATGCAGCTCACGGATTCCAAAAGCGGGCAGAGCCTTCATCATCTCCGGAGTGAGGTCGTCGTCTCCGGCAGCCTTCCCATTCTTCAGCTTCTTCATGCACACAAGCAGCTCCTCCATGGTTGGCGGCTCCGTCCTGCAGTTGTAGTCAGAACGGGCGGCATGTGGCAGGGCGGGAGCAGACGGGCACGGCTGGTTGAGTAGGCGGTCGAAGTGACCAGCCCACACCGCGCACGCTGCTTCCCCGGTGACGAGTGACACGCCGTCAGAGATGACGGGCGTCGTCCTGCTTCACTTCCCGCTGTACCGCTTCAACAGGGAGAATGCCGTGCGGGCATCCTGCCTTTCCCAAGCGTCCTCGAACTCCTTGCTCCTCCTCATCCATTCCTCCTCCCACTGCTCCTTCCGAATCCTCCGCAGCTCCGCCTTGAGTTGACGATAGGCCTTCAGCTTTCCTCTCTGCTTCGCCAGCAGCATGCTCGCGTAGCACAAGGATTCTTTCACTGACGCTCCATCGTGCTTCTTCTCCACCTTCAGAGTTGGAATCGCCTCCTTGGCTGCCTGCTGAACTGCAGCCGTCCACGAGTCAGCATCTGTCTCTCCTTTCTTCTGCCTCTCGTGCAGATTCTTCTCCACTATCCCTCGGTAGTCCGCGCGCACGTCACCATCCGTAATCAGCAGGCGAGAGTCGAGGCGGGGCGGTCTTTTCTGGTAGAACGAGCGACGGCGCGTTCCGGATCCGCTCACGACAAGAACCACGGGGAAGTGATCCGAATCGTATTTGAAGTCCGGCAGGCTCTTGCTGGAGAGGACGGCGCCGGCCTGGCTCTTCTTGACGAGCAGGTAGTCGATCTGGTGCGGCCTCCCGATGCAGTTCTTCCTCCAGGTTGCGCGCTGCCAGGGACGGTTGCGCTTCCAGGCCGACGCGACGATAAGGTCGTAACTCTCCAGCAGATCCACTATCCGCTGACCGTTGTCGCTTGTGCAGTCGGCAGCACGCCTCCACCTGCCCATTGCTGGGCTGGCGTCGGCAGCCACGCGGCTGTTCGAGTCAAGTCCGAGGACGAGCTCTGACTTGCCGGCCGATCTCACAATCTTGGCCAGCTCGTCAAAGAACTTGTCCTTCTCCACCTCCTCGGCATCCTCGGTTGGCGCATGCGCCGACACGATGCGGGTCTTCTTTCCTCGTACTTCTGCATCCACGTAGATGAGTCGGGGCGAGAGAGGGTTGATGGCGAGCACGTTGACGTTGGCGGAGGTGGAGATGGCGACAGTCACCCCGCACACCGCCCTGGAAGTGGGCAGTGCGCTGTAGTACTTGTACCGCAAGGAATCGCAGTACGTCCGGTCGATTCGGGTCTCCTGTAGCATCGCCACGTCCACTCCGTGCCGCTCGAGCTCCTCCGAGAGCAGGCTCCGGTCTGCAAAGCTTCTGGCAGAACGGACATTGTAGGACATGTAGCGGGTCCTGGTTCTTTGCGATGATCGCATAGTCGGTATGTTGGGCATAATGCCTGTCGTATTGTCAAAGGGTGACAATTCCTTGACTCGAAAGTAGTCAACATTTGAACTTAGCAGTCTGTATGCACAGGCAAACAGACTCCCGGGGGGCACGACGTGGACGTGAGTGTTGACAATTTCTACCCCCCCAATACGGTTTCAATACTTGTAGAATTTGTTTGTTTTAAAGTTAGTGAGTCGTGGTAAATGTTGTTAGTGATTCGTTCAACAATCGATGAGTTATTTTGTTCAATTACTAGTATGTCATCCATGTATGCCATGTATCTTCATATTATTGCTTTAGAATGTCGGGAATATTCCTGGTTTCTCATCATGTAAGAATATTCCATAAAAAAGAGAGTCAGATCTGCTAAGAGGGGAGAACAGTTGTTTCCCTGTGGTATTCCCGACACTTGTTTGAATATCATTCCTCCGTAAAGAGCAAAACTGTTTTCTAAAATGTATTCTAGCATGAATTTGATGTCGGTAACGTCATATGATTTGAGTTTCATAGATTCGATGTTACTATAATATACTCGTTTATATCCGATGTATATAGTGCCATAGTCTACCTTCGACTCCCTTCCGTAGAGTAATATCTTGAATTGACTACCTCTACCTTTACCGTTATTTTACCTTGATTCAGGCAAGATTTTCGGTGGTTTCCTGATGCGTGAGGCTCTTGAACTGGCGATGGCAACGGCGAAGATCTACAGCAAGGTACCTATCCTCCCTCCCCCCCCCCCTCTCTCTCTCTCTCTCTCTCTCTCTCTCACACATGGTCTCTTGCAGTCTCGCGTAGAGACTGTCTCTATCGACGACATCTCATTCGAGCAGCCAGTCGAGATCGGCCACATTCTCAGGATCGACAGTCTCATCACGTATACTGAGAAGCAGTTCATGCAGGTAGACTGATTGTTTGTTCAGCGTCTTCTTAGATGTATGTATGTTCAGCCCAAACTATCGTTTGGGGTGGTCCAAAGAAGGTCCAAACAAGCCCCAAACAAATCGTTTCCGATGGGAAACTGTTGATCACAAAGACGTTCTATCGAGGGCAAACTTTGCCCAATCATGTCCCAACAACGTATGGACTCTCCCGAACAAAATTCGGACTGCCCCACATAACCCGAACTGTTCACCATAGTCACAAAGAAGGAAATAAGACGTTTGCCAATAAGATGTCTTTGGGGTCAGCAGTTTCTCATTAGAAACGTCTTATTTGAGGCTTGTTTGGAACTTCTTTGGACCACCCCAAACAATAGTGTGGGCTGAACATGCATCTAAGAAGAGGCTTTCAAACGAATGAACGCTGTTTTTTTGTTCGAATGGTTGGAGTCACGCATGGTGAGGGGATCATGAGGAAACCTACGTCAGTATTTTTTTCCGAATTTTTTGGAAATGAAAAACGCAAACATTTTGTAATGAGCCCTGAACAAGACATTTGACCGTTCGATTTGAAAAAAAAAGATGATAGGAGTTTTCTACCAACTGCCCAATGGTCACCAAAAGCCAAAAGTACAAGTCCGGAAAGAATCGGCAAAACATGAAAAGCATATCCGGAGAGCGAACCCACACCCTACCGCTTGAAAGACGGCCGCTCTATCCACTAGGCCACCGCCGCTGTTTCACAGCTCACGCGAATAGAGTGACAGACCGCAAAAGCAATCCACACGGTTTAGCTCCAAAATTTGAAACGTAAATATCTCGAAACGTATGGCCGGTCCTGTGGATTTGAAAACGGTTTTCGACTAGTGACCTCCTAGGGTATCTCTGATATCAGTTTGGTCACCATCGGCTTCTGTGACCTAAACGACACTCCATGTAAGAAAAAGCATATAGATTTGTCTACCTAGGTTCGGGTGTTTGCTGAAGTGTTCGACGAGCGGATGGGCTATGCTCGCAAGACAACCGACATCTTTCACTTTACATTCCGAACTGTCGACAACAAAGAGGCGCGACCTACTCACTCACTCTTTCTTCGCTCCCTCGAGCTCCTCTCATTTCTCTATCCATCTCTGTTTAGGTGAACGACGTTCTGTTCAAGAACTACTATGAGAGTATGCTGTACCTGGATGGTAAGAGGCGTTTCCAGAATGCCATTCGCCACCTTCGCACCTAAAAAGATCGTATTAGTTGTCGATTGCACACTTACGCTTCATTTGTGACCATATTTTGTACATACGGTTCATAATAAATCTTCATATAATGAATCATTCTGCGTCACTTTCGAATCTGCCACTGCCAAGGATGCAGGCAAAAAATTTGAATTCGAAATTGGTCACACCACGAATAGTCTACGGCCCGCTTAAATACTGCAAAAATTGCACTCGGAGACATAAGCGCAAATGAAAGGATCTCTTCCACTTGCTTCATGGCTCAGTGCATAAGCATGTGCTCTGCGTCTTTGCCCAGAGCTTCGCGGGTTCGATTCTTGTCACTGCCAAATGTTTTGCTCGTGTGAAAATGAGAAGTTGTGGCAGGTTATGGCAGAAATAAGTCGCCACTGTGCCTTCAAGTTTATGTTGAGTTCTTATTTTTCAGAGACCGTGTGATATATGTTGATGAGTTCAATAGGTATAAACGTCGTTCTTTCGCAAAAATTGCAAATGTGTTAGGTTAATATGATTTTTAATGATGCTCCGAATCGAAAACAAGTCGCCACTGTTCCTTTAACACGGGCAGCCCACGCACTTGTGGTGGCAGATTTTGATGTAATTAAGCACCTATACATAACTTTTTACGCTGAATCCGAATATGACCATAACTTTTCCAAAATGGATTTTTAAGGGGATTTGGCCACGCACCGAATAGACTACCCTTGAAAACGACCTGTCAAACAACAGCAGCGCGGCGGAATGGTTAGTGAGTTAGGAAATCGGAAATGACGATCGGTGGTTCTATCCTCACTGCTGCCAGTGTTTTTTTCAGTTTTTATTCTCGCCACAAGACACTCCAACTCGATTTCACATAATTATGTAAATTCGAATCACAGTGAGTACTCGCTTGGTTGTCGATCGCTGATTGGTACACGTTATAATGACAACACGAGGTAGTGATGGAGTTCTTTCTTTTCTTCACGAGATTGTACGTATTGTTAATTCTTGGCGCTCCTTTACGGATCATGCTGCGATTTCTCCCAATCTTTCTTCTGGAAAGTCAGTCTGGAAAGTCACTGGAAAGTCAGAAAGGAGAATAAGATGTCCAAAATGCGAGAAATTCTATTGCTTCGGATGCATGGTTATGCAAAAACATGGTTGTTAACAGGTTTACAATAAACAGTTATGATTTTGCTCTCGGTATATTACTCTGCAAAAAAACACTGGCAGCAGCGAGGATAGAACCACCGACCGTCCTTTCCGATTTCCTAACTCACTAACCATTCCGCCGCGCTGTTGTTGTTTGACAGGTCGTTTTCAAGAGTAGTCTATTCGGTGCGGGGCCAAATCCCCTTCAAAGTGCTATTTTGGACAAGTTATAGCCAAATTCGGATTCAGCGTAAAAAGTTGTGCATAGGTGCTTAATTACATCAAAATCTTCCACCACAAGTACGTGGGCTGCCCGTGTAAGATAAACTAGCAAAAAACATGGTCACGGATTTTGCTGAAATTTTTTTCTGACATTCTGAAAATTTGCATATTCGCCCAAACTCAACTAAACTTCGTTCTCAAGGTGTCATTTTACTCCGGATGTGATTGAAAACAAGTTTATAATTGAACAATGAGACGCGCGTTCCTGATCTTCTAAAGACGGCAAAACATTGAAAAGACCCACTAGCATCCCCATGGTGGGTCTGGGCACAAAGATTTCAAATGGATGATACGGTAACTAAGAGCTTTCATGTTTTCGCGAGCTTACGTTTCACCAGAAATTGATAAGAAATGACCGTCATTTCTTTTCGATGAATGGAGTGTCACAGTGAGGTCGCTCAGAATTAGCTGTCAGCAGACATTGCTTCTATGTCGCAACTGGTTAAAATTTCGCATGACAATCACGGGTCGCGGGTAAGGATCCGTGACGAGTTTTGCTATAACTCTTTCGCTACAGTCAGCTTGCCTGCGATTTATAACTCGTGTAGAATTCTCTTTCAAAAAGTACAGGAGTAAAGAGGAGTGGTTTGTTTCGATCTGATTCAACAAAAGCACATGCATAAAATATATTCGCAGGTGACTAAATTTTCAAAACAAACCTGCTCTTTCAAATGATGTTTCATCTACTCTGAAATATGTGATTTTTTTGTATCCGTTAGCATGCATACGTACATATTTCGATATCTGTTTTTTTGTCACATTCCTTTCATTATTTTCAAAGAAGATCTCCGGGGAAAACACATTGGGCCCTAATATTTAGTACGGGTTCCGTGCCAATCATTTACCTTCCAAACAATTTTCAAATTCCGAGAAGTTACATGAAACATGTGATCCGAAAACACTCGCATACAAACATATGCAGTGCGTTGACCCCGCTTTCTCTCTCTCCCCTCTCACTCACTGCCACCCGCTCGCGCGCCAATCGGCAGCAGATATCTGACCCAGAAAATACTATCTTTTAAAAGGACTAGCGTAAGAGTATAGTTTGTTTTATCCGACGTAATGCAACAAAAGCTCATGCATTTTATCAATCGAGCTAGTAAACAAACCTGCTCTTTCTGCATAATCATTCGTAGGTAATTGTGTCACGTTTTCAAATTGACATTGACGTTTGGATTAAATCAACTTTCAAACTATAAAAAAACGTTTTCAAATTATCGGAGCAGGTTTGTTTACTATTTCTATTGATAAAATGCATGAGCTTTTGTTGCATTACGTCGGATAAAACAAACTATACTCTTACGCTAGTCCTTTTAAAAGATAGTGAATGCACTTTTATTGGATTTCAAAAAAATCTATGTGCAGTACATGTACCACAACTACTTCTATGAGCAAAACATTCGGTTTCTTCTAAAAGTGTGTGAAAAGTGTAAAAACTAAGTTCCACAAAACCAAATTGGCTGTGTTACTATCCCTACATCATCCAAAAGTCAATAGAAATGGCGCAAAACTTTTGCCCTCTCCAGGACTCGCCGGAAAGTCCGGTCTGCATGCGCACTCGCTATCCACAACACTACAGAAAAGCCGCTCAATGCGATTGACGAGAGTGAGAAAGCGGCTGTGAGAGAAAATGCACTCGCTGTCGGCTGGCGGCTGCCAGTGCGCGTCACCCCCCTCCCTAGAAAACGAACTGGCAACGGAAGGATAGCCCGAGATAGGGCGCGCGCGCGTATCTCGCTTCCGAGAAGAGCTAGCGATACCAAAATCAAAACTTAACCATTTTGTAACACCCTGATATGTAACATCTATTAGCATTACTTTGTTCTTGCAAAGATTCTAAGTGATCTTTCTCTATATCGCCTCTTGCAGATTCTAGCGCGTGACTATATTTAAAACAAACCAACCAGGTAAAAGTGAGAGAGGGCATCAAAATAAAGGGCTGGGTCACTTTCCCCGGAGATCTTCTTTAAAAAAAACGAAAAACCTATCATATGAGGTATTGTGATATGTAACATAACAATAACTTATTATATTTCACTGATATATAATTACGTTTTTGTTGCCAGTTCATTCCCAGGTACTGTTAATACCAACAAGTATAATAAATGTAACTTGCAACAAAATGTATGATTATATAGTCGCCGCCTGGAGGATAGTTTCTGCTATTGACAGCCGGGGTCAGTTGGCGAAACTCAATTGCGACCGAGAAAGGTCAGACGGCGCGAGAAAAACTCGAGTGTGTCGCGGCCTCTTTGATTTGCGTGCCGGCTTCTTTGATCGATATTAGAGTTTGAATGCGCGCGCTTGGGTCTCCTCACGACTAGAAGGTAGATCGAATGCGACAATCGAGGGTCCTTCTATTGGATGGGATCGTCTTCTTGAATTCATCACTCCATTGTAGGTGAGGGTGACCAGGTTTGCCCATATTTGGCGGCTTCCAATCGATCACACGTTTCGTAAAGCGGTCGTCGTCGCAAGTCATTAGGCGGCGGGCGAACCTCCATTTCTTTGTCCTTGCTTAGCACAGCACGTCTCTTAGTCTTGTCTGCCGTCGTATCTCCTTGCACAGAACCTTGTCCAGTGAAGTCAGTCCGAGCATCTTTCTTTCCATTCTCCTTTGAACAGTCCTCAGCTTCTGTAGATCTTCTCTTCGAAGACTCCAAAGTCTCGGCAGCGTAGGTGAGCGCGGGTAGAACTGCCATCCGAAACACTTTTCTTCGCAGTCGCATCGGTGCGCTCTTCAGCATCTCTACACAATGGATTAAGAATCTACACAATCTATACTATGTGTTTGGAAGATACTACACAATGAGTTTAGAATCTACATAATAATGTGTTAAGAATCTACACAATCGTTTTAGAATCTACACAATCTACACAATGAGTTTAGAATCTAAACAATAATGTGTTAAGAATCTACACAATTGTTCTGCACAATGAGTTAAGAATCTACACAATCTACACAATCGTTTTAGAATCTACTCAATCTACACAACGCGTTGTTTATAATCTACACAAACTTCCCAATTGTTTTAGAATCTAAACAATCTACATAAAGAGTCTACACAATCTACACAATGAGTTTAGAATCTACACAATCGTTTTAGAATCTACACAATCGTTCTAGAATCTACACAGTCGTTTTAGAATCTACACAATGATGTGTTAAGAATCTACACAATTGTTCTACACAATCTACACAATCTTTACAATGAATTAAAATTCTACACAATCGTTTTAGAATCTACACAATCTACACAACGAGTTGTTAATAATCTACACAAACTACACAATGCGTTTAGAATCTACACAATCGTTTTAGAATCTACGCAATCGTTTTAGAATCTACACAATCGTTCAAGTATCTACAAAATCGTTTAAGAAACTACACAATCGTTCTAGAATCTACACATTCTACACCATTGTTCTACACAATCTACACAATGAGTTAAGAATCTACACAATCTATACAA
This sequence comes from Rhabditoides inermis, assembly GCA_963966185.1. Taxonomy (NCBI): domain Eukaryota; kingdom Metazoa; phylum Nematoda; class Chromadorea; order Rhabditida; family Rhabditidae; genus Rhabditoides; species Rhabditoides inermis. The sequence goes on from CAWZYM010000148.1 coordinate 1,356,645, forward strand.
TGTGTTTAGAAGATACACACACTACACATTGAGTTCAGAATCTATACAATGATGTGTTGAAAATCTACACAATTGTTTCAGAATCTTCACAATGAGTTTAGAATCTACACAATGTTGTGTTAAGAATCTACACAATCGTTTTAGAATCTACACAATCGTTTTAGAATCTACACAATCGTTTTAGAATCTACACATTCTACACAATTGTTTTACACAATCTACACAATGGATTAAGAATCTACACAATCTATACAATGTGTTTAGAAGATACACACACTACACAATGAGTTTAGAATCTACACAATGATGTGTTAAGAATCTACACACTTGTTTTGAAAAAAAAACGTTTCGAATCTACACAATCGTTTTAGAATCTGCACAATCTACACAATGAGATAAGAATCTACACAAGATACACAACGATTTTAGAACGTACACAATCTACACAATGAGTTTAGAATCTACACAATGATGTGTTAAGAATCTACATAATTGTTCTACACAATCTCACAATGAGTTAAGAATCTACACAATCTACACAATCGTTTTAGAATCTACACAATCTACACAACGAGTTGTTTATAATCTACACAAACTTCACAATTGTTTTAGAATCTAAACAATCTACATAAAGAGTCTACACAATCTACACAATGAGTTTAGAATCTACACAATCGTTTTAGAATCTACACAATCGTTCTAGAATCTACACAGTCGTTTTAGAATCTACACAATGATGTGTTAAGAATCTACACAATTGTTCTACACAATCTACACAATCTTTACAATGAATTAAAATTCTACACAATCGTTTTAGAATCTACACAATCTACACAACGAGTTGTTAATAATCTACACAAACTACACAATGCGTTTAGAATCTACACAATCGTTTTTGAATCTACGCAATCGTTTTAGAATCTACACAATCGTTTAAGTATCTACAAAATCGTTTAAGAAACTACACAATCGTTCTAGAATCTACACATTCTACACCATTGTTCTACACAATCTACACAATGAGTTAAGAATCTACACAATCTATACAATGTGTTTAGAAGATACACACACTACACATTGAGTTTAGAATCTACACAATGATGTGTTGAAAATCTACACAATTGTTTCAGAATCTTCACAATGAGTTTAGAATCTACACAATGTTGTGTTAAGAATCTACACAATCGTTTTAGAATCTACACAATCGTTTTAGAATCTACACAATCGTTTTAGAATCTACACATTCTACACAATTGTTTTACACAATCTACACAACGGATTAAGAATCTACACAATCTATACAATGTGTTTAGAAGATACACACACTACACAATGAGTTTAGAATCTACACAATGATGTGTTAAGAATCTACACACTTGTTTTGAAAAAAAAACGTTTAGAATCTACACAATCGTTTTAGAATCTGCACAATCTACACAATGAGATAAGAATCTACACAAAATACACAACGATTTTAGAACGTACACAATCTACACAATGAGTTTAGAATCTACACAATGATGTGTTAAGAATCTACATAATTGTTCTACACAATCTCACAATGAGTTAAGAATCTACACAATCTACACAATCGTTTTAGAATCTACACAATCTACACAACGAGTTGTTTATAATCTACACAAACTTCACAATTGTTTTAGAATCTAAACAATCTACATAAAGAGTCTACACAATCTACACAATGAGTTTAGAATCTACACAATCGTTTTAGAATCTACACAATCGTTCTAGAATCTACACAGTCGTTTTAGAATCTACACAATGATGTGTTAAGAATCTACACAATTGTTCTACACAATCTACACAATCTTTACAATGAATTAAAATTCTAAACAATCGTTTTAGAATCTACACAATCTACACAACGAGTTGTTAATAATCTACACAAACTACACAATGCGTTTAGAATCTACACAATCGTTTTTGAATCTACGCAATCGTTTTAGAATCTACACAATCGTTTAAGTATCTACAAAATCGTTTAAGAAACTACACAATCGTTCTAGAATCTACACATTCTACACCATTGTTCTACACAATCTACACAATGAGTTAAGAATCTACACAATCTATACAATGTGTTTAGAAGATACACACACTACACATTGAGTTTAGAATCTACACAATGATGTGTTGAAAATCTACACAATTGTTTCAGAATCTTCACAATGAGTTTAGAATCTACACAATGTTGTGTTAAGAATCTACACAATCGTTTTAGAATCTACACAATCGTTTTAGAATCTACACAATCGTTTTAGAATCTACACATTCTACACAATTGTTTTACACAATCTACACAACGGATTAAGAATCTACACAATCTATACAATGTGTTTAGAAGATACACACACTACACAATGAGTTTAGAATCTACACAATGATGTGTTAAGAATCTACACACTTGTTTTGAAAAAAAAACGTTTAGAATCTACACAATCGTTTTAGAATCTGCACAATCTACACAATGAGATAAGAATCTACACAAAATACACAACGATTTTAGAACGTACACAATCTACACAATGAGTTTAGAATCTACACAATGATGTGTTAAGAATCTACATAATTGTTCTACACAATCTCACAATGAGTTAAGAATCTACACAATCTACACAATCGTTTTAGAATCTACACAATCTACACAATCGTTTTAGAATCTACACAATCTACACAACGAGTTGTTAATAAACAAATAAGAATCTATACAAACTACACAATTGTTTTAGAATCTACACAATCTACTTTTAGAATCTTTACAGTCTACACATTGAGTTTAGAATCTACACAATCTACATTAAGAAACTACACAATCTACACAATGAGTTTAGAATCTACACAATGATGTGTTAAAAATCTACACAGTTGTTCAACACATTCTACACAATGAGATAAAAATCTACACAATCTACACAACGATTTTTGAATCTACACAATCTACACAATGATGTGTTAAGAACCTACACAATTGTTTTACACAATCTACACAATGAGTTAAGAATCTACACAATCTACACAACGAGTTGTTAATAATCTACACAATTGTTTTAGAACCTACACAAACTACATTAAGATTCTACACAATCTACACAATGAGTTTAAAATCTACACAATCTACATTAAGAATCTACACAATCTACACAATGAGTTCAGAATCTATTCAATGATGTGTTAAGAATTGGTACAAAACACCACAATTTGTACCAATGTGAAACAAAACACCACAATTTGTACTACTGTGGTACAAAACACCACAAATTGTTCTACTGTGCTACAAAACACCACAATTTGTATCAATGTGATACAAAACACCACAAAACACCACATTTTGCACCACTGTGGTACAAAACACCACAATGTGTACCACTGTGAAACAAAACACCACAATTTGTACCGATGTGATAGAAAACACCACATTTTGTACCACTGTGGTACAAAACACCACATTTCGTACCATTGTGAAAAAAAACCACAGTGTGTTTCACTGTGATACAAAACACCACAATTTGTATTTTATTGTGGTACAAAACACCACAATTTGGACCAATGTGAAACAAAACACCACAATTTGAACCACTGTGGTACAAAACACTTCAATTCGTACCATTTTGGGAAAAAAAACCACATTGTGTTTTACTGTGATACAAAACACCACAATTTATATCACTGTGGTACAAAACACCACAACTCGTACCAATGTGATAAAAAACACCACACTTTGTACCTCTGTGGTACAAAACACGACAAATTGTAACAATGTGATACAAAACACCACAGTTTGTTCTACTGTGCTACAAAACACCACAATTTGTATCAATGTGATACAAAACCCCACAATTTGTACCAATGTGATACAAAACACCACAGTTCGTATCACTGCGGTACAAAACACCACAAGTTGTATCAATGTGATACAAAACACCACAATTTGTACCACTGTGATACAAAATACCACAATTTGTATCAATGTAATACAAAACACCACATTTTGTACCACTGTGGTATAAAACACCACAATTTGTATCACTGTGGTACAAAACACCACAATTTGTATCACTGTGGTACTAAACATCACAATTTGTATCACTGTGGTACAAAACACCACAATTTGTATCACTGTGGTACAAAACACCATAATTTGTATCACTGTGGTACAAAACACCACAATTTGTATCAATGTGGTACAAAACACCACCATTTGTACCAATGTGATACAAAGCACCACAATTCGTACCATTTTAGGGAAAACCACATTGTGTTTTACTGTGATACAAAACACCACAGTTTATATCACTGTGGTACAAAACACCACAACTCGTACCAATGTGATACAAAACACCACACTTTGTACCACTGTGGTACAAAACACGACAAATTGTAACAATGTGATACAAAACACCACAGTTTGTTCTACTGTGCTACAAAACACCACAATTTGTATCAATGTGATACAAAACACCACAATTTGTATCGCTGTGGTACAAAACACCACAGTTCGTACCAATGTGGTATAAAACACCACAATTTGTGTCACTGCGGTACAAAACACCACAAGTTGTATCATTGTGGTACAAAACACCACAGTTTGTATCTGTGTGGTACAAAACACCACAAGTTGTATCAATGTGATACAAAACACCACAATTTGTACCACTGTAATACAAAACACCACAATTTGTATCAATGTAATACAAAACACCACATTTTGTACCACTGTGGTATAAAACACCACAATTTGTATCACTGTGGTACAAAACACCACAATTTGTATCACTGTGGTACAAAACACCACAATTTGTATCACTGTGGTACAAAACACCACATTTCGTATCAATGTGGTACAAAACACCACCATTTGTACCAATGTGATACAAAGCACCACAATTCGTACCATTTTGGGAAAAACCACATTGTGTTTTACTGTGATACAAAACACCACAATTTATATCACTGTGGTACAAAACACCACAACTCGTACCAATGTGATACAAAATACCACATTTTGTACCACTGTGGTACAAAACACGACAAATTGTAACAATGTGATACAAAACACCACAGTTTGTTCTACTGTGCTACAAAACACCACAATTTGTATCAATATTATACAAAACACCACAATTTGTATCGCTGTGGTACAAAACACCACAGTTTGTACCAATGTGATACAAAACACCACAGTTCGTATCACTGTGGTACAAAACACCACAATTTGTATCACTGTGGTACAAAACACCACAATTTGTATCACTGTGGTACAAAACACCACAATTTGTATCACTGTGGTACAAAACACCACAACTCGTACCAAGGTGATACAAAACACCACACTTTGTACCACTGTGGTACAAAACACGACAATTTGTACCACTGTGATACAAAACACCACAACTTGTATCAATGTAATACAAAACACCACATTTTGTACCACTGTGGTATAAAACACCACATTTTGTGTCACTGCGGTACAAAACACCACAATTTGTATCACTGTGGTACTAAACATCACAATTTGTATCACTGTGGTACAAAACACCACAATTTGTATCACTGTGGTACAAAACACCATAATTTGTATCACTGTGGTACAAAACACCACAATTTGTATCAATGTGGTACAAAACACCACCATTTGTACCAATGTGATACAAAGCACCACAATTCGTACCATTTTAGGGAAAACCACATTGTGTTTTACTGTGATACAAAACACCACAGTTTATATCACTGTGGTACAAAACACCACAACTCGTACCAATGTGATACAAAACACCACACTTTGTACCACTGTGGTACAAAACACGACAAATTGTAACAATGTGATACAAAACACCACAGTTTGTTCTACTGTGCTACAAAACACCACAATTTGTATCAATGTGATACAAAACACCACAATTTGTATCGCTGTGGTACAAAACACCACAGTTCGTACCAATGTGGTATAAAACACCACAATTTGTGTCACTGCGGTACAAAACACCACAAGTTGTATCATTGTGGTACAAAACACCACAATTTGTATCAATGTGGTACAAAACACCACAAGTTGTATCAATGTGATACAAAACACCACAATTTGTACCACTGTAATACAAAACACCACAATTTGTATCAATGTAATACAAAACACCACATTTTGTACCACTGTGGTATAAAACACCACAATTTGTATCACTGTGGTACAAAACACCACAATTTGTATCACTGTGGTACAAAACACCACAATTTGTATCACTGTGGTACAAAACACCACATTTCGTATCAATGTGGTACAAAACACCACCATTTGTACCAATGTGATACAAAGCACCACAATTCGTACCATTTTGGGAAAAACCACATTGTGTTTTACTGTGATACAAAACACCACAATTTATATCACTGTGGTACAAAACACCACAACTCGTACCAATGTGATACAAAATACCACATTTTGTACCACTGTGGTACGAAACACGACAAATTGTAACAATATGATACAAAACACCACAGTTTGTTCTACTGTGCTACAAAACACCACAATTTGTATCAATATGATACAAAACACCACAATTTGTATCGCTGTGGTACAAAACACCACAGTTTGTACCAATGCGATACAAAACACCACAGTTCGTATCACTGCGGTACAAAACACCACAATTTGTATCACTGTGGTACAAAACACCACAATTTGTATCACTGTGGTACAAAACACCACAATTTGTATCACTGTGGTACAAAACACCACAACTCGTACCAAGGTGATACAAAACACCACACTTTGTACCACTGTGGTACAAAACACGACAATTTGTACCACTGTGATACAAAACACCACAACTTGTATCAATGTAATACAAAACACCACATTTTGTACCACTGTGGTATAAAACACCACATTTTGTGTCACTGCGGTACAAAACACCACAAGTTGTATCATTGTGGTACAAAACACCACAATTTGTATCAATGTGGTACGAAACACCACAATTTGTACCACTGTGGTACAAAACAACACAATTTGTACCATTTTGTTACAAAACACCACAATTTGTACCTCTGTGGTACAAAACACCACAATTGGTATCACTGTGGTACAAAACAACACAATTTGTACTGAGGTGATACAAAACACCACAATTTGTACCAATGTGATACAAAACACCACAGTTCGTATCACTGCGTTACAAAACACCACAAATTGTATCAATGTGATACAAAACACCACAATTTGTACCACTGTAATACAAAACACCACAATTTGTATCAATGTAATACAAAACACCACATTTTGTACCACTGTGGTATAAAACACCACAATTTGTATCACTGTGGTACAAAACACCACAATTTGTATCACTGTGGTACAAAACTCCACAATTTGTATCACTGTGGTACAAAACACCACAATTTGTATCAATGTGGTACGAAACACCACAATTTGTACCACTGTGGTACAAAACAACACTAATTGTATCAATGTAATACAAAACACCTCATTTTGTACCACTGTGGTATAAAACACCACAATTTGTATCACTGTGGTACAAAACACCACAATTTGTATCACTGTGGTACAAAACACCACAATTTGTATAACTGTGGTACAAAACACCTTATTTTGTATCAATGTGGTACAAAACACCACCATTTGTACCAATGTGATACAAAGCACCACAATTCGTACCATTTTGGGAAAAACCACATTGTGTTTTACTGTGATACAAAACACCACAATTTATATCACTGTGGTACAAAACACCACAACTCGTACCAATGTGATACAAAATACCACATTTTGTACCACTGTGGTACAAAACACGACAAATTGTAACAATGTGATACAAAACACCACAATTTGTATCACTGCGGTACAAAACACCACAATTTGTATCACTGTGGTACAAAACACCACAAGTTGTATCACTGTGGTACAAAACACCACAACTCGTACCAATGTGATACAAAACACCACACTTTGTACCACTGTGGTACAAAACACGACAATTTGTACCACTGTGATACAAAACACCACAACTTGTATCAATGTAATACAAAACACCACATTTTGTACCAATGTGATACAAAACACCACAATTTGTACCACTGTGGTACAAAACACCACAGTTCGTATCACTGCGGTACAAAACACCACATTTTGTGTCACTGCGGTACAAAACACCACAAGTTGTATCATTGTGGTACAAAACACCACAATTTGTATCAATGTGGTACGAAACACCACAATTTGTACCACTGTGATACAAAACACCACAACTTGTATCAATGTAATACAAAACACCACATTTTGTACCAATGTGATACAAAACACCACAATTTGTACCACTGTGGTACAAAACACCACAGTTCGTATCACTGCGGGACAAAACACCACATTTTGTGTCACTGCGGTACAAAACACCACAATTTGTATCAATGTGGTACGAAACACCACAATTTGTACCACTGTGGTACAAAACAACACTAATTGTATCAATGTAATACAAAACACCTCATTTTGTACCACTGTGGTATAAAACACCACAATTTGTATCACTGTGGTACAAAACACCACAATTTGTATCACTGTGGTACAAAACACCACAATTTGTATAACTGTGGTACAAAACACCTTATTTTGTATCAATGTGGTACAAAACACCACCATTTGTACCAATGTGATACAAAGCACCACAATTCGTACCATTTTGGGAAAAACCACATTGTGTTTTACTGTGATACAAAACACCACAATTTATATCACTGTGGTACAAAACACCACAACTCGTACCAATGTGATACAAAATACCACATTTTGTACCACTGTGGTACAAAACACGACAAATTGTAACAATGTGATACAAAACACCACAATTTGTATCACTGTGGTACAAAACACCACAATTTGTATCACTGTGGTACAAAACACCACAATTTGTATCACTGTGGTACAAAACACCACAATTTGTATCACTGTGGTACAAAACACCATAATTTGTATCACTGTGGTACAAAACACCACAATTTGTATCAATGTGGTACAAAACACCACCATTTGTACCAATGTGATACAAAGCACCACAATTCGTACCATTTTAGGGAAAACCACATTGTGTTTTACTGTGATACAAAACACCACAGTTTATATCACTGTGGTACAAAACACCACAACTCGTACCAATGTGATACAAAACACCACACTTTGTACCACTGTGGTACAAAACACGACAAATTGTAACAATGTGATACAAAACACCACAGTTTGTTCTACTGTGCTACAAAACACCACAATTTGTATCAATGTGATACAAAACACCACAATTTGTATCGCTGTGGTACAAAACACCACAGTTCGTACCAATGTGGTATAAAACACCACAATTTGTGTCACTGCGGTACAAAACACCACAAGTTGTATCATTGTGGTACAAAACACCACAGTTTGTATCTGTGTGGTACAAAACACCACAAGTTGTATCAATATGATACAAAACACCACAACTTGTACCACTGTAATACAAAACACCACAATTTGTATCAATGTAATACAAAACACCACATTTTGTACCACTGTGGTAAAAAACACCACAATTTGTATCACTGTGGTACAAAATACCACAATTTGTATCACTGTGGTACAAAACACCACAATTTGTATCACTGTGGTACAAAACACCACATTTCGTATCAATGTGGTACAAAACACCACCATTTGTACCAATGTGATACAAAGCACCACAATTCGTACCATTTTGGGAAAAACCACATTGTGTTTTACTGTGATACAAAACACCACAATTTATATCACTGTGGTACAAAACACCACAACTCGTACCAATGTGATACAAAATACCACATTTTGTACCACTGTGGTACAAAACACGACAAATTGTAACAATGTGATACAAAACACCACATTTTGTGTCACTGCGGTACAAAACACCACAAGTTGTATCATTGTGGTACAAAACACCACAATTTGTATCAATGTGGTACGAAACACCACAATTTGTACCACTGTGATACAAAACACCACAACTTGTATCAATGTAATACAAAACACCACATTTTGTACCAATGTGATACAAAACACCACAATTTGTACCACTGTGGTACAAAACACCACAGTTCGTATCACTGCGGGACAAAACACCACATTTTGTGTCACTGCGGTACAAAACACCACAATTTGTATCAATGTGGTACGAAACACCACAATTTGTACCACTGTGGTACAAAACAACACTAATTGTATCAATGTAATACAAAACACCTCATTTTGTACCACTGTGGTATAAAACACCACAATTTGTATCACTGTGGTACAAAACACCACAATTTGTATCACTGTGGTACAAAACACCACAATTTGTATAACTGTGGTACAAAACACCTTATTTTGTATCAATGTGGTACAAAACACCACCATTTGTACCAATGTGATACAAAGCACCACAATTCGTACCATTTTGGGAAAAACCACATTGTGTTTTACTGTGATACAAAACACCACAATTTATATCACTGTGGTACAAAACACCACAACTCGTACCAATGTGATACAAAATACCACATTTTGTACCACTGTGGTACAAAACACGACAAATTGTAACAATGTGATACAAAACACCACAATTTGTATCACTGTGGTACAAAACACCACAATTTGTATCACTGTGGTACAAAACACCACAATTTGTATCACTGTGGTACAAAACACCACAATTTGTATCACTGTGGTACAAAACACCATAATTTGTATCACTGTGGTACAAAACACCACAATTTGTATCAATGTGGTACAAAACACCACCATTTGTACCAATGTGATACAAAGCACCACAATTCGTACCATTTTAGGGAAAACCACATTGTGTTTTACTGTGATACAAAACACCACAGTTTATATCACTGTGGTACAAAACACCACAACTCGTACCAATGTGATACAAAACACCACACTTTGTACCACTGTGGTACAAAACACGACAAATTGTAACAATGTGATACAAAACACCACAGTTTGTTCTACTGTGCTACAAAACACCACAATTTGTATCAATGTGATACAAAACACCACAATTTGTATCGCTGTGGTACAAAACACCACAGTTCGTACCAATGTGGTATAAAACACCACAATTTGTGTCACTGCGGTACAAAACACCACAAGTTGTATCATTGTGGTACAAAACACCACAGTTTGTATCTGTGTGGTACAAAACACCACAAGTTGTATCAATGTGATACAAAACACCACAACTTGTACCACTGTAATACAAAACACCACAATTTGTATCAATGTAATACAAAACACCACATTTTGTACCACTGTGGTAAAAAACACCACAATTTGTATCACTGTGGTACAAAACACCACAATTTGTATCACTGTGGTACAAAACACCACAATTTGTATCACTGTGGTACAAAACACCACATTTCGTATCAATGTGGTACAAAACACCACCATTTGTACCAATGTGATACAAAGCACCACAATTCGTACCATTTTGGGAAAAACCACATTGTGTTTTACTGTGATACAAAACACCACAATTTATATCACTGTGGTACAAAACACCACAACTCGTACCAATGTGATACAAAATACCACATTTTGTACCACTGTGGTACAAAACACGACAAATTGTAACAATGTGATACAAAACACCACAGTTTGTTCTACTGTGCTACAAAACACCACAATTTGTATCAATATGATACAAAACACCACAATTTGTATCGCTGTGGTACAAAACACCACAGTTTGTACCAATGTGATACAAAACACCACAGTTTGTATCACTGTGGTACAAAACACCACAATTTGTATCACTGTGGTACAAAACACCACAATTTGTATCACTGTGGTACAAAACACCACAATTTGTATCACTGTGGTACAAAACACCACAACTCGTACCAAGGTGATACAAAACACCACACTTTGTACCACTGTGGTACAAAACACGACAATTTGTACCACTGTGATACAAAACACCACAACTTGTATCAATGTAATACAAAACACCACATTTTGTACCACTGTGGTATAAAACACCACATTTTGTGTCACTGCGGTACAAAACACCACAATTTGTATCACTGTGGTACTAAACATCACAATTTGTATCACTGTGGTACAAAACACCACAATTTGTATCACTGTGGTACAAAACACCATAATTTGTATCACTGTGGTACAAAACACCACAATTTGTATCAATGTGGTACAAAACACCACCATTTGTACCAATGTGATACAAAGCACCACAATTCGTACCATTTTAGGGAAAACCACATTGTGTTTTACTGTGATACAAAACACCACAGTTTATATCACTGTGGTACAAAACACCACAACTCGTACCAATGTGATACAAAACACCACACTTTGTACCACTGTGGTACAAAACACGACAAATTGTAACAATGTGATACAAAACACCACAGTTTGTTCTACTGTGCTACAAAACACCACAATTTGTATCAATGTGATACAAAACACCACAATTTGTATCGCTGTGGTACAAAACACCACAGTTCGTACCAATGTGGTATAAAACACCACAATTTGTGTCACTGCGGTACAAAACACCACACGTTGTATCATTGTGGTACAAAACACCACAATTTCTATCAATGTGGTACAAAACACCACAAGTTGTATCAATGTGATACAAAACACCACAATTTGTACCACTGTAATACAAAACACCACAATTTGTATCAATGTAATACAAAACACCACATTTTGTACCACTGTGGTATAAAACACCACAATTTGTATCACTGTGGTACAAAACACCACAATTTGTATCACTGTGGTACAAAACACCACAATTTGTATCACTGTGGTACAAAACACCACATTTCGTATCAATGTGGTACAAAACACCACCATTTGTACCAATGTGATACAAAGCACCACAATTCGTACCATTTTGGGAAAAACCACATTGTGTTTTACTGTGATACAAAACACCACAATTTATATCACTGTGGTACAAAACACCACAAATCGTACCAATGTGATACAAAATACCACATTTTGTACCACTGTGGTACGAAACACGACAAATTGTAACAATATGATACAAAACACCACAGTTTGTTCTACTGTGCTACAAAACACCACAATTTGTATCAATATGATACAAAACACCACAATTTGTATCGCTGTGGTACAAAACACCACAGTTTGTACCAATGTGATACAAAACACCACAGTTCGTATCACTGCGGTACAAAACACCACAATTTGTATCACTGTGGTACAAAACAACACAATTTGTATCACTGTGGTACAAAACACCACAATTTGTATCACTGTGGTACAAAACACCACAACTCGTACCAAGGTGATACAAAACACCACACTTTGTACCACTGTGGTACAAAACACGACAATTTGTACCACTGTGATACAAAACACCACAACTTGTATCAATGTAATACAAAACACCACATTTTGTACCACTGTGGTATAAAACACCACATTTTGTGTCACTGCGGTACAAAACACCACAAGTTGTATCATTGTGGTACAAAACACCACAATTTGTATCAATGTGGTACGAAACACCACAATTTGTACCACTGTGGTACAAAACAACACAATTTGTACCATTTTGTTACAAAACACCACAATTTGTACCTCTGTGGTACAAAACACCACAATTGGTATCACTGTGGTACAAAACAACACAATTTGTACTGAGGTGATACAAAACACCACAATTTGTACCAATGTGATACAAAACACCACAGTTCGTATCACTGCGTTACAAAACACCACAAATTGTATCAATGTGATACAAAACACCACAATTTGTACCACTGTAATACAAAACACCACGATTTGTATCAATGTAATACAAAACACCACATTTTGTACCACTGTGGTATAAAACACCACAATTTGTATCACTGTGGTACAAAACACCACAATTTGTATCACTGTGGTACAAAACTCCACAATTTGTATCACTGTGGTACAAAACACCACAATTTGTATCAATGTGGTACGAAACACCACAATTTGTACCACTGTGGTACAAAACAACACTAATTGTATCAATGTAATACAAAACACCTCATTTTGTACCACTGTGGTATAAAACACCACAATTTGTATCACTGTGGTACAAAACACCACAATTTGTATCACTGTGGTACAAAACACCACAATTTGTATAACTGTGGTACAAAACACCTTATTTTGTATCAATGTGGTACAAAACACCACCATTTGTACCAATGTGATACAAAGCACCACAATTCGTACCATTTTGGGAAAAACCACATTGTGTTTTACTGTGATACAAAACACCACAATTTATATCACTGTGGTACAAAACACCACAACTCGTACCAATGTGATACAAAATACCACATTTTGTACCACTGTGGTACAAAACACGACAAATTGTAACAATGTGATACAAAACACCACAATTTGTATCACTGCGGTACAAAACACCACAATTTGTATCACTGTGGTACAAAACACCACAAGTCGTACCAATGTGATACAAAACACCACAACTCGTACCAATGTGATACAAAACACCACACTTTGTACCACTGTGGTACAAAACACGACAATTTGTACCACTGTGATACAAAACACCACAACTTGTATCAATGTAATACAAAACACCACATTTTGTACCAATGTGATACAAAACACCACAATTTGTACCACTGTGGTACAAAACACCACAGTTCGTATCACTGCGGTACAAAACACCACATTTTGTGTCACTGCGGTACAAAACACCACAAGTTGTATCATTGTGGTACAAAACACCACAATTTGTATCAATGTGGTACGAAACACCACAATTTGTACCACTGTGATACAAAACACCACAACTTGTATCAATGTAATACAAAACACCACATTTTGTACCACTGTGGTAAAAAACACCACAATTTGTATCACTGTGGTACAAAACACCACAATTTGTATCACTGTGGTACAAAACACCACAATTTGTATCACTGTGGTACAAAACACCACATTTCGTATCAATGTGGTACAAAACACCACCATTTGTACCAATGTGATACAAAGCACCACAATTCGTACCATTTTGGGAAAAACCACATTGTGTTTTACTGTGATACAAAACACCACAATTTATATCACTGTGGTACAAAACACCACAACTCGTACCAATGTGATACAAAATACCACATTTTGTACCACTGTGGTACAAAACACGACAAATTGTAACAATGTGATACAAAACACCACAGTTTGTTCTACTGTGCTACAAAACACCACAATTTGTATCAATATGATACAAAACACCACAATTTGTATCGCTGTGGTACAAAACACCACAGTTTGTACCAATGTGATACAAAACACCACAGTTCGTATCACTGTGGTACAAAACACCACAATTTGTATCACTGTGGTACAAAACACCACAATTTGTATCACTGTGGTACAAAACACCACAATTTGTATCACTGTGGTACAAAACACCACAACTCGTACCAAGGTGATACAAAACACCACACTTTGTACCACTGTGGTACAAAACACGACAATTTGTACCACTGTGATACAAAACACCACAACTTGTATCAATGTAATACAAAACACCACATTTTGTACCACTGTGGTATAAAACACCACATTTTGTGTCACTGCGGTACAAAACACCACAATTTGTATCACTGTGGTACTAAACATCACAATTTGTATCACTGTGGTACAAAACACCACAATTTGTATCACTGTGGTACAAAACACCATAATTTGTATCACTGTGGTACAAAACACCACAATTTGTATCAATGTGGTACAAAACACCACCATTTGTACCAATGTGATACAAAGCACCACAATTCGTACCATTTTAGGGAAAACCACATTGTGTTTTACTGTGATACAAAACACCACAGTTTATATCACTGTGGTACAAAACACCACAACTCGTACCAATGTGATACAAAACACCACACTTTGTACCACTGTGGTACAAAACACGACAAATTGTAACAATGTGATACAAAACACCACAGTTTGTTCTACTGTGCTACAAAACACCACAATTTGTATCAATGTGATACAAAACACCACAATTTGTATCGCTGTGGTACAAAACACCACAGTTCGTACCAATGTGGTATAAAACACCACAATTTGTGTCACTGCGGTACAAAACACCACACGTTGTATCATTGTGGTACAAAACACCACAATTTCTATCAATGTGGTACAAAACACCACAAGTTGTATCAATGTGATACAAAACACCACAATTTGTACCACTGTAATACAAAACACCACAATTTGTATCAATGTAATACAAAACACCACATTTTGTACCACTGTGGTATAAAACACCACAATTTGTATCACTGTGGTACAAAACACCACAATTTGTATCACTGTGGTACAAAACACCACAATTTGTATCACTGTGGTACAAAACACCACATTTCGTATCAATGTGGTACAAAACACCACCATTTGTACCAATGTGATACAAAGCACCACAATTCGTACCATTTTGGGAAAAACCACATTGTGTTTTACTGTGATACAAAACACCACAATTTATATCACTGTGGTACAAAACACCACAAATCGTACCAATGTGATACAAAATACCACATTTTGTACCACTGTGGTACGAAACACGACAAATTGTAACAATATGATACAAAACACCACAGTTTGTTCTACTGTGCTACAAAACACCACAATTTGTATCAATATGATACAAAACACCACAATTTGTATCGCTGTGGTACAAAACACCACAGTTTGTACCAATGTGATACAAAACACCACAGTTCGTATCACTGCGGTACAAAACACCACAATTTGTATCACTGTGGTACAAAACACCACAATTTGTATCACTGTGGTACAAAACACCACAATTTGTATCACTGTGGTACAAAACACCACAACTCGTACCAAGGTGATACAAAACACCACACTTTGTACCACTGTGGTACAAAACACGACAATTTGTACCACTGTGATACAAAACACCACAACTTGTATCAATGTAATACAAAACACCACATTTTGTACCACTGTGGTATCTAACACCACATTTTGTGTCACTGCGGTACAAAACACCACAAGTTGTATCATTGTGGTACAAAACACCACAATTTGTATCAATGTGGTACGAAACACCACAATTTGTACCACTGTGGTACAAAACAACACAATTTGTACCATTTTGTTACAAAACACCACAATTTGTACCTCTGTGGTACAAAACACCACAATTGGTATCACTGTGGTACAAAACAACACAATTTGTACTGAGGTGATACAAAACACCACAATTTGTACCAATGTGATACAAAACACCACAGTTCGTATCACTGCGTTACAAAACACCACAAATTGTATCAATGTGATACAAAACACCACAATTTGTACCACTGTAATACAAAACACCACGATTTGTATCAATGTAATACAAAACACCACATTTTGTACCACTGTGGTATAAAACACCACAATTTGTATCACTGTGGTACAAAACACCACAATTTGTATCACTGTGGTACAAAACTCCACAATTTGTATCACTGTGGTACAAAACACCACAATTTGTATCAATGTGGTACGAAACACCACAATTTGTACCACTGTGGTACAAAACAACACTAATTGTATCAATGTAATACAAAACACCTCATTTTGTACCACTGTGGTATAAAACACCACAATTTGTATCACTGTGGTACAAAACACCACAATTTGTATCACTGTGGTACAAAACACCACAATTTGTATAACTGTGGTACAAAACACCTTATTTTGTATCAATGTGGTACAAAACACCACCATTTGTACCAATGTGATACAAAGCACCACAATTCGTACCATTTTGGGAAAAACCACATTGTGTTTTACTGTGATACAAAACACCACAATTTATATCACTGTGGTACAAAACACCACAACTCGTACCAATGTGATACAAAATACCACATTTTGTACCACTGTGGTACAAAACACGACAAATTGTAACAATGTGATACAAAACACCACAATTTGTATCACTGCGGTACAAAACACCACAATTTGTATCACTGTGGTACAAAACACCACAATTTGTATAACTGTGGTACAAAACACCTTATTTTGTATCAATGTGGTACAAAACACCACCATTTGTACCAATGTGATACAAAGCACCACAATTCGTACCATTTTGGGAAAAACCACATTGTGTTTTACTGTGATACAAAACACCACAATTTATATCACTGTGGTACAAAACACCACAACTCGTACCAATGTGATACAAAATACCACATTTTGTACCACTGTGGTACAAAACACGACAAATTGTAACAATGTGATACAAAACACCACAATTTGTATCACTGTGGTACAAAACACCACAATTTGTATCACTGTGGTACAAAACACCACAATTTGTATCACTGTGGTACAAAACACCACAATTTGTATCACTGTGGTACAAAACACCATAATTTGTATCACTGTGGTACAAAACACCACAATTTGTATCAATGTGGTACAAAACACCACCATTTGTACCAATGTGATACAAAGCACCACAATTCGTACCATTTTAGGGAAAACCACATTGTGTTTTACTGTGATACAAAACACCACAGTTTATATCACTGTGGTACAAAACACCACAACTCGTACCAATGTGATACAAAACACCACACTTTGTACCACTGTGGTACAAAACACGACAAATTGTAACAATGTGATACAAAACACCACAGTTTGTTCTACTGTGCTACAAAACACCACAATTTGTATCAATGTGATACAAAACACCACAATTTGTATCGCTGTGGTACAAAACACCACAGTTCGTACCAATGTGGTATAAAACACCACAATTTGTGTCACTGCGGTACAAAACACCACAAGTTGTATCATTGTGGTACAAAACACCACAGTTTGTATCTGTGTGGTACAAAACACCACAAGTTGTATCAATGTGATACAAAACACCACAACTTGTACCACTGTAATACAAAACACCACAATTTGTATCAATGTAATACAAAACACCACATTTTGTACCACTGTGGTAAAAAACACCACAATTTGTATCACTGTGGTACAAAACACCACAATTTGTATCACTGTGGTACAAAACACCACAATTTGTATCACTGTGGTACAAAACACCACATTTCGTATCAATGTGGTACAAAACACCACCATTTGTACCAATGTGATACAAAGCACCACAATTCGTACCATTTTGGGAAAAACCACATTGTGTTTTACTGTGATACAAAACACCACAATTTATATCACTGTGGTACAAAACACCACAACTCGTACCAATGTGATACAAAATACCACATTTTGTACCACTGTGGTACAAAACATGACAAATTGTAACAATGTGATACAAAACACCACAGTTTGTTCTACTGTGCTACAAAACACCACAATTTGTATCAATATGATACAAAACACCACAATTTGTATCGCTGTGGTACAAAACACCACAGTTTGTACCAATGTGATACAAAACACCACAGTTCGTATCACTGTGGTACAAAACACCACAATTTGTATCACTGTGGTACAAAACACCACAATTTGTATCACTGTGGTACAAAACACCACAATTTGTATCACTGTGGTACAAAACACCACAACTCGTACCAAGGTGATACAAAACACCACACTTTGTACCACTGTGGTACAAAACACGACAATTTGTACCACTGTGATACAAAACACCACAACTTGTATCAATGTAATACAAAACACCACATTTTGTACCACTGTGGTATAAAACACCACATTTTGTGTCACTGCGGTACAAAACACCACAATTTGTATCACTGTGGTACTAAACATCATAATTTGTATCACTGTGGTACAAAACACCACAATTTGTATCACTGTGGTACAAAACACCATAATTTGTATCACTGTGGTACAAAACACCACAATTTGTATCAATGTGGTACAAAACACCACCATTTGTACCAATGTGATACAAAGCACCACAATTCGTACCATTTTAGGGAAAACCACATTGTGTTTTACTGTGATACAAAACACCACAGTTTATATCACTGTGGTACAAAACACCACAACTCGTACCAATGTGATACAAAACACCACACTTTGTACCACTGTGGTACAAAACACGACAAATTGTAACAATGTGATACAAAACACCACAGTTTGTTCTACTGTGCTACAAAACACCACAATTTGTATCAATGTGATACAAAACACCACAATTTGTATCGCTGTGGTACAAAACACCACAGTTCGTACCAATGTGGTATAAAACACCACAATTTGTGTCACTGCGGTACAAAACACCACACGTTGTATCATTGTGGTACAAAACACCACAATTTGTATCAATGTGGTACAAAACACCACAAGTTGTATCAATGTGATACAAAACACCACAATTTGTACCACTGTAATACAAAACACCACAATTTGTATCAATGTAATACAAAACACCACATTTTGTACCACTGTGGTATAAAACACCACAATTTGTATCACTGTGGTACAAAACACCACAATTTGTATCACTGTGGTACAAAACACCACAATTTGTATCACTGTGGTACAAAACACCACATTTCGTATCAATGTGATACAAAACACCACCATTTGTACCAATGTGATACAAAGCACCACAATTCGTACCATTTTGGGAAAAACCACATTGTGTTTTACTGTGATACAAAACACCACAATTTATATCACTGTGGTACAAAACACCACAAATCGTACCAATGTGATACAAAATACCACATTTTGTACCACTGTGGTACGAAACACGACAAATTGTAACAATATGATACAAAACACCACAGTTTGTTCTACTGTGCTACAAAACACCACAATTTGTATCAATATGATACAAAACACCACAATTTGTATCGCTGTGGTACAAAACACCACAGTTTGTACCAATGTGATACAAAACACCACAGTTCGTATCACTGCGGTACAAAACACCACAATTTGTATCACTGTGGTACAAAACACCACAATTTGTATCACTGTGGTACAAAACACCACAATTTGTATCACTGTGGTACAAAACACCACAACTCGTACCAAGGTGATACAAAACACCACACTTTGTACCACTGTGGTACAAAACACGACAATTTGTACCACTGTGATACAAAACACCACAACTTGTATCAATGTAATACAAAACACCACATTTTGTACCACTGTGGTATAAAACACCACATTTTGTGTCACTGCGGTACAAAACACCACAAGTTGTATCATTGTGGTACAAAACACCACAATTTGTATCAATGTGGTACGAAACACCACAATTTGTACCACTCTGGTACAAAACAACACAATTTGTACCATTTTGTTACAAAACACCACAATTTGTACCTCTGTGGTACAAAACACCACAATTGGTATCACTGTGGTACAAAACAACACAATTTGTACTGAGGTGATACAAAACACCACAATTTGTACCAATGTGATACAAAACACCACAGTTCGTATCACTGCGTTACAAAACACCACAAATTGTATCAATGTGATACAAAACACCACAATTTGTACCACTGTAATACAAAACACCACAATTTGTATCAATGTAATACAAAACACCACATTTTGTACCAATGTGATACAAAACACCACAATTTGTACCACTGTGATACAAAACACCACAACTTGTATCAATGTAATACAAAACACCACATTTTGTACCACTGTGGTATAAAACACCACAATTTGTATCACTGCGGTACAAAACACCACAAGTTGTATCATTGTGGTACAAAACACCACAATTTGTATCAATGTGGTACGAAACACCACAATTTGTACCACTGTGATACAAAACACCACAACTTGTATCAATGTAATACAAAACACCACATTTTGTACCAATGTGATACAAAACACCACAATTTGTACCACTGTGGTACAAAACACCACAGTTCGTATCACTGCGGGACAAAACACCACATTTTGTGTCACTGCGGTACAAAACACCACAATTTGTATCAATGTGGTACGAAACACCACAATTTGTACCACTGTGGTACAAAACAACACTAATTGTATCAATGTAATAAAAAACACCTCATTTTGTACCACTGTGGTATAAAACACCACAATTTGTATCACTGTGGTACAAAACACCACAATTTGTATCACTGTGGTACAAAACACCACAATTTGTATAACTGTGGTACAAAACACCTTATTTTGTATCAATGTGGTACAAAACACCACCATTTGTACCAATGTGATACAAAGCACCACAATTCGTACCATTTTGGGAAAAACCACATTGTGTTTTACTGTGATACAAAACACCACAATTTATATCACTGTGGTACAAAACACCACAACTCGTACCAATGTGATACAAAATACCACATTTTGTACCACTGTGGTACAAAACACGACAAATTGTAACAATGTGATACAAAACACCACAATTTGTATCACTGTGGTACAAAACACCACAATTTGTATCACTGTGGTACAAAACACCACAATTTGTATCACTGTGGTACAAAACACCACAATTTGTATCACTGTGGTACAAAACACCATAATTTGTATCACTGTGGTACAAAACACCACAATTTGTATCAATGTGGTACAAAACACCACCATTTGTACCAATGTGATACAAAGCACCACAATTCGTACCATTTTAGGGAAAACCACATTGTGTTTTACTGTGATACAAAACACCACAGTTTATATCACTGTGGTACAAAACACCACAACTCGTACCAATGTGATACAAAACACCACACTTTGTACCACTGTGGTACAAAACACGACAAATTGTAACAATGTGATACAAAACACCACAGTTTGTTCTACTGTGCTACAAAACACCACAATTTGTATCAATGTGATACAAAACACCACAATTCGTATCGCTGTGGTACAAAACACCACAGTTCGTACCAATGTGGTATAAAACACCACAATTTGTGTCACTGCGGTACAAAACACCACAAGTTGTATCATTGTGGTACAAAACACCACAGTTTGTATCTGTGTGGTACAAAACACCACAAGTTGTATCAATGTGATACAAAACACCACAACTTGTACCACTGTAATACAAAACACCACAATTTGTATCAATGTAATACAAAACACCACATTTTGTACCACTGTGGTATAAAACACCACAATTTGTATCACTGTGGTACAAAACACCACAATTTGTATCACTGTGGTACAAAACACCACAATTTGTATCACTGTGGTACAAAACACCACATTTCGTATCAATGTGGTACAAAACACCACCATTTGTACCAATGTGATACAAAGCACCACAATTCGTACCATTTTGGGAAAAACCACATTGTGTTTTACTGTGATACAAAACACCACAATTTATATCACTGTGGTACAAAACACCACAACTCGTACCAATGTGATACAAAATACCACATTTTGTACCACTGTGGTACAAAACACGACAAATTGTAACAATGTGATACAAAACACCACAGTTTGTTCTACTGTGCTACAAAACACCACAATTTGTATCAATATGATACAAAACACCACAATTTGTATCGCTGTGGTACAAAACACCACAGTTTGTACCAATGTGATACAAAACACCACAGTTCGTATCACTGTGGTACAAAACACCACAATTTGTATCACTGTGGTACAAAACACCACAATTTGTATCACTGTGGTACAAAACACCACAATTTGTATCACTGTGGTACAAAACACCACAAACCACAACTCGTACCAAGGTGATACAAAACACCACACTTTGTACCACTGTGGTACAAAACACGACAATTTGTACCACTGTGATACAAAACACCACAACTTGTATCAATGTAATACAAAACACCACATTTTGTACCACTGTGGTATAAAACACCACATTTTGTGTCACTGCGGTACAAAACACCACAATTTGTATCACTGTGGTACTAAACATCACAATTTGTATCACTGTGGTACAAAACACCACAATTTGTATCACTGTGGTACAAAACACCATAATTTGTATCACTGTGGTACAAAACACCACAATTTGTATCAATGTGGTACAAAACACCACCATTTGTACCAATGTGATACAAAGCACCACAATTCGTACCATTTTAGGGAAAACCACATTGTGTTTTACTGTGATACAAAACACCACAGTTTATATCACTGTGGTACAAAACACCACAACTCGTACCAATGTGATACAAAACACCACACTTTGTACCACTGTGGTACAAAACACGACAAATTGTAACAATGTGATACAAAACACCACAGTTTGTTCTACTGTGCTACAAAACACCACAATTTGTATCAATGTGATACAAAACACCACAATTTGTATCGCTGTGGTACAAAACACCACAGTTCGTACCAATGTGGTATAAAACACCACAATTTGTGTCACTGCGGTACAAAACACCACAAGTTGTATCATTGTGGTACAAAACACCACAATTTGTATCAATGTGGTACAAAACACCACAAGTTGTATCAATGTGATACAAAACACCACAATTTGTACCACTGTAATACAAAAAACCACAATTTGTATCAATGTAATACAAAACACCACATTTTGTACCACTGTGGTATAAAACACCACAATTTGTATCACTGTGGTACAAAACACCACAATTTGTATCACTGTGGTACAAAACACCACAATTTGTATCACTGTGGTACAAAACACCACATTTCGTATCAATGTGGTACAAAACACCACCATTTGTACCAATGTGATACAAAGCACCACAATTCGTACCATTTTGGGAAAAACCACATTGTGTTTTACTGTGATACAAAACACCACAATTTATATCACTGTGGTACAAAACACCACAACTCGTACCAATGTGATACAAAATACCACATTTTGTACCACTGTGGTACGAAACACGACAAATTGTAACAATATGATACAAAACACCACAGTTTGTTCTACTGTGCTACAAAACACCACAATTTGTATCAATATGATACAAAACACCACAATTTGTATCGCTGTGGTACAAAACACCACAGTTTGTACCAATGTGATACAAAACACCACAGTTCGTATCACTGCGGTACAAAACACCACAATTTGTATCACTGTGGTACAAAACACCACAATTTGTATCACTGTGGTACAAAACACCACAATTTGTATCACTGTGGTACAAAACACCACAACTCGTACCAAGGTGATACAAAACACCACACTTTGTACCACTGTGGTACAAAACACGACAATTTGTACCACTGTGATACAAAACACCACAACTTGTATCAATGTAATACAAAACACCACATTTTGTACCACTGTGGTATAAAACACCACATTTTGTGTCACTGCGGTACAAAACACCACAAGTTGTATCATTGTGGTACAAAACACCACAATTTGTATCAATGTGGTACGAAACACCACAATTTGTACCACTCTGGTACAAAACAACACAATTTGTACCATTTTGTTACAAAACACCACAATTTGTACCTCTGTGGTACAAAACACCACAATTGGTATCACTGTGGTACAAAACAACACAATTTGTACTGAGGTGATACAAAACACCACAATTTGTACCAATGTGATACAAAACACCATAGTTCGTACCACTGCGTTACAAAACACCACAAATTGTATCAATGTGATACAAAACACCACAATTTGTACCACTGTAATACAAAACACCACAATTTATATCACTGTGGTACAAAACACCACAACTCGTACCAATGTGATACAAAATACCACATTTTGTACCACTGTGGTACGAAACACGACAAATTGTAACAATATGATACAAAACACCACAGTTTGTTCTACTGTGCTACAAAACACCACAATTTGTATCAATATGATACAAAACACCACAATTTGTATCGCTGTGGTACAAAACACCACAGTTTGTACCAATGTGATACAAAACACCACAGTTCGTATCACTGCGGTACAAAACACCACAATTTGTATCACTGTGGTACAAAACACCACAATTTGTATCACTGTGGTACAAAACACCACAATTTGTATCACTGTGGTACAAAACACCACAACTCGTACCAAGGTGATACAAAACACCACACTTTGTACCACTGTGGTACAAAACACGACAATTTGTACCACTGTGATACAAAACACCACAACTTGTATCAATGTAATACAAAACACCACATTTTGTACCACTGTGGTATAAAACACCACATTTTGTGTCACTGCGGTACAAAACACCACAAGTTGTATCATTGTGGTACAAAACACCACAATTTGTATCAATGTGGTACGAAACACCACAATTTGTACCACTCTGGTACAAAACAACACAATTTGTACCATTTTGTTACAAAACACCACAATTTGTACCTCTGTGGTACAAAACACCACAATTGGTATCACTGTGGTACAAAACAACACAATTTGTACTGAGGTGATACAAAACACCACAATTTGTACCAATGTGATACAAAACACCATAGTTCGTACCACTGCGTTACAAAACACCACAAATTGTATCAATGTGATACAAAACACCACAATTTGTACCACTGTAATACAAAACACCACAATTTGTATCAATGTAATACAAAACACCACATTTTGTACCACTGTGGTATAAAACACCACAATTTGTACCACTGTGGTACAAAACACCACAATTTGTATCACTGTGGTACAAAACTCCACAATTTGTATCACTGTGGTACAAAACACCACAATTTGTATCAATGTGGTACGAAACACCACAATTTGTACCACTGTGGTACAAAACAACACTAATTGTATCAATGTAATACAAAACACCTCATTTTGTACCACTGTGGTATAAAACACCACAATTTGTATCACTGTGGTACAAAACACCACAATTTGTATCACTGTGGTACAAAACACCACAATTTGTATAACTGTGGTACAAAACACCTTATTTTGTATCAATGTGGTACAAAACACCACCATTTGTACCAATGTGATACAAAGCACCACAATTCGTACCATTTTGGGAAAAACCACATTGTGTTTTACTGTGATACAAAACACCACAATTTATATCACTGTGGTACAAAACACCACAACTCGTACCAATGTGATACAAAATACCACATTTTGTACCACTGTGGTACAAAACACGACAAATTGTAACAATGTGATACAAAACACCACAATTTGTATCACTGCGGTACAAAACACCACAATTTGTATCACTGTGGTACAAAACACCACAAGTTGTATCACTGTGGTACAAAACACCACAACTCGTACCAATGTGATACAAAACACCACACTTTGTACCACTGTGGTACAAAACACGACAATTTGTACCACTGTGATACAAAACACCACAACTTGTATCAATGTAATACAAAACACCACATTTTGTACCAATGTGATACAAAACACCACAATTTGTACCACTGTGGTACAAAACACCACAGTTCGTATCACTGCGGTACAAAACACCACATTTTGTGTCACTGCGGTACAAAACACCACAAGTTGTATCATTGTGGTACAAAACACCACAATTTGTATCAATGTGGTACGAAACACCACAATTTGTACCACTGTGATACAAAATACCACAACTTGTATCAATGTAATACAAAACACCACATTTTGTACCAATGTGATACAAAACACCACAATTTGTACCACTGTGGTACAAAACACCACAGTTCGTATCACTGCGGGACAAAACACCACATTTTGTGTCACTGCGGTACAAAACACCACAATTTGTATCAATGTGGTACGAAACACCACAATTTGTACCACTGTGGTACAAAACAACACTAATTGTATCAATGTAATACAAAACACCTCATTTTGTACCACTGTGGTATAAAACACCACAATTTGTATCACTGTGGTACAAAACACCACAATTTGTATCACTGTGGTACAAAACACCACAATTTGTATAACTGTGGTACAAAACACCTTATTTTGTATCAATGTGGTACAAAACACCACCATTTGTACCAATGTGATACAAAGCACCACAATTCGTACCATTTTGGGAAAAACCACATTGTGTTTTACTGTGATACAAAACACCACAATTTATATCACTGTGGTACAAAACACCACAACTCGTACCAATGTGATACAAAATACCACATTTTGTACCACTGTGGTACAAAACACGACAAATTGTAACAATGTGATACAAAACACCACAATTTGTATCACTGTGGTACAAAACACCACAATTTGTATCACTGTGGTACAAAACACCACAAGTTGTATCACTGTGGTACAAAACACCACAACTCGTACCAATGTGATACAAAACACCACACTTTGTACCACTGTGGTACAAAACACGACAATTTGTACCACTGTGATACAAAACACCACAACTTGTATCAATGTAATACAAAACACCACATTTTGTACCAATGTGATACAAAACACCACAATTTGTACCACTGTGGTACAAAACACCACAGTTCGTATCACTGCGGTACAAAACACCACATTTTGTGTCACTGCGGTACAAAACACCACAAGTTGTATCATTGTGGTACAAAACACCACAATTTGTATCAATGTGGTACGAAACACCACAATTTGTACCACTGTGATACAAAACACCACAACTTGTATCAATGTAATACAAAACACCACATTTTGTACCAATGTGATACAAAACACCACAATTTGTACCACTGTGGTACAAAACACCACAGTTCGTATCACTGCGGTACAAAACACCACATTTTGTGTCACTGCGGTACAAAACACCACAAGTTGTATCATTGTGGTACAAAACACCACAATTTGTATCAATGTGGTACGAAACACCACAATTTGTACCACTGTGGTACAAAACAACACAATTTGTACCATTTTGGTACAAAACACCACAATTTGTACCTCTGTGGTACAAAACACCACAATTGGTATCACTGTGGTACAAAACAACACAATTTGTACCGAGGTGATACAAAACACCACGATTTGTACCAATGTGATACAAAACACCACAGTTCGTATCACTGCGGTACAAAACACCACAAGTTGTATCAATGTGATACAAAACACCACAATTTGTACCACTGTGATACAAAACACCACATTTTGTACCACTGTGGTACAAAACACCACAATTTGTATCACTGTGGTACAAAACACCACATTTCGTATCAATGTGGTACAAAACACCACCATTTGTACCAATGTGATACAAAGCACCACAATTCGTACCATTTTGGGAAAAACCACATTGTGTTTTACTGTGATACAAAACACCACAATTTATATCACTGTGGTACAAAACACCACAACTCGTACCAATGTGATACAAAATACCACATTTTGTACCACTGTGGTACGAAACACGACAAATTGTAACAATATGATACAAAACACCACAGTTTGTTCTACTGTGCTACAAAACACCACAATTTGTATCAATATGATACAAAACACCACAATTTGTATCGCTGTGGTACAAAACACCACAGTTTGTACCAATGTGATACAAAACACCACAGTTCGTATCACTGCGGTACAAAACACCACAATTTGTATCACTGTGGTACAAAACACCACAATTTGTATCACTGTGGTACAAAACACCACAATTTGTATCACTGTGGTACAAAACACCACAACTCGTACCAAGGTGATACAAAACACCACACTTTGTACCACTGTGGTACAAAACACGACAATTTGTACCACTGTGATACAAAACACCACAACTTGTATCAATGTAATACAAAACACCACATTTTGTACCACTGTGGTATAAAACACCACATTTTGTGTCACTGCGGTACAAAACACCACAAGTTGTATCATTGTGGTACAAAACACCACAATTTGTATCAATGTGGTACGAAACACCACAATTTGTACCACTCTGGTACAAAACAACACAATTTGTACCATTTTGTTACAAAACACCACAATTTGTACCTCTGTGGTACAAAACACCACAATTGGTATCACTGTGGTACAAAACAACACAATTTGTACTGAGGTGATACAAAACACCACAATTTGTACCAATGTGATACAAAACACCACAGTTCGTATCACTGCGTTACAAAACACCACAAATTGTATCAATGTGATACAAAACACCACAATTTGTATCAATGTGATACAAAACACCACAATTTGTATCGCTGTGGTACAAAACACCACAGTTCGTACCAATGTGGTATAAAACACCACAATTTGTGTCACTGCGGTACAAAACACCACACGTTGTATCATTGTGGTACAAAACACCACAATTTGTATCAATGTGGTA
The DNA here is from genome assembly GCA_963966185.1 of Rhabditoides inermis. Lineage (NCBI taxonomy): Eukaryota > Metazoa > Nematoda > Chromadorea > Rhabditida > Rhabditidae > Rhabditoides > Rhabditoides inermis. The sequence goes on from CAWZYM010000148.1 coordinate 1,386,924, forward strand.
CAAAACACCACAAGTTGTATCAATGTGATACAAAACACCACAATTTGTACCACTGTAATACAAAACACCACAATTTGTATCAATGTAATACAAAACACCACATTTTGTACCACTGTGGTATAAAACACCACAATTTGTATCACTGTGGTACAAAACACCACAATTTGTATCACTGTGGTACAAAACACCACAATTTGTATCACTGTGGTACAAAACACCACATTTCGTATCAATGTGGTACAAAACACCACCATTTGTACCAATGTGATACAAAGCACCACAATTCGTACCATTTTGGGAAAAACCACATTGTGTTTTACTGTGATACAAAACACCACAATTTATATCACTGTGGTACAAAACACCACAAATCGTACCAATGTGATACAAAATACCACATTTTGTACCACTGTGGTACGAAACACGACAAATTGTAACAATATGATACAAAACACCACAGTTTGTTCTACTGTGCTACAAAACACCACAATTTGTATCAATATGATACAAAACACCACAATTTGTATCGCTGTGGTACAAAACACCACAGTTTGTACCAATGTGATACAAAACACCACAGTTCGTATCACTGCGGTACAAAACACCACAATTTGTATCACTGTGGTACAAAACACCACAATTTGTATCACTGTGGTACAAAACACCACAATTTGTATCACTGTGGTACAAAACACCACAACTCGTACCAAGGTGATACAAAACACCACACTTTGTACCACTGTGGTACAAAACACGACAATTTGTACCACTGTGATACAAAACACCACAACTTGTATCAATGTAATACAAAACACCACATTTTGTACCACTGTGGTATAAAACACCACATTTTGTGTCACTGCGGTACAAAACACCACAAGTTGTATCATTGTGGTACAAAACACCACAATTTGTATCAATGTGGTACGAAACACCACAATTTGTACCACTCTGGTACAAAACAACACAATTTGTACCATTTTGTTACAAAACACCACAATTTGTACCTCTGTGGTACAAAACACCACAATTGGTATCACTGTGGTACAAAACAACACAATTTGTACTGAGGTGATACAAAACACCACAATTTGTACCAATGTGATACAAAACACCACAGTTCGTATCACTGCGTTACAAAACACCACAAATTGTATCAATGTGATACAAAACACCACAATTTGTACCACTGTAATACAAAACACCACAATTTGTATCAATGTAATACAAAACACCACATTTTGTACCAATGTGATACAAAACACCACAATTTGTACCACTGTGATACAAAACACCACAACTTGTATCAATGTAATACAAAACACCACATTTTGTACCACTGTGGTATAAAACACCACAATTTGTATCACTGCGGTACAAAACACCACAAGTTGTATCATTGTGGTACAAAACACCACAATTTGTATCAATGTGGTACGAAACACCACAATTTGTACCACTGTGATACAAAACACCACAACTTGTATCAATGTAATACAAAACACCACATTTTGTACCAATGTGATACAAAACACCACAATTTGTACCACTGTGGTACAAAACACCACAGTTCGTATCACTGCGGGACAAAACACCACATTTTGTGTCACTGCGGTACAAAACACCACAATTTGTATCAATGTGGTACGAAACACCACAATTTGTACCACTGTGGTACAAAACAACACTAATTGTATCAATGTAATAAAAAACACCTCATTTTGTACCACTGTGGTATAAAACACCACAATTTGTATCACTGTGGTACAAAACACCACAATTTGTATCACTGTGGTACAAAACACCACAATTTGTATAACTGTGGTACAAAACACCTTATTTTGTATCAATGTGGTACAAAACACCACCATTTGTACCAATGTGATACAAAGCACCACAATTCGTACCATTTTGGGAAAAACCACATTGTGTTTTACTGTGATACAAAACACCACAATTTATATCACTGTGGTACAAAACACCACAACTCGTACCAATGTGATACAAAATACCACATTTTGTACCACTGTGGTACAAAACACGACAAATTGTAACAATGTGATACAAAACACCACAATTTGTATCACTGTGGTACAAAACACCACAATTTGTATCACTGTGGTACAAAACACCACAATTTGTATCACTGTGGTACAAAACACCACAATTTGTATCACTGTGGTACAAAACACCATAATTTGTATCACTGTGGTACAAAACACCACAATTTGTATCAATGTGGTACAAAACACCACCATTTGTACCAATGTGATACAAAGCACCACAATTCGTACCATTTTAGGGAAAACCACATTGTGTTTTACTGTGATACAAAACACCACAGTTTATATCACTGTGGTACAAAACACCACAACTCGTACCAATGTGATACAAAACACCACACTTTGTACCACTGTGGTACAAAACACGACAAATTGTAACAATGTGATACAAAACACCACAGTTTGTTCTACTGTGCTACAAAACACCACAATTTGTATCAATGTGATACAAAACACCACAATTCGTATCGCTGTGGTACAAAACACCACAGTTCGTACCAATGTGGTATAAAACACCACAATTTGTGTCACTGCGGTACAAAACACCACAAGTTGTATCATTGTGGTACAAAACACCACAGTTTGTATCTGTGTGGTACAAAACACCACAAGTTGTATCAATGTGATACAAAACACCACAACTTGTACCACTGTAATACAAAACACCACAATTTGTATCAATGTAATACAAAACACCACATTTTGTACCACTGTGGTATAAAACACCACAATTTGTATCACTGTGGTACAAAACACCACAATTTGTATCACTGTGGTACAAAACACCACAATTTGTATCACTGTGGTACAAAACACCACATTTCGTATCAATGTGGTACAAAACACCACCATTTGTACCAATGTGATACAAAGCACCACAATTCGTACCATTTTGGGAAAAACCACATTGTGTTTTACTGTGATACAAAACACCACAATTTATATCACTGTGGTACAAAACACCACAACTCGTACCAATGTGATACAAAATACCACATTTTGTACCACTGTGGTACAAAACACGACAAATTGTAACAATGTGATACAAAACACCACAGTTTGTTCTACTGTGCTACAAAACACCACAATTTGTATCAATATGATACAAAACACCACAATTTGTATCGCTGTGGTACAAAACACCACAGTTTGTACCAATGTGATACAAAACACCACAGTTCGTATCACTGTGGTACAAAACACCACAATTTGTATCACTGTGGTACAAAACACCACAATTTGTATCACTGTGGTACAAAACACCACAATTTGTATCACTGTGGTACAAAACACCACAAACCACAACTCGTACCAAGGTGATACAAAACACCACACTTTGTACCACTGTGGTACAAAACACGACAATTTGTACCACTGTGATACAAAACACCACAACTTGTATCAATGTAATACAAAACACCACATTTTGTACCACTGTGGTATAAAACACCACATTTTGTGTCACTGCGGTACAAAACACCACAATTTGTATCACTGTGGTACTAAACATCACAATTTGTATCACTGTGGTACAAAACACCACAATTTGTATCACTGTGGTACAAAACACCATAATTTGTATCACTGGGGTACAAAACACCACAATTTGTATCAATGTGGTACAAAACACCACCATTTGTACCAATGTGATACAAAGCACCACATTTCGTACCATTTTAGGGAAAACCACATTGTGTTTTACTGTGATACAAAACACCACAGTTTATATCACTGTGGTACAAAACACCACAACTCGTACCAATGTGATACAAAACACCACACTTTGTACCACTGTGGTACAAAACACGACAAATTGTAACAATGTGATACAAAACACCACAGTTTGTTCTACTGTGCTACAAAACACCACAATTTGTATCAATGTGATACAAAACACCACAATTTGTATCGCTGTGGTACAAAACACCACAGTTCGTACCAATGTGGTATAAAACACCACAATTTGTGTCACTGCGGTACAAAACACCACAAGTTGTATCATTGTGGTACAAAACACCACAATTTGTATCAATGTGGTACAAAACACCACAAGTTGTATCAATGTGATACAAAACACCACAATTTGTACCACTGTAATACAAAAAACCACAATTTGTATCAATGTAATACAAAACACCACATTTTGTACCACTGTGGTATAAAACACCACAATTTGTATCACTGTGGTACAAAACACCACAATTTGTATCACTGTGGTACAAAACACCACAATTTGTATCACTGTGGTACAAAACACCACATTTCGTATCAATGTGGTACAAAACACCACCATTTGTACCAATGTGATACAAAGCACCACAATTCGTACCATTTTGGGAAAAACCACATTGTGTTTTACTGTGATACAAAACACCACAATTTATATCACTGTGGTACAAAACACCACAACTCGTACCAATGTGATACAAAATACCACATTTTGTACCACTGTGGTACGAAACACGACAAATTGTAACAATATGATACAAAACACCACAGTTTGTTCTACTGTGCTACAAAACACCACAATTTGTATCAATATGATACAAAACACCACAATTTGTATCGCTGTGGTACAAAACACCACAGTTTGTACCAATGTGATACAAAACACCACAGTTCGTATCACTGCGGTACAAAACACCACAATTTGTATCACTGTGGTACAAAACACCACAATTTGTATCACTGTGGTACAAAACACCACAATTTGTATCACTGTGGTACAAAACACCACAACTCGTACCAAGGTGATACAAAACACCACACTTTGTACCACTGTGGTACAAAACACGACAATTTGTACCACTGTGATACAAAACACCACAACTTGTATCAATGTAATACAAAACACCACATTTTGTACCACTGTGGTATAAAACACCACCTTTTGTGTCACTGCGGTACAAAACACCACAAGTTGTATCATTGTGGTACAAAACACCACAATTTGTATCAATGTGGTACGAAACACCACAATTTGTACCACTCTGGTACAAAACAACACAATTTGTACCATTTTGTTACAAAACACCACAATTTGTACCTCTGTGGTACAAAACACCACAATTGGTATCACTGTGGTACAAAACAACACAATTTGTACTGAGGTGATACAAAACACCACAATTTGTACCAATGTGATACAAAACACCATAGTTCGTACCACTGCGTTACAAAACACCACAAATTGTATCAATGTGATACAAAACACCACAATTTGTACCACTGTAATACAAAACACCACAATTTGTATCAATGTAATACAAAACACCACATTTTGTACCACTGTGGTATAAAACACCACAATTTGTACCACTGTGGTACAAAACACCACAATTTGTATCACTGTGGTACAAAACTCCACAATTTGTATCACTGTGGTACAAAACACCACAATTTGTATCAATGTGGTACGAAACACCACAATTTGTACCACTGTGGTACAAAACAACACTAATTGTATCAATGTAATACAAAACACCTCATTTTGTACCACTGTGGTATAAAACACCACAATTTGTATCACTGTGGTACAAAACACCACAATTTGTATCACTGTGGTACAAAACACCACAATTTGTATAACTGTGGTACAAAACACCTTATTTTGTATCAATGTGGTACAAAACACCACCATTTGTACCAATGTGATACAAAGCACCACAATTCGTACCATTTTGGGAAAAACCACATTGTGTTTTACTGTGATACAAAACACCACAATTTATATCACTGTGGTACAAAACACCACAACTCGTACCAATGTGATACAAAATACCACATTTTGTACCACTGTGGTACAAAACACGACAAATTGTAACAATGTGATACAAAACACCACAATTTGTATCACTGCGGTACAAAACACCACAATTTGTATCACTGTGGTACAAAACACCACAAGTTGTATCACTGTGGTACAAAACACCACAACTCGTACCAATGTGATACAAAACACCACACTTTGTACCACTGTGGTACAAAACACGACAATTTGTACCACTGTGATACAAAACACCACAACTTGTATCAATGTAATACAAAACACCACATTTTGTACCAATGTGATACAAAACACCACAATTTGTACCACTGTGGTACAAAACACCACAGTTCGTATCACTGCGGTACAAAACACCACATTTTGTGTCACTGCGGTACAAAACACCACAAGTTGTATCATTGTGGTACAAAACACCACAATTTGTATCAATGTGGTACGAAACACCACAATTTGTACCACTGTGATACAAAATACCACAACTTGTATCAATGTAATACAAAACACCACATTTTGTACCAATGTGATACAAAACACCACAATTTGTACCACTGTGGTACAAAACACCACAGTTCGTATCACTGCGGGACAAAACACCACATTTTGTGTCACTGCGGTACAAAACACCACAATTTGTATCAATGTGGTACGAAACACCACAATTTGTACCACTGTGGTACAAAACAACACTAATTGTATCAATGTAATACAAAACACCTCATTTTGTACCACTGTGGTATAAAACACCACAATTTGTATCACTGTGGTACAAAACACCACAATTTGTATCACTGTGGTACAAAACACCACAATTTGTATAACTGTGGTACAAAACACCTTATTTTGTATCAATGTGGTACAAAACACCACCATTTGTACCAATGTGATACAAAGCACCACAATTCGTACCATTTTGGGAAAAAACCACATTGTGTTTTACTGTGATACAAAACACCACAATTTATATCACTGTGGTACAAAACACCACAACTCGTACCAATGTGATACAAAATACCACATTTTGTACCACTGTGGTACAAAACACGACAAATTGTAACAATGTGATACAAAACACCACAATTTGTATCACTGTGGTACAAAACACCACAATTTGTATCACTGTGGTACAAAACACCACAAGTTGTATCACTGTGGTACAAAACACCACAACTCGTACCAATGTGATACAAAACACCACACTTTGTACCACTGTGGTACAAAACACGACAATTTGTACCACTGTGATACAAAACACCACAACTTGTATCAATGTAATACAAAACACCACATTTTGTACCAATGTGATACAAAACACCACAATTTGTACCACTGTGGTACAAAACACCACAGTTCGTATCACTGCGGTACAAAACACCACATTTTGTGTCACTGCGGTACAAAACACCACAAGTTGTATCATTGTGGTACAAAACACCACAATTTGTATCAATGTGGTACGAAACACCACAATTTGTACCACTGTGATACAAAACACCACAACTTGTATCAATGTAATACAAAACACCACATTTTGTACCAATGTGATACAAAACACCACAATTTGTACCACTGTGGTACAAAACACCACAGTTCGTATCACTGCGGTACAAAACACCACATTTTGTGTCACTGCGGTACAAAACACCACAAGTTGTATCATTGTGGTACAAAACACCACAATTTGTATCAATGTGGTACGAAACACCACAATTTGTACCACTGTGGTACAAAACAACACAATTTGTACCATTTTGGTACAAAACACCACAATTTGTACCTCTGTGGTACAAAACACCACAATTGGTATCACTGTGGTACAAAACAACACAATTTGTACCGAGGTGATACAAAACACCACGATTTGTACCAATGTGATACAAAACACCACAGTTCGTATCACTGCGGTACAAAACACCACAAGTTGTATCAATGTGATACAAAACACCACAATTTGTACCACTGTGATACAAAACACCACATTTTGTACCACTGTGGTACAAAACACCACAATTTGTATCACTGTGGTACAAAACACCACATTTCGTATCAATGTGGTACAAAACACCACCATTTGTACCAATGTGATACAAAGCACCACAATTCGTACCATTTTGGGAAAAACCACATTGTGTTTTACTGTGATACAAAACACCACAATTTATATCACTGTGGTACAAAACACCACAACTCGTACCAATGTGATACAAAATACCACATTTTGTACCACTGTGGTACGAAACACGACAAATTGTAACAATATGATACAAAACACCACAGTTTGTTCTACTGTGCTACAAAACACCACAATTTGTATCAATATGATACAAAACACCACAATTTGTATCGCTGTGGTACAAAACACCACAGTTTGTACCAATGTGATACAAAACACCACAGTTCGTATCACTGCGGTACAAAACACCACAATTTGTATCACTGTGGTACAAAACACCACAATTTGTATCACTGTGGTACAAAACACCACAATTTGTATCACTGTGGTACAAAACACCACAACTCGTACCAAGGTGATACAAAACACCACACTTTGTACCACTGTGGTACAAAACACGACAATTTGTACCACTGTGATACAAAACACCACAACTTGTATCAATGTAATACAAAACACCACATTTTGTACCACTGTGGTATAAAACACCACATTTTGTGTCACTGCGGTACAAAACACCACAAGTTGTATCATTGTGGTAAAAAACACCACAATTTGTATCAATGTGGTACGAAACACCACAATTTGTACCACTCTGGTACAAAACAACACAATTTGTACCATTTTGTTACAAAACACCACAATTTGTACCTCTGTGGTACAAAACACCACAATTGGTAGCACTGTGGTACAAAACAACACAATTTGTACTGAGGTGATACAAAACACCACAATTTGTACCAATGTGATACAAAACACCACAGTTCGTATCACTGCGTTACAAAACACCACAAATTGTATCAATGTGATACAAAACACCACAATTTGTACCACTGTAATACAAAACACCACAATTTGTATCAATGTAATACAAAACACCACATTTTGTACCACTGTGGTATAAAACACCACAATTTGTATCACTGTGGTACAAAACACCACAATTTGTATCACTGTGGTACAAAACTCCACAATTTGTATCACTGTGGTACAAAACACCACAATTTGTATCAATGTGGTACGAAACACCACAATTTGTACCACTGTGGTACAAAACAACACTAATTGTATCAATGTAATACAAAACACCTCATTTTGTACCACTGTGGTATAAAACACCACAATTTGTATCACTGTGGTACAAAACACCACAATTTGTATCACTGTGGTACAAAACACCACAATTTGTATAACTGTGGTACAAAACACCTTATTTTGTATCAATGTGGTACAAAACACCACCATTTGTACCAATGTGATACAAAGCACCACAATTCGTACCATTTTGGGAAAAACCACATTGTGTTTTACTGTGATACAAAACACCACAATTTATATCACTGTGGTACAAAACACCACAACTCGTACCAATGTGATACAAAATACCACATTTTGTACCAATGTGATACAAAACACCACAACTTGTATCAATGTAATACAAAACACCACATTTTGTACCAATGTGATACAAAACACCACAATTTGTACCACTGTGGTACAAAACACCACAGTTCGTATCACTGCGGGACAAAACACCACATTTTGTGTCACTGCGGTACAAAACACCACAATTTGTATCATTGTGGTACAAAACACCACAATTTGTATCAATGTGGTACGAAACACCACAATTTGTACCACTGTGATACAAAACACCACAACTTGTATCAATGTAATACAAAACACCACATTTTGTACCAATGTGATACAAAACACCACAATTTGTACCACTGTGGTACAAAACACCACAGTTCGTATCACTGCGGTACAAAACACCACAACTCGTACCAATGTGATACAAAATACCACATTTTGTACCACTGTGGTACAAAACACGACAAATTGTAACAATGTGATACAAAACACCACAATTTGTATCACTGCGGTACAAAACACCACAATTTGTATCACTGTGGTACAAAACACCACAAGTTGTATCACTGTGGTACAAAACACCACAACTCGTACCAATGTGATACAAAACACCACACTTTGTACCACTGTGGTACAAAACACGACAATTTGTACCACTGTGATACAAAACACCACAACTTGTATCAATGTAATACAAAACACCACATTTTGTACCAATGTGATACAAAACACCACAATTTGTACCACTGTGGTACAAAACACCACAGTTCGTATCACTGCGGTACAAAACACCACATTTTGTGTCACTGCGGTACAAAACACCACAAGTTGTATCATTGTGGTACAAAACACCACAATTTGTATCAATGTGGTACGAAACACCACAATTTGTACCACTGTGATACAAAACACCACAACTTGTATCAATGTAATACAAAACACCACATTTTGTACCAATGTGATACAAAACACCACAATTTGTACCACTGTGGTACAAAACACCACAGTTCGTATCACTGCGGGACAAAACACCACATTTTGTGTCACTGCGGTACAAAACACCACAATTTGTATCAATGTGGTACGAAACACCACAATTTGTACCACTGTGGTACAAAACAACACTAATTGTATCAATGTAATACAAAACACCTCATTTTGTACCACTGTGGTTTAAAACACCACAATTTGTATCACTGTGGTACAAAACACCACAATTTGTATCACTGTGGTACAAAACACCACAATTTGTATAACTGTGGTACAAAACACCTTTTTTTGTATCAATGTGGTACAAAACACCACCATTTGTACCAATGTGATACAAAGCACCACAATTCGTACCATTTTGGGAAAAACCACATTGTGTTTTACTGTGATACAAAACACCACAATTTATATCACTGTGGTACAAAACACCACAACTCGTACCAATGTGATACAAAATACCACATTTTGTACCACTGTGGTACAAAACACGACAAATTGTAACAATGTGATACAAAACACCACAATTTGTATCACTGTGGTACAAAACACCACAATTTGTATCACTGTGGTACAAAACACCACAAGTTGTATCACTGTGGTACAAAACACCACAACTCGTACCAATGTGATACAAAACACCACACTTTGTACCACTGTGGTACAAAACACGACAATTTGTACCACTGTGATACAAAACACCACAACTTGTATCAATGTAATACAAAACACCACATTTTGTACCAATGTGATACAAAACACCACAATTTGTACCACTGTGGTACAAAACACCACAGTTCGTATCACTGCGGTACAAAACACCACATTTTGTGTCACTGCGGTACAAAACACCACAATTTGTATCATTGTGGTACAAAACACCACAATTTGTATCAATGTGGTACGAAACACCACAATTTGTACCACTGTGATACAAAACACCACAACTTGTATCAATGTAATACAAAACACCACATTTTGTACCAATGTGATACAAAACACCACAATTTGTACCACTGTGGTACAAAACACCACAGTTCGTATCACTGCGGTACAAAACACCACATTTTGTGTCACTGCGGTACAAAACACCACAAGTTGTATCATTGTGGTACAAAACACCACAATTTGTATCAATGTGGTACGAAACACCACAATTTGTACCACTGTGGTACAAAACAACACAATTTGTACCATTTTGGTACAAAACACCACAATTTGTACCTCTGTGGTACAAAACACCACAATTGGTATCACTGTGGTACAAAACAACACAATTTGTACCGAGGTGATACAAAACACCACGATTTGTACCAATGTGATACAAAACACCACAGTTCGTATCACTGCGGTACAAAACACCACAAGTTGTATCAATGTGATACAAAACACCACAATTTGTACCACTGTGATACAAAACACCACATTTTGTACCACTGTGGTACAAAACACCACAATTTGTATCACTGTGGTACAAAACACCACAATTTGTATCACTGTGGTACAAAACACCACAATTTGTATCACTGTGGTACAAAACACCACAACTCGTACCAATGTGATACAAAATACCACACTTTGTACCACTGTGGTACAAAACACGACATTCTGTACCACTGTGATACAAAACACCACAATCTGTATCAATGTAATACAAAACACCACAACCTATATCACTCTGGTACAAAACACCACAATTTGTACCAATGTGATACAAAACACCAGAGTTTGTATCACTGTGATACAAAACACCACAATTTATATAACTGTGGTACAGAACACCACAACTCGTACCAATGTGATACAAAACACCACACTTTGTACCACTGCGGTACAAAACACCACAATTTGTATCACTGTGGTACAAAACACCACAATTTGTATCACTGTGGTACAAAACACCACAATTTGTATCACTGTGGTACAAAACACCACAACTCGTACCAATGTGATACAAAACACCACACTTTGTACCACTGTGGTACAAAACACGACAATTTGTACCACTGTGATACAAAACACCACAACTTGTATCAATGTAATACAAAACACCACATTTTGTACCAATGTGATACAAAACACCACAATTTGTACCACTGTGGTACAAAACACCACAGTTCGTATCACTGCGGTACAAAACACCACATTTTGTGTCACTGCGGTACAAAACACCACAAGTTGTATCATTGTGGTACAAAACACCACAATTTGTATCATTTTGATACAAAGCACCACAATTCGTACCATTTTGGGAAAAACCACATTGTGTTTTACTGTGATACAAAACACCACAATTTATATCACTGTGGTACAAAACACCACAACTCGTACCAATGTGATACAAAATACCACATTTTGTACCACTGTGGTACAAAACACGACAAATTGTAACAATGTGATACAAAACACCACAATTTGTATCACTGTGGTACAAAACACCACAATTTGTATCACTGTGGTACAAAACACCACAAGTTGTATCACTGTGGTACAAACACCACAACTCGTACCAATGTGATACAAAACACCACACTTTGTACCACTGTGGTACAAAACACGACAATTTGTACCACTGTGATACAAAACACCACAACTTGTATCAATGTAATACAAAACACCACATTTTGTACCAATGTGATACAAAACACCACAATTTGTACCACTGTGGTACAAAACACCACAGTTCGTATCACTGCGGTACAAAACACCACATTTTGTGTCACTGCGGTACAAAACACCACAAGTTGTATCATTGTGGTACAAAACACCACAATTTGTATCAATGTGGTACGAAACACCACAATTTGTACCACTGTGATACAAAACACCACAACTTGTATCAATGTAATACAAAACACCACATTTTGTACCAATGTGATACAAAACACCACAATTTGTACCACTGTGGTACAAAACACCACAGTTCGTATCACTGCGGTACAAAACACCACATTTTGTGTCACTGCGGTACAAAACACCACAAGTTGTATCATTGTGGTACAAAACACCACAATTTGTATCAATGTGGTACGAAACACCACAATTTGTACCACTGTGGTACAAAACAACACAATTTGTACCATTTTGGTACAAAACACCACAATTTGTACCTCTGTGGTACAAAACACCACAATTGGTATCACTGTGGTACAAAACAACACAATTTGTACCGAGGTGATACAAAACACCACGATTTGTACCAATGTGATACAAAACACCACAGTTCGTATCACTGCGGTACAAAACACCACAAGTTGTATCAATGTGATACAAAACACCACAATTTGTACCACTGTGATACAAAACACCACATTTTGTACCACTGTGGTACAAAACACCACAATTTGTATCACTGTGGTACAAAACACCACAATTTGTATCACTGTGGTACAAAACACCACAATTTGTATCACTGTGGTACAAAACACCACAACTCGTACCAATGTGATACAAAATACCACACTTTGTACCACTGTGGTACAAAACACGACATTCTGTACCACTGTGATACAAAACACCACAATCTGTATCAATGTAATACAAAACACCACAACCTATATCACTCTGGTACAAAACACCACAATTTGTACCAATGTGATACAAAACACCAGAGTTTGTATCACTGTGATACAAAACACCACAATTTATATAACTGTGGTACAGAACACCACAACTCGTACCAATGTGATACAAAACACCACACTTTGTACCACTGCGGTACAAAACACCACAATTTGTATCACTGTGGTACAAAACACCACAATTTGTATCACTGTGGTACAAAACACCACAATTTGTATCACTGTGGTACAAAACACCACAACTCGTACCAATGTGATACAAAACACCACACTTTGTACCACTGTGGTACAAAACACGACAATTTGTACCACTGTGATACAAAACACCACAACTTGTATCAATGTAATACAAAACACCACATTTTGTACCAATGTGATACAAAACACCACAATTTGTACCACTGTGGTACGAAACACCACAGTTCGTATCACTGCGGTACAAAACACCACATTTTGTGTCACTGCGGTACAAAACACCACAAGTTGTATCATTGTGGTACAAAACACCACAATTTGTATCAATGTGGTACGAAACACCACAATTTGTACCACTGTGGTACAAAACAACACAATTTGTACCATTTTGGTACAAAACACCACAATTTGTACCTCTGTGGTACAAAACACCACAATTGGTATCACTGTGGTACAAAACAACACAATTTGTACCGAGGTGATACAAAACACCACGATTTGTACCAATGTGATACAAAACACCACAGTTCGTATCACTGCGGTACAAAACACCACAAGTTGTATCAATGTGATACAAAACACCACAATTTGTACCACTGTGATACAAAACACCACAATTTGTATCAATGTAATACAAAACACCACATTTTGTACCACTGTGGTACAAAACACCACAATTTGTATCACTGTGGTACAAAACACCACAATTTGTATCACTGTGGTACAAAACACCACAATTTGTATCACTGTGGTACAAAACACCACAACTCGTACCAATGTGATACAAAATACCACACTTTGTACCACTGTGGTACAAAACACGACATTCTGTACCACTGTGGTACAAAACACGACATTCTGTACCACTGTGATACAAAACACCACAACCTATATCACTCTGGTACAAAACACCACAATTTGTACCAATGTGATACAAAACACCAGAATTTGTATCACTGTGATACAAAACACCACAATTTATATCACTGTGGTACAGAACACCACAACTCGTACCAATGTGATACAAAACACCACACTTTGTACCACTGTGGTACAAAACACGACAAATTGTAACAATGTGATACAAAACACCACAGTTTGTTCTACTGTGCTACAAAACACCACAATTTGTATCAATGTGATACAAAACACCACAATTTGTATCGCTGTGGTACAAAACACCACAATTTGTACCAATGTGTTACAAAACACATTAGTTCGTATCACTGCGGTACAAAACACCACAAGTTGTATCAATGTGTTACAAATCACCACAATTTGTATCACTGTGGTACAAAACACCACAACTCGTACCAATGTGATACAAAACACCACACTTTGTACCACTGTGGTACAAAACACGACAATTTGTACCACTGTGATACAAAACACCACAACTTGTATCAATGTAATACAAAACACCACATTTTGTACCACTGTGGTATAAAACACCACATTTTGTGTCACTGCGGTACAAAACACCACAAGTTGTATCATTGTGGTACAAAACACCACAATTTGTATCAATGTGGTACGAAACACCACAATTTGTACCACTGTGGTACAAAACAACACAATTTGTACCATTTTGGTACAAAACACCACAATTTGTACCTCTGTGGTACAAAACACGACAAATTGTAACAATGTGATACAAAACACCACAGTTTGTTCTACTGTTCTACAAAACACCACAATTTGTATCAATGTGATACAAAACACCACAATTTGTATCACTGTGGTACAAAACACCACAATTTGTACCAATGTGTTACAAAACACATTAGTTCGTATCACTGCGGTACAAAACACCACAAGTTGTATCAATGTGTTACAAATCACCACAATTTGTATCACTGTGGTACAAAACACCACAACTCGTACCAATGTGATACAAAACACCACACTTTGTACCACTGTGGTACAAAACACGACAATTTGTACCACTGTGATACAAAACACCACAACTTGTATCAATGTAATACAAAACACCACATTTTGTACCACTGTGGTAAAAAACACCACATTTTGTGTCACTGCGGTACAAAACACCACAAGTTGTATCATTGTGGTACAAAACACCACAATTTGTATCAATGTGGTACGAAACACCACAATTTGTACCACTGTGGTACAAAACAACACAATTTGTACCATTTTGTTACAAAACACCACAATTTGTACCTCTGTGGTACAAAACACCACAATTGGTATCACTGTGGTACAAAACAACACAATTTGTACCGAGGTGATACAAAACACCACAATTTGTACCAATGTGATACAAAACACCACAGTTCGTATCACTGCGGTACAAAACACCACAAGTTGTATCAATGTGATACAAAACACCACAATTTGTACCACTGTAATACAAAACACCACAGTTTTTATCAATGTAATACAAAACACCACATTTTGTACCACTGTGGTATAAAACACCACAATTTGTATCACTGTGGTACAAAACACCACAATTTGTATCACTGTGGTACAAAACACCACAATTTGTATCACTGTGGTACAAAACACCACATTTTGTATCAATGTGGTACAAAACACCACCATTTGTACCAATGTGATACAAAGCACCACAATTCGTACCATTTTGGGAAAAACCACATTGTGTTTTACTGTGATACAAAACACCACAATTTATATCTTTGTGGTACAAAACACCACAACTCGTACCAATGTGATACAAAATACCACATTTTGTACCACTGTGGTACAGTACACGACAAATTGTAACAATGTGATACAAAACACCACAGTTTGTTCTACTGTGCTACAAAACACCACAATTTGTATCAATGTGTTACAAATCACCACAATTTGTATCACTGTGGTACAAAACACCACAACTCGTACCAATGTGATACAAAACACCACACTTTGTACCACTGTGGTACAAAACACGACAATTTGTACCACTGTGATACAAAACACCACAACTTGTATCAATGTAATACAAAACACCACATTTTGTACCACTGTGGTATAAAACACCACATTTTGTGTCACTGCGGTACAAAACACCACAAGTTGTATCATTGTGGTACAAAACACCACAATTTGTATCAATGTGGTACGAAACACCACAATTTGTACCACTGTGGTACAAAACAACACAATTTGTACCATTTTGGTACAAAACACCACAATTTGTACCTCTGTGGTACAAAACACGACAAATTGTAACAATGTGATACAAAACACCACAGTTTGTTCTACTGTTCTACAAAACACCACAATTTGTATCAATGTGATACAAAACACCACAATTTGTATCGCTGTGGTACAAAACACCACAATTTGTACCAATGTGTTACAAAACACATTAGTTCGTATCACTGCGGTACAAAACACCACAAATTGTATCAATGTGTTACAAATCACCACAATTTGTATCACTGTGGTACAAAACACCACAATTTGTATCACTGTGGTACAAAACACCACATTTTGTATCAATGTGGTACAAAACACCACCATTTGTACCAATGTGATACAAAGCACCACAATTCGTACCATTTTGGGAAAAACCACATTGTGTTTTACTGTGATACAAAACACCACAATTTATATCTTTGTGGTACAAAACACCACAACTCGTACCAATGTGATACAAAATACCACATTTTGTACCACTGTGGTACAGTACACGACAAATTGTAACAATGTGATACAAAACACCACAGTTTGTTCTACTGTGCTACAAAACACCACAATTTGTATCAATGTGTTACAAATCACCACAATTTGTATCACTGTGGTACAAAACACCACAACTCGTACCAATGTGATACAAAACACCACACTTTGTACCACTGTGGTACAAAACACGACAATTTGTACCACTGTGATACAAAACACCACAACTTGTATCAATGTAATACAAAACACCACATTTTGTACCACTGTGGTATAAAACACCACATTTTGTGTCACTGCGGTACAAAACACCACAAGTTGTATCATTGTGGTACAAAACACCACAATTTGTATCAATGTGGTACGAAACACCACAATTTGTACCACTGTGGTACAAAACAACACAATTTGTACCATTTTGGTACAAAACACCACAATTTGTACCTCTGTGGTACAAAACACGACAAATTGTAACAATGTGATACAAAACACCACAGTTTGTTCTACTGTTCTACAAAACACCACAATTTGTATCAATGTGATACAAAACACCACAATTTGTATCGCTGTGGTACAAAACACCACAATTTGTACCAATGTGTTACAAAACACATTAGTTCGTATCACTGCGGTACAAAACACCACAAATTGTATCAATGTGTTACAAATCACCACAATTTGTATCACTGTGGTACAAAACACCACAACTCGTACCAATGTGATACAAAACACCACACTTTGTACCACTGTGGTACAAAACACGACAATTTGTACCACTGTGATACAAAACACCACAACTTGTATCAATGTAATACAAAACACCACATTTTGTACCACTGTGGTAAAAAACACCACATTTTGTGTCACTGCGGTACAAAACACCACAAGTTGTATCATTGTGGTACAAAACACCACAATTTGTATCAATGTGGTACGAAACACCACAATTTGTACCACTGTGGTACAAAACAACACAATTTGTACCATTTTGTTACAAAACACCACAATTTGTACCTCTGTGGTACAAAACACCACAATTGGTATCACTGTGGTACAAAACAACACAATTTGTACCGAGGTGATACAAAACACCACAATTTGTACCAATGTGATACAAAACACCACAGTTCGTATCACTGCGGTACAAAACACCACAAGTTGTATCAATGTGATACAAAACACCACAATTTGTACCACTGTAATACAAAACACCACAGTTTTTATCACTGTGGTACAAAACACCACATTTTGTATCAATGTGGTACAAAACACCACCATTTGTACCAATGTGATACAAAGCACCACAATTCGTACCATTTTGGGAAAAACCACATTGTGTTTTACTGTGATACAAAACACCACAATTTATCTCTTTGTGGTACAAAACACCACAACTCGTACCAATGTGATACAAAATACCACATTTTGTACCACTGTGGTACAGTACACGACAAATTGTAACAATGTGATACAAAACACCACAGTTTGTTCTACTGTGCTACAAAACACCACAATTTGTATCAATGTGATACAAAACACCACAATTTGTATCGCTGTGGTACAAAACACCACAGTTTGTACCAATGTGATGCAAAACACCACAGTTCGTATCACTGCGGTACAAAACACCACAATTTGTATCACTGTGGTACAAAACACCACAATTTGTATCACTGTGGTACAAAACACCACAATTTGTATCACTGTGGTACAAAACACCACAATTTGTATCACTGTGGTACAAAACACCACATTTTGTATCAATGTGGTACAAAACACCACCATTTGTACCAATGTGATACAAAGCACCACAATTCGTACCATTTTGGGAAAAACCACATTGTGTTTTACTGTGATACAAAACACCACAATTTATATCTTTGTGGTACAAAACACCACAACTCGTACCAATGTGATACAAAATACCACATTTTGTACCACTGTGGTACAGTACACGACAAATTGTAACAATGTGATACAAAACACCACAGTTTGTTCTACTGTGCTACAAAACACCACAATTTGTATCAATGTGTTACAAATCACCACAATTTGTATCACTGTGGTACAAAACACCACAACTCGTACCAATGTGATACAAAACACCACACTTTGTACCACTGTGGTACAAAACACGACAATTTGTACCACTGTGATACAAAACACCACAACTTGTATCAATGTAATACAAAACACCACATTTTGTACCACTGTGGTATAAAACACCACATTTTGTGTCACTGCGGTACAAAACACCACAAGTTGTATCATTGTGGTACAAAACACCACAATTTGTATCAATGTGGTACGAAACACCACAATTTGTACCACTGTGGTACAAAACAACACAATTTGTACCATTTTGGTACAAAACACCACAATTTGTACCTCTGTGGTACAAAACACGACAAATTGTAACAATGTGATACAAAACACCACAGTTTGTTCTACTGTTCTACAAAACACCACAATTTGTATCAATGTGATACAAAACACCACAATTTGTATCGCTGTGGTACAAAACACCACAATTTGTACCAATGTGTTACAAAACACATTAGTTCGTATCACTGCGGTACAAAACACCACAAATTGTATCAATGTGTTACAAATCACCACAATTTGTATCACTGTGGTACAAAACACCACAATTTGTATCACTGTGGTACAAAACACCACATTTTGTATCAATGTGGTACAAAACACCACCATTTGTACCAATGTGATACAAAGCACCACAATTCGTACCATTTTGGGAAAAACCACATTGTGTTTTACTGTGATACAAAACACCACAATTTATATCTTTGTGGTACAAAACACCACAACTCGTACCAATGTGATACAAAATACCACATTTTGTACCACTGTGGTACAGTACACGACAAATTGTAACAATGTGATACAAAACACCACAGTTTGTTCTACTGTGCTACAAAACACCACAATTTGTATCAATGTGTTACAAATCACCACAATTTGTATCACTGTGGTACAAAACACCACAACTCGTACCAATGTGATACAAAACACCACACTTTGTACCACTGTGGTACAAAACACGACAATTTGTACCACTGTGATACAAAACACCACAACTTGTATCAATGTAATACAAAACACCACATTTTGTACCACTGTGGTAAAAAACACCACATTTTGTGTCACTGCGGTACAAAACACCACAAGTTGTATCATTGTGGTACAAAACACCACAATTTGTATCAATGTGGTACGAAACACCACAATTTGTACCACTGTGGTACAAAACAACACAATTTGTACCATTTTGTTACAAAACACCACAATTTGTACCTCTGTGGTACAAAACACCACAATTGGTATCACTGTGGTACAAAACAACACAATTTGTACCGAGGTGATACAAAACACCACAATTTGTACCAATGTGATACAAAACACCACAGTTCGTATCACTGCGGTACAAAACACCACAAGTTGTATCAATGTGATACAAAACACCACAATTTGTACCACTGTAATACAAAACACCACAGTTTTTATCACTGTGGTACAAAACACCACATTTTGTATCAATGTGGTACAAAACACCACCATTTGTACCAATGTGATACAAAGCACCACAATTCGTACCATTTTGGGAAAAACCACATTGTGTTTTACTGTGATACAAAACACCACAATTTATCTCTTTGTGGTACAAAACACCACAACTCGTACCAATGTGATACAAAATACCACATTTTGTACCACTGTGGTACAGTACACGACAAATTGTAACAATGTGATACAAAACACCACAGTTTGTTCTACTGTGCTACAAAACACCACAATTTGTATCAATGTGATACAAAACACCACAATTTGTATCGCTGTGGTACAAAACACCACAGTTTGTACCAATGTGATGCAAAACACCACAGTTCGTATCACTGCGGTACAAAACACCACAATTTGTATCACTGTGGTACAAAACACCACAATTTGTATCACTGTGGTACAAAACACCACAATTTGTATCACTGTGGTACAAAACACCACAACTCGTACCAATGTGATACAAAACACCACACTTTGTACCACTGTGGTACAAAACACGACAATTTGTACCACTGTGTTACAAAACACCACAATTTGTATCAATGTAATACAAAACACCACATTTTGTACCACTGTGGTATAAAACACCACATTTTGTGTCACTGCGGTACAAAACACCACAAGTTGTATCATTGTGGTACAAAACACCACAATTTGTATCAATGTGGTACGAAACACCACAATTTGTACCACTGTGGTACAAAACAACACAATTTGTACCATTTTGGTACAAAACACCACAATTTGTACCTCTGTGGTACAAAACACCACAATTGGTATCACTGTGGTACAAAACAACACAATTTGTACCGAGGTGATACAAAACACCACGATGTGTACCAATGTGATACAAAACACCACAGTTCGTATCACTGCTGTACAAAACACCACAAGTTGTATCAATGTGATACAAAACACCACAATTTGTACCACTGTGATACAAAACACCACAATTTGTATCAATGTAATACAAAACACCACATTTTGTACCACTGTGGTACAAAACACGACAAATTGTAACAATGTGATACAAAACACCACAGTTTGTTCTACTGTGCTACAAAACACCACAATTTGTATCAATGTGATACAAAACACCACAATTTGTATTGCTGTGGTACAAAACACCACAATTTGTACCAATGTGTTACAATCCAACGCCAGGGCCGCGCAGCCGAGCCGCAACATGAGCGCAGCCAAGAAGCAGACATTCCGCCATTTTGCCCGCCATCGAGCGGCTGCGTCGCCTATTCAATGACCCCGCCCCCGCCGGACAACCCTCTCTGCTGCGTGGGTTGCACCGAAACGATTGCTGCATTGAGAAATGAAATGTCGATGATGAAGCGCAACTTCGAGAACGTACACGCCGACCTCCTCCAAAAGATCCAATACCTCGTCAAGAAGCAAGACAGCCAGGAGAAGTCGTATGCCGCTGCTGTAGCCGCCGCACCGCCTGTGCCGATGGCCCCTATCTCGGCCCTCGACCCAGACAACGTGGCTGATGTGCTTTCTCGTGTGCCGCGCGATGCCGACTATGAAAAGTTCGTGAACTCTGGAGAACGTGAGAAGGAGCGAGTAAACGAAGAACGGGACTCTCGACTTGTTCTCGTTGCACGACCGGAAGATGAAAACGAAACGGAACACACGCTGCTGACTGCTGTACAGACTGCCCTCGAAGAAGCCGGATTGCCCAAGGACAATGTGATCAAGGCTGCCCGCTACCCTGCTGCAAAGGACCCGAAGAAGACTGGTGCTCGCCCTGTTAAGATCTACCTACGCGATGACGTCACTCCGGACAGACGTCAGATGCTCAAGGAGGCCCTCTTCCGTTCCAAGATTGCTCTCTTCTGCCGCGACGACCTCGGATACATGGATAGGCGTAGGGATGGGTTCCTTCGGTACTACTGTAGGACTATGAATAACCGCTCCTCGTTCCAGTGGTACTTTGTTCGCGATCTCGCGGTG
Organism: Rhabditoides inermis; assembly: GCA_963966185.1. Classification (NCBI taxonomy): domain Eukaryota; kingdom Metazoa; phylum Nematoda; class Chromadorea; order Rhabditida; family Rhabditidae; genus Rhabditoides; species Rhabditoides inermis. Next base: position 1,410,282 of record CAWZYM010000148.1, read on the forward strand.
CATGCGGTTCCCCGGAGGCGTGGACGGACTTCGGCGACCCGGGAGAAGCACAAGTCAACCGATTCGCAGAGACAGGTGGATGGGGAAAGCGCGTCTAACAACGTGTCTGTTGCCGCCACTTCTCAGTAATGGTTACTTCCGCAGACAAATATTTTAGCCTCTTTACCAGTAATATTCGTAGTTTTAAAAACTCCCTGCAGCTTATAACTGCTTCTTTTCATTCTCTTTCTGTGATTGGTGTTTTGACGGAGATTTGGACACGGGATGAGAAATCGATTCCAATTTTCCCTCGGCGCGTCACTCACGCTGCCTGCCGATCAGATCGAAGAGGCGGAAGTGTCATGATTAGTGTTCCTTCGAATTTGGGATCTACTTTACTCGCACAAATTAGCCTGGATGATCTTGATGCGGTAGCTTCTAAAATAACCTTCCCTAATGGCTCTAGAGTTATAGTTATTGGAGTATATCGGCACCCGCGAAGCTCACCAAATTTCACTCACCATCTGGAAACGTTCATTGCCCGTTTCAATATAGATTGTCCAGTTATAATTACAGGTGATTTTAATTTCCCAGAAATCAATTGGCGTGATAACACATCTAGCGAACCAAAATCATTTGACTTTGTTGGATTATGCAACACACTGGGCCTTTCTCAGCATGTCAACTTCCCCACTCGCGGATATAACATATTAGATTTGATACTTTGTAATGACCGTTCCTTGATTTTCAACGTAAAACCTGGAATTCAAATTTCAGATCATGTATCAGTAGAGTGTTCCTTAAATATACCACTATCACCATCTTGTGACAATGTTGAGAAAACCTACTTTGACTACAGAAATGGAGACTATGCCGCGATGTGCCATGATCTCGCTGCTATTGATTGGGTCTCACAGTTTGGACAATGTACTGATATAGATCAAAAGTACAATGTTCTTACTGGTTACATACACGACTCTATCAACATAAGAGTACCAATTCTTACAATCAAGAGCGCGAAAAAGTTTCCCTCATGGCTGTTATCTAAGAAATTGAAAATTAGAAAATTGTTTGATAAACAGAAACACACCAAGGATCCAGATGATATATATACCTATAAGAATGCGACAAAACTTTATAAGCAAGACGTGAAAAGCTATCTCATTGAACGCGAACGCAGTATTTTGAAAAAAGGCTCCCCAGCTGAATATTGGAACTATATCAAAAAACGCACTGTTGGCAAAGCAGACATTCCGTTCCTTTCTGATGGGGAAAGCCTTGTCTCTGATGATTTCGAAAGAGCGCAGGTGTTTAACAAACATTTTTCTGATGTATTTATAAGAGATGACCATAAACCATTCTCAGCGCAAAGTAAGACATCTGTTAGCCTGATGAATATAAATCTGGATCCGGATCGTGTTTATACATATTTGAAGCACTTCAAACGAAAACTTTCATATGGACCGGACAATATACCTAGTATTGTGCTGCAATCATTAGCTGTTGTACTCGCTGAACCTTTGTCCATGATTTTCAAGGAATCTTTAACCACAGGCAACATGCCGAACCTTTGGAAACAATCTATAGTAGTGCCGGTCCATAAGAAAGATGATCCTTCTATTGTAAATAACTACCGCCCTATTTCGCTCACTTGTACAAGTTGTAGAGTGCTTGAGCGGATGTTAGTCTATGAGATGCGTACACATCTTTGGTCTAATCATCTTGTCGCACCTCAGCAGTTTGGCTTCCTAGATGGACGCTCTACCATTTCACAGATGGTGGAGTATGTTTCATTTATTAGTAGCGAATTGGGTGCAAAACGGATAGTCGATAGTATATATCTTGATGTTGCGAAGGCTTTTGACACTGTTTCGCACAGACGATTAATACAAATCTGTGATGCGTATGGATTCCGCGGCAATCTCCTTAGATGGCTACAAAACTACTTGACTGGAAGGACCCAATGTGTGCGTATATCCAACAGATTATCTGATTGGTTAGATGTTTTATCTGGAGTACCTCAAGGAAGTGTTGTAGGTCCTCTCATGTTCTTGTTGTATGTCAACGATATCGGAGACGTTATCGAACATTGTAAATTTCACATTTATGCAGACGATCTAAAACTCTACCTGTCATCGAGTACTCCCTGTTTCGAGTCAAAATTGATATCCGATCTTCGTCGGATAGCTAAATTTTTCATTGACAGACAAATGAAACTGTCAGTTTCTAAATGTGAGTGTATGCATTTTGGCAAGAATAATCCTATGTATTCATACACATGTGAGGGTCAACCTTTACGTTCAGTGCGTAATATACGCGATCTAGGTATTCAACTCAATTTTGACCTCAGTCCCGATAGTCATATTTCAAAACAAGTACGAAAAGCATCTGCCCTTGCTATACTTGTTCCGCGGACTTTCTCCTATTCGAAAGATTTGTATAGAAATTTCTTCATATACAAAATCAGACCGATTCTCGAATACGGCAGTGAAGTGTTATGTCTAATGAACAAAACTTTCACGAATGCATTGGAAAAGACACAACGAAAGTTCACAAAGGCAATATTTCCGAAAATGAGCTACGCGAACCGTCTTGAGTCTCTCCAACTGGAAACACTATATATGCGTAGAATAAAAAGCAACCTTACCCTAGTACATAGTTATATGTATGGATATATCAAGTCAGAAAACCCTTTTGCCGTAATTGATTCCAAGTCAAGATCATCTAGGAACCGTTCCAATGGGTGTAAACTTTACAGTAACGCCAAAACCACAATTCAACAGTCTTTTATAATTCATTCGGTTGTTAACACTTGGAACTTGCTTCCTCAAACCGTTGTAAATATTCCCGATAAACACCAATTCAGAAAGAGCTTAAATAACCATATAAATTTCCATAGTAAAAACGGCACTATTTTCAGTTCACTTAAAATACAAGACCCCACTAATCTCTAAAATATGAAGCTGGGGCAACTCTTATTCAGAAGTGGTGACAAACGGCACATATAGACCGTTTTTCTCACTCACTTTTATCTCGTTTCGGGTGATGAGATTGCACTTTCCCTACATAGATCATGTTAATTCTGATTTCTGGGGAGAGTGCGGTTGTACCGGGTCGCAGGAATACGGACCGACGACGGGGGCTGCTGTGCCTCCCGATCATCTTATTGTATCTCCTTCTCTTTTCCCGTGTTATCACCAAAATTCATATGAATAAACTATATATAAAGTAAAACACATTAGTTCGTATCACTGCGGTACAAAACACCACAAGTTGTATCAATGTGTTACAAATCACCACAATTTGTATCACTGTGGTACAAAACACCACAATTTGTGTCACTGCGGTACAAAACACCACAAGTTGTATCATTGTGGTACAAAACACCACAATTTGTATCAATGTGGTACGAAACACCACAATTTGTACCACTGTGATACAAAACACCACAACTTGTATCAATGTAATACAAAACACCACATTTTGTACCACTGTGGTAAAAAACACCACATTTTGTGTCACTGCGGTACAAAACACCACAAGTTGTATCATTGTGGTACAAAACACCACAATTTGTATCAATGTGGTACGAAACACCACAATTTGTACCACTGTGGTACAAAACAACACAATTTGTACCATTTTGTTACAAAACACCACAATTTGTACCTCTGTGGTACAAAACACCACAATTGGTATCACTGTGGTACAAAACAACACAATTTGTACCGAGGTGATACAAAACACCACAATTTGTACCAATGTGATACAAAACACCACAGTTCGTATCACTGCGGTACAAAACACCACAAGTTGTATCAATGTGATACAAAACACCACAATTTGTACCACTGTAATACAAAACACCACAGTTTTTATCAATGTAATACAAAACACCACATTTTGTACCACTGTGGTATAAAACACCACAATTTGTATCAATGTGTTACAAATCACCACAATTTGTATCACTGTGGTACAAAACACCACAACTCGTACCAATGTGATACAAAACACCACACTTTGTACCACTGTGGTACAAAACACGACAATTTGTACCACTGTGATACAAAACACCACAACTTGTATCAATGTAATACAAAACACCACATTTTGTACCACTGTGGTATAAAACACCACATTTTGTGTCACTGCGGTACAAAACACCACAAGTTGTATCATTGTGGTACAAAACACCACAATTTGTATCAATGTGGTACGAAACACCACAATTTGTACCACTGTGGTACAAAACAACACAATTTGTACCATTTTGGTACAAAACACCACAATTTGTACCTCTGTGGTACAAAACACGACAAATTGTAACAATGTGATACAAAACACCACAGTTTGTTCTACTGTTCTACAAAACACCACAATTTGTATCAATGTGATACAAAACACCACAATTTGTATCGCTGTGGTACAAAACACCACAATTTGTACCAATGTGTTACAAAACACATTAGTTCGTATCACTGCGGTACAAAACACCACAAATTGTATCAATGTGTTACAAATCACCACAATTTGTATCACTGTGGTACAAAACACCACAATTTGTATCACTGTGGTACAAAACACCACATTTTGTATCAATGTGGTACAAAACACCACCATTTGTACCAATGTGATACAAAGCACCACAATTCGTACCATTTTGGGAAAAACCACATTGTGTTTTACTGTGATACAAAACACCACAATTTATATCTTTGTGGTACAAAACACCACAACTCGTACCAATGTGATACAAAATACCACATTTTGTACCACTGTGGTACAGTACACGACAAATTGTAACAATGTGATACAAAACACCACAGTTTGTTCTACTGTGCTACAAAACACCACAATTTGTATCAATGTGTTACAAATCACCACAATTTGTATCACTGTGGTACAAAACACCACAACTCGTACCAATGTGATACAAAACACCACACTTTGTACCACTGTGGTACAAAACACGACAATTTGTACCACTGTGATACAAAACACCACAACTTGTATCAATGTAATACAAAACACCACATTTTGTACCACTGTGGTATAAAACACCACATTTTGTGTCACTGCGGTACAAAACACCACAAGTTGTATCATTGTGGTACAAAACACCACAATTTGTATCAATGTGGTACGAAACACCACAATTTGTACCACTGTGGTACAAAACAACACAATTTGTACCATTTTGGTACAAAACACCACAATTTGTACCTCTGTGGTACAAAACACGACAAATTGTAACAATGTGATACAAAACACCACAGTTTGTTCTACTGTTCTACAAAACACCACAATTTGTATCAATGTGATACAAAACACCACAATTTGTATCGCTGTGGTACAAAACACCACAATTTGTACCAATGTGTTACAAAACACATTAGTTCGTATCACTGCGGTACAAAACACCACAAATTGTATCAATGTGTTACAAATCACCACAATTTGTATCACTGTGGTACAAAACACCACAACTCGTACCAATGTGATACAAAACACCACACTTTGTACCACTGTGGTACAAAACACGACAATTTGTACCACTGTGATACAAAACACCACAACTTGTATCAATGTAATACAAAACACCACATTTTGTACCACTGTGGTAAAAAACACCACATTTTGTGTCACTGCGGTACAAAACACCACAAGTTGTATCATTGTGGTACAAAACACCACAATTTGTATCAATGTGGTACGAAACACCACAATTTGTACCACTGTGGTACAAAACAACACAATTTGTACCATTTTGTTACAAAACACCACAATTTGTACCTCTGTGGTACAAAACACCACAATTGGTATCACTGTGGTACAAAACAACACAATTTGTACCGAGGTGATACAAAACACCACAATTTGTACCAATGTGATACAAAACACCACAGTTCGTATCACTGCGGTACAAAACACCACAAGTTGTATCAATGTGATACAAAACACCACAATTTGTACCACTGTAATACAAAACACCACAGTTTTTATCAATGTAATACAAAACACCACATTTTGTACCACTGTGGTATAAAACACCACAATTTGTATCACTGTGGTACAAAACACCACAATTTGTATCACTGTGGTACAAAACACCACAATTTGTATCACTGTGGTACAAAACACCACATTTTGTATCAATGTGGTACAAAACACCACCATTTGTACCAATGTGATACAAAGCACCACAATTCGTACCATTTTGGGAAAAACCACATTGTGTTTTACTGTGATACAAAACACCACAATTTATATCTTTGTGGTACAAAACACCACAACTCGTACCAATGTGATACAAAATACCACATTTTGTACCACTGTGGTACAGTACACGACAAATTGTAACAATGTGATACAAAACACCACAGTTTGTTCTACTGTGCTACAAAACACCACAATTTGTATCAATGTGATACAAAACACCACAATTTGTATCGCTGTGGTACAAAACACCACAGTTTGTACCAATGTGATGCAAAACACCACAGTTCGTATCACTGCGGTACAAAACACCACAATTTGTATCACTGTGGTACAAAACACCACAATTTGTATCACTGTGGTACAAAACACCACAATTTGTATCACTGTGGTACAAAACACCACAACTCGTACCAATGTGATACAAAACACCACACTTTGTACCACTGTGGTACAAAACACGACAATTTGTACCACTGTGTTACAAAACACCACAATTTGTATCAATGTAATACAAAACACCACATTTTGTACCACTGTGGTATAAAACACCACATTTTGTGTCACTGCGGTACAAAACACCACAAGTTGTATCATTGTGGTACAAAACACCACAATTTGTATCAATGTGGTACGAAACACCACAATTTGTACCACTGTGGTACAAAACAACACAATTTGTACCATTTTGGTACAAAACACCACAATTTGTACCTCTGTGGTACAAAACACCACAATTGGTATCACTGTGGTACAAAACAACACAATTTGTACCGAGGTGATACAAAACACCACGATGTGTACCAATGTGATACAAAACACCACAGTTCGTATCACTGCTGTACAAAACACCACAAGTTGTATCAATGTGATACAAAACACCACAATTTGTACCACTGTGATACAAAACACCACAATTTGTATCAATGTAATACAAAACACCACATTTTGTACCACTGTGGTACAAAACACGACAAATTGTAACAATGTGATACAAAACACCACAGTTTGTTCTACTGTGCTACAAAACACCACAATTTGTATCAATGTGATACAAAACACCACAATTTGTATTGCTGTGGTACAAAACACCACAATTTGTACCAATGTGTTACAATCCAACGCCAGGGCCGCGCAGCCGAGCCGCAACATGAGCGCAGCCAAGAAGCAGACATTCCGCCATTTTGCCCGCCATCGAGCGGCTGCGTCGCCTATTCAATGACCCCGCCCCCGCCGGACAACCCTCTCTGCTGCGTGGGTTGCACCGAAACGATTGCTGCATTGAGAAATGAAATGTCGATGATGAAGCGCAACTTCGAGAACGTACACGCCGACCTCCTCCAAAAGATCCAATACCTCGTCAAGAAGCAAGACAGCCAGGAGAAGTCGTATGCCGCAGCTGTAGCCGCCGCACCGCCTGTGCCGATGGCCCCTATCTCGGCCCTCGACCCAGACAACGTGGCTGATGTGCTTTCTCGTGTGCCGCGCGATGCCGACTATGAAAAGTTCGTGAACTCTGGAGAACGTGAGAAGGAGCGAGTAAACGAAGAACGGGACTCTCGACTTGTTCTCGTTGCACGACCGGAAGATGAAAACGAAACGGAACACACGCTGCTGACTGCTGTACAGACTGCCCTCGAAGAAGCCGGATTGCCCAAGGACAATGTGATCAAGGCTGCCCGCTACCCTGCTGCAAAGGACCCGAAGAAGACTGGTGCTCGCCCTGTTAAGATCTACCTACGCGATGACGTCACTCCGGACAGACGTCAGATGCTCAAGGAGGGCCTCTCCCGTTCCAAGATTGCTCTCTTCTGCCGCGACGACCTCGGATACATGGATAGGCGTAGGGATGGGTTCCTTCGGTACTACTGTAGGACTATGAATAACCGCTCCTCGTTCCAGTGGTACTTTGTTCGCGATCTCGCGGTGCATGCGGTTCCCCGGAGGCGTGGACGGACTTCGGCGACCCGGGAGAAGCACAAGTCAACCGATTCGCAGAGACAGGTGGATGGGGAAAGCGCGTCTAACAACGTGTCTGTTGCCGCCACTTCTCAGTAATGGTTACTTCCGCAGACAAATATTTTAGCCTCTTTACCAGTAATATTCGTAGTTTTAAAAACTCCCTGCAGCTTATAACTGCTTCTTTTCATTCTCTTTCTGTGATTGGTGTTTTGACGGAGATTTGGACACGGGATGAGAAATCGATTCCAATTTTCCCTCGGCGCGTCACTCACGCTGCCTGCCGATCAGATCGAAGAGGCGGAGGTGTCATGATTAGTGTTCCTTCGAATTTGGGATCTACTTTACTCGCACAAATTAGCCTGGATGATCTTGATGCGGTAGCTTCTAAAATAACCTTCCCTAATGGCTCTAGAGTTATAGTTATTGGAGTATATCGGCACCCGCGAAGCTCACCAAATTTCACTCACCATCTGGAAACGTTCATTGCCCGTTTCAATATAGATTGTCCAGTTATAATTACAGGTGATTTTAATTTCCCAGAAATCAATTGGCGTGATAACACATCTAGCGAACCAAAATCATTTGACTTTGTTGGATTATGCAACACACTGGGCCTTTCTCAGCATGTCAACTTCCCCACTCGCGGATATAACATATTAGATTTGATACTTTGTAATGACCGTTCCTTGATTTTCAACGTAAAACCTGGAATTCAAATTTCAGATCATGTATCAGTAGAGTGTTCCTTAAATATACCACTATCACCATCTTGTGACAATGTTGAGAAAACCTACTTTGACTACAGAAATGGAGACTATGCCGCGATGTGCCATGATCTCGCTGCTATTGATTGGGTCTCACAGTTTGGACAATGTACTGATATAGATCAAAAGTACAATGTTCTTACTGGTTACATACACGACTCTATCAACATAAGAGTACCAATTCTTACAATCAAGAGCGCGAAAAAGTTTCCCTCATGGCTGTTATCTAAGAAATTGAAAATTAGAAAATTGTTTGATAAACAGAAACACACCAAGGATCCAGATGATATATATACCTATAAGAATGCGACAAAACTTTATAAGCAAGACGTGAAAAGCTATCTCATTGAACGCGAACGCAGTATTTTGAAAAAAGGCTCCCCAGCTGAATATTGGAACTATATCAAGAAACGCACTGTTGGCAAAGCAGACATTCCGTTCCTTTCTGATGGGGAAAGCCTTGTCTCTGATGATTTCGAAAGAGCGCAGATGTTTAACAAACATTTTTCTGATGTATTTATAAGAGATGACCATAAACCATTCTCAGCGCAAAGTAAGACATCTGTTAGCCTGATGAATATAAATCTGGATCCGGATCGTGTTTATACATATTTGAAGCACTTCAAACGAAAACTTTCATATGGACCGGACAATATACCTAGTATTGTGCTGCAATCATTAGCTGTTGTACTCGCTGAACCTTTGTCCATGATTTTCAAGGAATCTTTAACCACAGGCAACATGCCGAACCTTTGGAAACAATCTATAGTAGTGCCGGTCCATAAGAAAGATGATCCTTCTATTGTAAATAACTACCGCCCTATTTCGCTCACTTGTACAAGTTGTAGAGTGCTTGAGCGGATGTTAGTCTATGAGATGCGTACACATCTTTGGTCTAATCATCTTGTCGCACCTCAGCAGTTTGGCTTCCTAGATGGACGCTCTACCATTTCACAGATGGTGGAGTATGTTTCATTTATTAGTAGCGAATTGGGTGCAAAACGGATAGTCGATAGTATATATCTTGATGTTGCGAAGGCTTTTGACACTGTTTCGCACAGACGATTAATACAAATCTGTGATGCGTATGGATTCCGCGGCAATCTCCTTAGATGGCTACAAAACTACTTGACTGGAAGGACCCAATGTGTGCGTATATCCAACAGATTATCTGATTGGTTAGATGTTTTATCTGGAGTACCTCAAGGAAGTGTTGTAGGTCCTCTCATGTTCTTGTTGTATGTCAACGATATCGGAGACGTTATCGAACATTGTAAATTTCACATTTATGCAGACGATCTAAAACTCTACCTGTCATCGAGTACTCCCTGTTTCGAGTCAAAATTGATATCCGATCTTCGTCGGATAGCTAAATTTTTCATTGACAGACAAATGAAACTGTCAGTTTCTAAATGTGAGTGTATGCATTTTGGCAAGAATAATCCTATGTATTCATACACATGTGAGGGTCAACCTTTACGTTCAGTGCGTAATATACGCGATCTAGGTATTCAACTCAATTTTGACCTCAGTCCCGATAGTCATATTTCAAAACAAGTACGAAAAGCATCTGCCCTTGCTATACTTGTTCCGCGGACTTTCTCCTATTCGAAAGATTTGTATAGAAATTTCTTCATATACAAAATCAGACCGATTCTCGAATACGGCAGTGAAGTGTTATGTCTAATGAACAAAACTTTCACGAATGCATTGGAAAAGACACAACGAAAGTTCACAAAGGCAATATTTCCGAAAATGAGCTACGCGAACCGTCTTGAGTCTCTCCAACTGGAAACACTATATATGCGTAGAATAAAAAGCAACCTTACCCTAGTACATAGTTATATGTATGGATATATCAAGTCAGAAAACCCTTTTGCCGTAATTGATTCCAAGTCAAGATCATCTAGGAACCGTTCCAATGGGTGTAAACTTTACAGTAACGCCAAAACCACAATTCAACAGTCTTTTATAATTCATTCGGTTGTTAACACTTGGAACTTGCTTCCTCAAACCGTTGTAAATATTCCCGATAAACACCAATTCAGAAAGAGCTTAAATAATCATATAAATTTCCATAGTAAAAACGGCACTATTTTCAGTTCACTTAAAATACAAGACCCCACTAATCTCTAAAATATGAAGCTGGGGCAACTCTTATTCAGAAGTGGTGACAAACGGCACATATAGACCGTTTTTCTCACTCACTTTTATCTCGTTTCGGGTGATGAGATTGCACTTTCCCTACATAGATCATGTTAACTCTGATTTCTGGGGAGAGTGCGGTTGTACCGGGTCGCAGGAATACGGACCGACGACGGGGGCTGCTGTGCCTCCCGATCATCTTATTGTATCTCCTTCTCTTTTCCCGTGTTATCACCAAAATTCATATGAATAAACTATATATAAAGTAAAACACATTAGTTCGTATCACTGCGGTACAAAACACCACAAGTTGTATCAATGTGTTACAAATCACCACAATTTGTATCACTGTGGTACAAAACACCACAACTCGTACCAATGTGATACAAAACACCACACTTTGTACCACTGTGGTACAAAACACGACAATTTGTACCACTGTGATACAAAACACCACAACTTGTATCAATGTAATACAAAACACCACATTTTGTACCACTGTGGTAAAAAAACACCACATTTTGTGTCACTGTGGTACAAAACACCACAAGTTGTATCATTGTGGTACAAAACACCACAATTTGTATCAATGTGGTACGAAACACCACAATTTGTACCACTGTGGTACAAAACAACACAATTTGTACCATTTTGTTACAAAACACCACAATTTGTACCTCTGTGGTACAAAACACCACAATTGGTATCACTGTGGTACAAAACAACACAATTTGTACCGAGGTGATACAAAACACCACAATTTGTACCAATGTGATACAAAACACCACAGTTCGTATCACTGCGGTACAAAACACCACAAGTTGTATCAATGTGATACAAAACACCACAATTTGTACCACTGTAATACAAAACACCACAGTTTTTATCAATGTAATACAAAACACCACATTTTGTACCACTGTGGTATAAAACACCACAATTTGTATCACTGTGGTACAAAACACCACAATTTGTATCACTGTGGTACAAAACACCACAATTCGTACCATTTTGGGAAAAACCACATTGTGTTTTACTGTGATACAAAACACCACAATTTATATCTTTGTGGTACAAAACACCACAACTCGTACCAATGTGATACAAAATACCACATTTTGTACCACTGTGGTACAGTACACGACAAATTGTAACAATGTGATACAAAACACCACAATTTGTACCTCTGTGGTACAAAACACCACAATTGGTATCACTGTGGTACAAAACAACACAATTTGTACCGAGGTGATACAAAACACCACAATTTGTACCAATGTGATACAAAACACCACAGTTCGTATCACTGCGGTACAAAACACCACAAGTTGTATCAATGTGATACAAAACACCACAAGTTGTACCACTGTAATACAAAACACCACAGTTTTTATCAATGTAATACAAAACACCACATTTTGTACCACTGTGGTACAAAACACCACATTTTGTATCAATGTGGTACAAAACACCACCATTTGTACCAATGTGATACAAAGCACCACAATTCGTACCATTTTGGGAAAAACCACATTGTGTTTTACTGTGATACAAAACACCACAATTTATATCTTTGTGGTACAAAACACCACAACTCGTACCAATGTGATACAAAATACCACATTTTGTACCACTGTGGTACAGTACACGACAAATTGTAACAATGTGATACAAAACACCACAGTTTGTTCTACTGTGCTACAAAACACCACAATTTGTATCAATGTGATACAAAACACCACAATTTGTATCGCTGTGGTACAAAACACCACAGTTTGTATCACTGTGGTACAAAACACCACAATTTGTATCACTGTGGTACAAAACACCACATTTTGTATCAATGTGGTACAAAACACCACCATTTGTACCAATGTGATACAAAGCACCACAATTCGTACCATTTTGGGAAAAACCACATTGTGTTTTACTGTGATACAAAACACCACAATTTATATCTTTGTGGTACAAAACACCACAACTCGTACCAATGTGATACAAAATACCACATTTTGTACCACTGTGGTACAGTACACGACAAATTGTAACAATGTGATACAAAACACCACAGTTTGTTCTACTGTGCTACAAAACACCACAATTTGTATCAATGTGATACAAAACACCACAATTTGTATCGCTGTGGTACAAAACACCACAGTTTGTAAAGTGACCTGACAGCGGCGGAATCAAGTACTAATCTATTGTGTAGATCAGTGTAATCAATGCAATGTGAAAGCAATAAAAGGCAACCAAATGGTAGCACGAATATGTATTCACGTAGGCAACAAACAAACAATACAAACAATAGTCTACAGTACAACAAACACGAACACAAGACAGCGAGCGGAGTCGCGGTCAGTATAGGGAAAACACTAGGGAAACCTGGGAAACCTGGACACTGGGGGGCACTAGGGAACTAAGAAACCTGACGACCTACTGGGGGAAAACCTGGAACTGGAATGGCGTAGAGTCCTCGGTGACCAAATCTTCTTCCAGGGGCGGAGCTTCGCGTGGGCGGGGCCGAGATCGGCACGATGTGCACGAGAGGGTGCAGACAGTGCACACGCGACGCGACGACAGAAGGGAAGACCGCGGCGTACCAGCAGTGCATTGTAGTGTGCTAGTTTCCCAGTTCGCTTTGCATTTGTTCGCGATAAATATAGTTCTTATAATTGCATTATGATCCTGGTCGTCTTGGATGTATATGATAGATACGGTAGTGGTTGTAGCCAAGTCGTGACTGCATCAATGTGCGGTCGCGACATTCCCCCCTCACCAATAGGAAATGTGCATATCGGTTTTCGATAACGGTTAGGCATGACATATGATCATTGCTGGTGTGATAGCGTAGTATGATAGTGTATATGTACGTTGGAGCGTCGGCACGACATTCCCCCCACGCGAAGAAAGGGCAAAGCGGGATCATGCAAGAAAACAGATATGACCCCACGCGAAAAGGGAAGAGTGTGGGGAGGCAAGAGAGGGTAAAGCGCCTGACTTCTCCAACGTGTAGCAGATATATATCAAATGTAGTTTGGTCGCGGAATATGTGAATGATGTTTGTGTGACGCTGTCGTTGTGTTGGCGAATGATCATGTCACGGGCTTATTGCAGTCAAGAGGAGGGGCGAATGGCAAGCTACATCATTTGATATCGGTGTGATTCTCGTTGGATTAACTGTTGCGCGCTATCCTTGCAGCCGCACTTGTCAATGGCGGTGTGTAGTGTTGTGGTGTTGTTGACGCTTGCGAATTCTGAGTAGTGGATTCATCTGATTTCGAAACGGAATCTATCTCTAATGGATAGAGGTGGTTGATTGCTCGTTCCTTCTCGCGTCCTTTCGACAGTACGATTGTTTTCTCCTTTGCAAATTGTGCAGCGATTGAGTACTTTACGCGCTGTTTGGCGAGCTACTGTCATCTAGACGCACTGACGAATGAAAGTTACTGTAGCGTTCGGTCAGCTGTGCATACACTTCTCGTGATGATAACGAGCGATCAGCAATGCGAGGTGTGATTTGCCGTCCACAATCGGCGGCGCGCGTGTATGTGGCGATAGAAAGACAGCGTTGTCCAGTCTCCTGGCTGTCCGCCATATCCCGTCTGTAGCAATGATAGGGAATAGATGTGCATATTTCACGTTCGCGGCGTTAATTTGGTATGCATTCTGATGGTCTCGTAGCAGTATGTTGTATATGTGATCGTATTGTTGTGCGGTTACTGTACGCGTATTCCAGTCAATGTCGTTTTCGTGTGCTGGTTTTATCTTCTGCAACAATCGCATGCCGAATGTCTTTGCGCGGCAGAGTGAATGGATCGCTTTTGTGAGAGAGGAGTGGCGGGAGAGGTCGATCGTTTCGATCAGCTGTTCTCGCCGCGCATTATCGATCGCCGGCTGCTGCAGCATGTGAATGTGATTTTCGCATCGCTCGCTTATTTTCACTGGGTCGCCCCACGTGTGCGCGTTTTCTCGTAACATGTCTGGTCCGTTTAGCCGATGTGATGAATGTATATTGTAAATAATGAGGCCACGAGTGTGGTCAGCTGGATTGTGAGCGGTTTTGTTGTGTGGCTGTATCGGGTTGAGTTGGTCATTGATTATTTTATCATTGCGAGTAGCATCATTTGTTGTAGTGGTCAATGCTGCTGTGTAGGTTGGTGGCGGTGATGCAGGGGTGCGGCAGGGGAGTGGGCTAGGTTGGTTAGGTTGTTGACTTATTTCATTTATTGCTTTTATCTTGTTGTGTGATGCTGGTTGCGCGATGTGATATGGCTTAGTAGCGAAAGTTGTCAATTTCTCCATTCAGGCCTGCCTCGCATTTCTCCTCGTCCGGCCGGGCCGCGGGGCGGTCGCCGTCCGTATTGGGCACAGGGGCGTGCTCGACAAGATCGGCGTGGTCGAGCAGTGCGTCGTCATGGACAGGTGAGTAGTTATCTTGTCTCGTGTGGATGTATTGGGGGCGCGCGTTGGTGGGGGTGTAGCCGGTTGTGGTGGTGTTGTTGTACTTGTTCGCATTGTGGTCGTTGTTGTTGTTGTACTGCGACTTGTTGCGCGTGTGGTTGTTGTTCACTTGCTTGTAGCAGATGCGCGTGTTGTGCGGACCATTGCAATTGTTGCAGTTGTTCCACGAACACGTAGAAGAAGTGTGTCCGATTTGGAAACACTTCGCACATGCGCGAGATAGACGCACAACCTGCATGAGCGCATAGCACAAGTGGTTGTTGTTGCACGAGCTGGCGTGGTGGCTGGTACTGTAACAAAGCAGACAGCGGTCGGCAGGGTGGTTGGCGAGCGGGGTGGTGTTGTGAGGTGCGTGGTGCGCCTGCTGGTTGTTGTTGTGGTGCGCGCTGGTGCTCATGCGGTGGGAGGGGCTGTTGCGCGCCAGGCACACAGTCTCCTCCTTGACCTTGTGGGTCTGCACTTGTAGGATGTCTTCATCAACGCGGATGTTTTTGTCGATGAGCGCCATTGTCTCGTCGACAGAGAGTACGTTGCCCTCGCTGCTCATCTCGGTAATAATCTTCTGCACCTCATATTGTACGCGCTGCGAGAACTTAGGCAAGATGATGCGCTGCGACATGGCTGAGAGGGCGGGGTCTTTCTGATTGTCTCGCATGAGACTGCTGCTGCGCTTGACTGCGTCAAGAAGTAGCTGGCACTGGGTGAAGTTGGCGCGGTTCTTGATGATGTTGTCGTTGTCGGTGGCTGCTTCCATCTGTTCTAGTTTGCGCCACAGACGGTGCTGGGTCTCAACCGGGTTGTCATATTTTTTCTTTAGCATAGCAATTGCGGTAGCGTACTGGGCTCCCTGGCGGGGGAGGGATGCGGCAAGTGCGGGGTCAGCGGCGCAGCGGTTGATGAGGTACAGCAGTTTCTCGGTGTCACCCATGTCAGTGCGGGTGTGCACCACGTTCTCATAGACATCCCAGAACTGCTGGTAACCCTCGGGGGTTCCGTCGAAGGGGGGCACCTCGATCGGTTTCATATTGATTCGCATTTTATTTTCAGGCGCGACTAGCTGCGGGTTGCCGGTTGCGTGGTGGTGGACGGACGCCTGCGAGACGGACATCTGCTGCTGCTGGGTGAGTGCCATCTGCACGTTGATCTGCGCGTTGAGCAGCTCGCGCTGCTTCTCATGCAGCTCATTCTCGCGCTCTTCCTCTTTCATGGTCTTGCGCTCAATGTCGCATGCCTGCGCGAATTCGATCATGTCTTCCGCGGCACTGATGTGGTCAGCGAACTGCTCGGTGTTGTCATAGGTGTTGAACTCGGTCGCCTGGTCATTAGCATACGCCTCGTTCTCGATCTCGGTGCGCTTGGCAACTAGCTTATCGAACGCGTTGGTGAGGGCGGTGAGCATGACCGCGCGGCGAGTGTTGGTAGATTGCGAGTCTTCGTACACCGCCTTTGCTTGCGCGGTAACATCAATCAGCTTGTTCTTGTACCTCGTTAGCACGCCCTTATCACCCGGCCTGACACAATCATTAGTCATTTTTTGCAGGAGTGGTAAACGACGACGGGTGGCAAGCGGATGCGGGGATCGATGGAGTGGAGAGCGACCGTGGGAGGTGGGTAGCGATTGAATTCTGCTTTCGAAAATTCAATCGATAATTGTGCAGTGGGTGGTTACCGCGTATGTACTTGCGATCTAGCGGGATGACGTAATATGGAACCGTATGGTGGCGGTAGCGATAGTAAATAGTGGTAACCGTGTGGTGGCGGTTGTAGCAGGTAATAGCAATATATAGGTTCAGGAATGAGACGGGCTGACCTGGGTTTTCACCAAAGCCGATGCACCATAAAGTGACCTGACAGCGGCGGAATCAAGTACTAATCTATTGTGTAGATCAGTGTAATCAATGCAATGTGAAAGCAATAAAAGGCAACCAAATGGTAGCACGAATATGTATTCACGTAGGCAACAAACAAACAATACAAACAATAGTCTACAGTACAACAAACACGAACACAAGACAGCGAGCGGAGTCGCGGTCAGTATAGGGAAAACACTAGGGAAACCTGGGAAACCTGGACACTGGGGGGCACTAGGGAACTAAGAAACCTGACGACCTACTGGGGGAAAACCTGGAACTGGAATGGCGTAGAATCCTCGGTGACCAAATCTTCTTCCAGGGGCGGAGCTTCGCGTGGGCGGGGACGAGATCGGCACGATGTGCACGAGAGGGTGCAGACAGTGCACACGCGACGCGACGACAGAAGGGAAGACCGCGGCGTACCAGCAGTGCATTGTAGTGTGCTAGTTTCCCAGTTCGCTTTGCATTTGTTCGCGATAAATATAGTTCTTATAATTGCATTATGATCCTGGTCGTCTTGGATGTATATGATAGATACGGTAGTGGTTGTAGCCAAGTCGTGACTGCATCAATGTGCGGTCGCGACAGTTTGTACCAATGTGATGCAAAACACCACAGTTCGTATCACTGCGGTACAAAACACCACAATTTGTATCACTGTGGTACAAAACACCACAATTTGTATCACTGTGGTACAAAACACCACAATTTGTATCACTGTGGTACAAAACACCACAACTCGTACCAATGTGATACAAAACACCACACTTTGTACCACTGTGGTACAAAACACGACAATTTGTACCACTGTGTTACAAAACACCACAATTTGTATCAATGTAATACAAAACACCACATTTTGTACCACTGTGGTATAAAACACCACATTTTGTGTCACTGCGGTACAAAACACCACAAGTTGTATCATTGTGGTACAAAACACCACAATTTGTATCAATGTGGTACGAAACACCACAATTTGTACCACTGTGGTACAAAACAACACAACTCGTACCAATGTGATACAAAACACCACACTTTGTACCACTGTGGTACAAAACACGACAATTTGAAAACACCACAATTTGTATCAATGTAATACAAAACACCACATTTTGTACCACTGTGGTATAAAACACCACATTTTGTGTCACTGCGGTACAAAACACCACAAGTTGTATCATTGTGGTACAAAACACCACAATTTGTATCAATGTGGTACGAAACACCACAATTTGTACCACTGTGGTACAAAACAACACAATTTGTACCATTTTGGTACAAAACACCACAATTTGTACCTCTGTGGTACAAAACACCACATTTGGTATCACTGTGGTACAAAACAACACAATTTGTACCGAGGTGATACAAAACACCACGATGTGTACCAATGTGATACAAAACACCACAGTTCGTATCACTGCTGTACAAAACACCACAAGTTGTATCAATGTGATACAAAACACCACAATTTGTACCACTGTGATACAAAACACCACAATTTGTATCAATGTAATACAAAACACCACATTTTGTACCACTGTGGTACAAAACACCACAATTTGTATCACTGTGGTACAAAACACCACAATTTGTATCACTGTGGTACAAACACCACAATTTGTATCACTGTGGTACAAAACACCACAACTCGTACCAATGTGATACAAAATACCACACTTTGTACCACTGTGGTACAAAACACGACATTTTGTACCACTGTGATACAAAACACCACAATCTGTATCAATGTAATACAAAACACCACAACCTATATCACTCTGGTACAAAACACCACAATTTGTATCGCTGTGGTACAAAATACAACAATTTGTACCAATGTGTTACAAAACACCTTAGTTCGTATCACTGCGGTACAAAACACCACAAGTTGTATCAATGTGTTACAAATCACCACAATTTGTACCACTGTGATACAAAACACCACAATTTGTATCAATGTAATCCAAAACACCACAATTTGTTTCACTGTGGTATAAAACACCACAATTTGTATCACTGTGGTACAAAACACGACAAATTGTAACAATGTGATACAAAACACCACAGTTTGTTCTACTGTGCTACAAAACACCACAATTTGTATCAATGTGATACAAAACACCACAATTTGTATCGCTGTGGTACAAAACACCACAATTTGTACCAATGTGATACAAAACACCACAGTTCGTAACACTGCGGTACAAAACACCACAAGTTGTATCAATGTGATACAAAACACCACAATTTGTACCACTGTGGTACAAAACACCACAATTTGTATCAATGTGATACAAAACACCACAATTTGTATCGCTGTGGTACAAAACACCACAATTTGTACCAATGTGATACAAAACACCACAGTTCGTAACACTGCGGTACAAAACACCACAAGTTGTATCAATGTGATACAAAACACCACAATTTGTACCACTGTGATACAAAACACCACAATTTGTACCAATGTGATACAAAACACCACAGTTCGTATCACTGCGGTACAAAACACCACAATTTGTATCACTGTGGTACAAAACACCACAATTTGTATCACTGTGGTACAAAACACCACAATTTGTATCACTGTGGTACGAAACACCACAACTCGTACCAATGTGATACAAAACACCACACTTTGTACCACTGTGGTACAAAACACGACAGTTTGTACCACTGTGATACAAAACACCACAATTCGTATCAATGTAATACAAAACACCACACTTTGTACCACTGTGGTACAAAACACGACAAATTGTAACAATGTGATACAAAACACCACAGTTTGTTCTACTGTGCTACAAAACACCACAAATTGTATCGCTGTGGTACAAAACACCACAATTTGTACCACTGTGATACAAAACACCACAATTTGTATCAATGTAATACAAAACACCACATTTTGTACCACTGTGGTACAATACACCACAATTTGTATCACTGTGGTACAAAACACCATAATTTGTATCACTGTGGTACAAAACACCACAATTTGTATGTATCCCTGTGGTACAAAACACCATTATTTGTATCACTGTGGTACAAAACACCACAATTTGTATCAATGTGGTACAAAACACCACAATTTGTATCAATGTGGTACGGCACACCACAATTTGTACCACTGTGGTACAAAACACGACAAATTGTAACAATGTGATACAAAACACCACAGTTTGTATCAATGTGATACAAAACACCACAATTTGCATCACTGTGGTACAAAACACCACAATTTATAACACTGTGATACAAAACAACACAACTCGTACCAATGTGATACAAAACACCACACTTTGTACCACTGTGGTACAAAACACGACAAAATGTATAAATGTGATACAAAACACCACAGTTTGTTCTACTGTGCTACAAAACATCACAATTTGTATCAATGTGATACAAAACACCACAATTTGTATCGCTGTGGTACAAAACACCACAATTTGTACCACTGTGGTACAAAACAACACAATTTGTACCATTTTGGTACAAAACACCACAATTTGTACCTTTGTGGTACAAAACACCACAATTGGTATCACTGTGGTACAAAACACCACACTTTGTACCACTGTGGTACAAAACACGACAATTTGTACCACTGTGTTACAAAACACCACAACTTGTATCAATCTAATACAAAACACCACATTTTGTACCACTGTGGTATAAAACACCACATTTTGTGTCACTGCGGTACAAAACACCACAAGTTGTATCATTGTGGTACAAAACACCACAATTTGTATCAATGTGGTACGAAACACCACAATTTGTACCACTGTGGTACAAAACAACACAATTTGTACCATTTTGTTACAAAACACCACAATTTGTACCTCTGTGGTACAAAACACCACAATTGGTATCACTGTGGTACAAAACAACACAATTTGTACCAATGTGATACAAAACACCACAGTTCGTAACACTGCGGTACAAAACACCACAAGTTGTATCAATGTGATACAAAACACCACAATTTGTACCACTGTGATACAAAACACCACAATTTGTACCAATGTGATACAAAACACCACAGTTCGTATCACTGCGGTACAAAACACCACAATTTGTATCACTGTGGTACAAAACACCACAATTTGTATCACTGTGGTACAAAACACCACAATTTGTATCACTGTGGTACGAAACACCACAACTCGTACCAATGTGATACAAAACACCACACTTTGTACCACTGTGGTACAAAACACGACAGTTTGTACCACTGTGATACAAAACACCACAATTTGTATCAATGTAATACAAAACACCACACTTTGTACCACTGTGGTACAAAACACGACAAATTGTAACAATGTGATACAAAACACCACAGTTTGTTCTACTGTGCTACAAAACACCACAAATTGTATCGCTGTGGTACAAAACACCACAATTTGTACCACTGTGATACAAAACACCACAATTTGTATCAATGTAATACAAAACACCACATTTTGTACCACTGTGGTACAATACACCACAATTTGTATCACTGTGGTACAAAACACCATAATTTGTATCACTGTGGTACAAAACACCACAATTTGTATGTATCCCTGTGGTACAAAACACCATTATTTGTATCACTGTGGTACAAAACACCACAATTTGTATCAATGTGGTACAAAACACCACAATTTGTATCAATGTGGTACGGCACACCACAATTTGTACCACTGTGGTACAAAACACGACAAATTGTAACAATGTGATACAAAACACCACAGTTTGTATCAATGTGATACAAAACACCACAATTTGCATCACTGTGGTACAAAACACCACAATTTATAACACTGTGATACAAAACACCACAACTCGTACCAATGTGATACAAAACACCACACTTTGTACCACTGTGGTACAAAACACGACAAAATGTATAAATGTGATACAAAACACCACAGTTTGTTCTACTGTGCTACAAAACATCACAATTTGTATCAATGTGATACAAAACACCACAATTTGTATCGCTGTGGTACAAAACACCACAATTTGTACCACTGTGGTACAAAACAACACAATTTGTACCATTTTGGTACAAAACACCACAATTTGTACCTTTGTGGTACAAAACACCACAATTGGTATCACTGTGGTACAAAACACCACACTTTGTACCACTGTGGTACAAAACACGACAATTTGTACCACTGTGTTACAAAACACCACAACTTGTATCAATGTAATACAAAACACCACATTTTGTACCACTGTGGTATAAAACACCACATTTTGTGTCACTGCGGTACAAAACACCACAAGTTGTATCATTGTGGTACAAAACACCACAATTTGTATCAATGTGGTACGAAACACCACAATTTGTACCACTGTGGTACAAAACAACACAATTTGTACAATTTTGTTACAAAACACCACAATTTGTACCTCTGTGGTACAAAACACCACAATTGGTATCACTGTGGTACAAAACAACACAATTTGTACCGAGGTGATACAAAACACCACAATTTGTACCAATGTGATACAAAACACCACAGTTCGTATCACTGCGGTACAAAACACCACAAGTTGTATCAATGTGATACAAAACACCACAATTTGTACCACTGTAATACAAAACACCACAGTTTTTATCAATGTAATACAAAACACCACATTTTGTACCACTGTGGTATAAAACACCACAATTTGTATCACTGTGGTACAAAACACCACAATTTGTATCACTGTGGTACAAAACACCACAATTTGTATCACTGTGGTACAAAACACCACATTTTGTATCAATGTGGTACAAAACACCACCATTTGTACCAATGTGATACAAAGCACCACAATTCGTACCATTTTGGGAAAAACCACATTGTGTTTTACTGTGATACAAAACACCACAATTTATATCTTTGTGGTACAAAACACCACAACTCGTACCAATGTGATACAAAATACCACATTTTGTACCACTGTGGTACAGTACACGACAAATTGTAACAATGTGATACAAAACACCACAGTTTGTTCTACTGTGCTACAAAACACCACAATTTGTATCAATGTGATACAAAACACCACAATTTGTATCGCTGTGGTACAAAACACCACAGTTTGTACCAATGTGATGCAAAACACCACAGTTCGTATCACTGCGGTACAAAACACCACAATTTGTATCACTGTGGTACAAAACACCACAATTTGTATCACTGTGGTACAAAACACCACAATTTGTATCACTGTGGTACAAAACACCACAACTCGTACCAATGTGATACAAAACACCACACTTTGTACCACTGTGGTACAAAACACGACAATTTGTACCACTGTGTTACAAAACACCACAATTTGTATCAATGTAATACAAAACACCACATTTTGTACCACTGTGGTATAAAACACCACAGTTTGTTCTACTGTGCAAACACCACAATTTGTATCAATGTGATACAAAACACCACAATTTGTATCGCTGTGGTACAAAACACCACATTTTGTACTAATGTGATACAAAACATCACAGTTCGTATCACTGCGGTACAAAACACCACACGTTGTATCGATGTGATACGAAACACCACAATTTGTACCACTGTGATACAAATCACCACAATTTGTACCACTGTGATACAAAACACCACAATTTGTATCACTGTGGTACAAAACACCACAATTTGTATCAATGTGGTACAAAACACCACAATTTGTACCACTGTGGTACAAAACACCACAATTCGTACAATTGTGATACAAAACACCACAATTTGTACCACTGTGGTACAAAACGCCACAATTTATAACACTGTGATACAAAACACACCCAATTAGTATCACTGCGGTACAAAACACCACAATTTGTATCACTGTGGTACAAAACACCACAATTTGTATCACTGTGGTACAAAACACCACAATTTGTATCACTGTGGTACAAAACACCACAATTTGTACCACTGTGGTACAAAACACCACAATTCGTACCATTTTGGAGGAAAACCACATTGTGTTTTACTGTAATACAAAACACCACATTTTGTACCACTGTGGTACAAAACACCACAATTGGTATCACTGTGGTACAAAACACCACAATTTGTATCACTGTGGTATAAAACACCACAATTTGTATCACTGTGGTACAAAACACCATAATTTGTATCACTGTGGTACAAAACACCACAATTGTATCGATGTGGTACAAAACACCACAATTTGTATCAATGTGGTACGAAACACCACAATGTGTACCACTGTGGTACAAAACACGACAAATTGTAACAATGTGATACAAAACACCACAGTTTGTTCTACTGTGCTACAAAACACCAAAATTTGTATCAATAGGATACAAACCACCACAATTTGTATCACTGTGGTACAAAACACCACAATTTATAACACTGTGGTACAAAACACCACAACTCGTACCAATGTGATACAAAACACCACACTTTGTACCACTGTGGTACAAAACACGACAAATTGTAACAATGTGATACAAAACACCACAGTTTGTTCTACTGTGCTAAAAAACACCACAATTTGTATCAATGTGATACAAAACACCACAATTTGTATCGCTGTGGTACAAAACACCACAATTTGTACTAATGTGATACAAAACATCACAGTTCGTATCACTGCGGTACAAAACACCACACGTTGTATCAATGTGATACGAAACACCACAATTTGTACCACTGTGATACAAATCACCACAATTTGTATCACTGTGCTACAAAACACCACAATTTGTATCACTGTGTTACAAAACACCACAATTTGTATCAATGTGGTACAAAACACCACAATTTGTACCACTGTGGTACAAAACACCACAATTCGTACAATTGTGATACAAAACACCACAATTTGTACCACTGTGGTACAAAACGCCCCAATTTATAACACTGTGATACAAAACACACCCAATTAGTATCACTGCGGTACAAAACACCACAATTTGTATCACTGTGGTACAAAACACCACAATTTGTATCACTGTGGTACAAAACACCACAATTTGTATCACTGTGGTACAAAACACCACAATTTGTACCACTGTGGTTCAAAACACCACAATTCGTACCATTTTGGAGGAAAACCACATTGTGTTTTACTGTGATACAAAACACCACACTTTGTACCACTGTGGTACAAAACACGACAAATTGTAACAATGTGATACAAAACACCACAGTTTGTTCTACTGTGCTACAAAACACCACAATTTGTATCGCTGTGGTACAAAACACCACAATTTGTACCAATGTGATACAAAACACCACAATTTGTACCACTGTGATACGAAACAGAACAATTTGTATCAATGAAATACAAAACACCACATTTTGTACCACTGTGGTACAAAACACCACAATTTGTATCACTGTGGTACAAAACACCACAATTTGTATCACTGTGGTTCAAAACACCACAATTTGTATCACTGTGATACAAAACACCACAATTTGTATCACTGTGGTACAAACCACCACAATTTGTATCACTGTGGTACAAACACCACAATTTGTATCACTGTGGTACAAAACACCACAACTCGTACCAATGTGATACAAAATACCACACTTTGTACCACTGTGGTACAAAACACGACATTTTGTACCACTGTGATACAAAACACCACAATCTGTATCAATGTAATACAAAACACCACAACCTATATCACTCTGGTACAAAACACCACAATTTGTATCGCTGTGGTACAAAATACAACAATTTGTACCAATGTGTTACAAAACACCTTAGTTCGTATCACTGCGGTACAAAACACCACAAGTTGTATCAATGTGTTACAAATCACCACAATTTGTACCACTGTGATACAAAACACCACAATTTGTATCAATGTAATCCAAAACACCACAATTTGTTTCACTGTGGTATAAAACACCACAATTTGTATCACTGTGGTACAAAACACGACAAATTGTAACAATGTGATACAAAACACCACAGTTTGTTCTACTGTGCTACAAAACACCACAATTTGTATCAATGTGATACAAAACACCACAATTTGTATCGCTGTGGTACAAAACACCACAATTTGTACCAATGTGATACAAAACACCACAGTTCGTAACACTGCGGTACAAAACACCACAAGTTGTATCAATGTGATACAAAACACCACAATTTGTACCACTGTGGTACAAAACACCACAATTTGTATCAATGTGATACAAAACACCACAATTTGTATCGCTGTGGTACAAAACACCACAATTTGTACCAATGTGATACAAAACACCACAGTTCGTAACACTGCGGTACAAAACACCACAAGTTGTATCAATGTGATACAAAACACCACAATTTGTACCACTGTGATACAAAACACCACAATTTGTACCAATGTGATACAAAACACCACAGTTCGTATCACTGCGGTACAAAACACCACAATTTGTATCACTGTGGTACAAAACACCACAATTTGTATCACTGTGGTACAAAACACCACAATTTGTATCACTGTGGTACGAAACACCACAACTCGTACCAATGTGATACAAAACACCACACTTTGTACCACTGTGGTACAAAACACGACAGTTTGTACCACTGTGATACAAAACACCACAATTTGTATCAATGTAATACAAAACACCACACTTTGTACCACTGTGGTACAAAACACGACAAATTGTAACAATGTGATACAAAACACCACAGTTTGTTCTACTGTGCTACAAAACACCACAAATTGTATCGCTGTGGTACAAAACACCACAATTTGTACCACTGTGATACAAAACACCACAATTTGTATCAATGTAATACAAAACACCACATTTTGTACCACTGTGGTACAATACACCACAATTTGTATCACTGTGGTACAAAACACCATAATTTGTATCACTGTGGTACAAAACACCACAATTTGTATGTATCCCTGTGGTACAAAACACCATTATTTGTATCACTGTGGTACAAAACACCACAATTTGTATCAATGTGGTACAAAACACCACAATTTGTATCAATGTGGTACGGCACACCACAATTTGTACCACTGTGGTACAAAACACGACAAATTGTAACAATGTGATACAAAACACCACAGTTTGTATCAATGTGATACAAAACACCACAATTTGCATCACTGTGGTACAAAACACCACAATTTATAACACTGTGATACAAAACACCACAACTCGTACCAATGTGATACAAAACACCACACTTTGTACCACTGTGGTACAAAACACGACAAAATGTATAAATGTGATACAAAACACCACAGTTTGTTCTACTGTGCTACAAAACATCACAATTTTTATCAATGTGATACAAAACACCACAATTTGTATCGCTGTGGTACAAAACACCACAATTTGTACCACTGTGGTACAAAACAACACAATTTGTACCATTTTGGTACAAAACACCACAATTTGTACCTTTGTGGTACAAAACACCACACTTTGTACCACTGTGGTACAAAACACGACAATTTGTACCACTGTGTTACAAAACACCACAACTTGTATCAATGTAATACAAAACACCACATTTTGTACCACTGTGGTATAAAAAACCACATTTTGTGTCACTGCGGTACAAAACACCACAAGTTGTATCATTGTGGTACAAAACACCACACTTTGTATCAATGTGGTACGAAACACCACAATTTGTACCACTGTGGTACAAAACAACACAATTTGTACCATTTTGTTACAAAACACCACAATTTGTACCTCTGTGGTACAAAACACCACAATTGGTATCACTGTGGTACAAAACAACACAATTTGTACCAATGTGATACAAAACACCACAGTTCGTAACACTGCGGTACAAAACACCACAAGTTGTATCAATGTGATACAAAACACCACAATTTGTACCACTGTGATACAAAACACCACAATTTGTACCAATGTGATACAAAACACCACAGTTCGTATCACTGCGGTACAAAACACCACAATTTGTATCACTGTGGTACAAAACACCACAATTTGTATCACTGTGGTACAAAACACCACAATTTGTATCACTGTGGTACGAAACACCACAACTCGTACCAATGTGATACAAAACACCACACTTTGTACCACTGTGGTACAAAACACGACAGTTTGTACCACTGTGATACAAAACACCACAATTTGTATCAATGTAATACAAAACACCACACTTTGTACCACTGTGGTACAAAACACGACAAATTGTAACAATGTGATACAAAACACCACAGTTTGTTCTACTGTGCTACAAAACACCACAAATTGTATCGCTGTGGTACAAAACACCACAATTTGTACCACTGTGATACAAAACACCACAATTTGTATCAATGTAATACAAAACACCACATTTTGTACCACTGTGGTACAATACACCACAATTTGTATCACTGTGGTACAAAACACCATAATTTGTATCACTGTGGTACAAAACACCACAATTTGTATGTATCCCTGTGGTACAAAACACCATTATTTGTATCACTGTGGTACAAAACACCACAATTTGTATCAATGTGGTACAAAACACCACAATTTGTATCAATGTGGTACGGCACACCACAATTTGTACCACTGTGGTACAAAACACGACAAATTGTAACAATGTGATACAAAACACCACAGTTTGTATCAATGTGATACAAAACACCACAATTTGCATCACTGTGGTACAAAACACCACAATTTATAACACTGTGATACAAAACACCACAACTCGTACCAATGTGATACAAAACACCACACTTTGTACCACTGTGGTACAAAACACGACAAAATGTATAAATGTGATACAAAACACCACAGTTTGTTCTACTGTGCTACAAAACATCACAATTTGTATCAATGTGATACAAAACACCACAATTTGTATCGCTGTGGTACAAAACACCACAATTTGTACCACTGTGGTACAAAACAACACAATTTGTACCATTTTGGTACAAAACACCACAATTTGTACCTTTGTGGTACAAAACACCACAATTGGTATCACTGTGGTACAAAACACCACACTTTGTACCACTGTGGTACAAAACACGACAATTTGTACCACTGTGTTACAAAACACCACAACTTGTATCAATGTAATACAAAACACCACATTTTGTACCACTGTGGTATAAAACACCACATTTTGTGTCACTGCGGTACAAAACACCACAAGTTGTATCATTGTGGTACAAAACACCACAATTTGTATCAATGTGGTACGAAACACCACAATTTGTACCACTGTGGTACAAAACAACACAATTTGTACCATTTTGTTACAAAACACCACAATTTGTACCTCTGTGGTACAAAACACCACAATTGGTATCACTGTGGTACAAAACAACACAATTTGTACCGAGGTGATACAAAACACCACAATTTGTACCAATGTGATACAAAACACCACAGTTCGTATCACTGCGGTACAAAACACCACAAGTTGTATCAATGTGATACAAAACACCACAATTTGTACCACTGTAATACAAAACACCACAGTTTTTATCAATGTAATACAAAACACCACATTTTGTACCACTGTGGTATAAAACACCACAATTTGTATCACTGTGGTACAAAACACCACAATTTGTATCACTGTGGTACAAAACACCACAATTTGTATCACTGTGGTACAAAACACCACATTTTGTATCAATGTGGTACAAAACACCACCATTTGTACCAATGTGATACAAAGCACCACAATTCGTACCATTTTGGGAAAAACCACATTGTGTTTTACTGTGATACAAAACACCACAATTTATATCTTTGTGGTACAAAACACCACAACTCGTACCAATGTGATACAAAATACCACATTTTGTACCACTGTGGTACAGTACACGACAAATTGTAACAATGTGATACAAAACACCACAGTTTGTTCTACTGTGCTACAAAACACCACAATTTGTATCAATGTGATACAAAACACCACAATTTGTATCGCTGTGGTACAAAACACCACAGTTTGTACCAATGTGATGCAAAACACCACAGTTCGTATCACTGCGGTACAAAACACCACAATTTGTATCACTGTGGTACAAAACACCACAATTTGTATCACTGTGGTACAAAACACCACAATTTGTATCACTGTGGTACAAAACACCACAACTCGTACCAATGTGATACAAAACACCACACTTTGTACCACTGTGGTACAAAACACGACAATTTGTACCACTGTGTTACAAAA
The DNA here is from genome assembly GCA_963966185.1 of Rhabditoides inermis. NCBI lineage: Eukaryota > Metazoa > Nematoda > Chromadorea > Rhabditida > Rhabditidae > Rhabditoides > Rhabditoides inermis. The sequence continues at coordinate 1,440,865 of CAWZYM010000148.1, forward strand.
CACCACAATTTTTATCAATGTAATACAAAACACCACATTTTGTACCACTGTGGTATAAAACACCACAGTTTGTTCTACTGTGCAAACACCACAATTTGTATCAATGTGATACAAAACACCACAATTTGTATCGCTGTGGTACAAAACACCACAATTTGTACTAATGTGATACAAAACATCACAGTTCGTATCACTGCGGTACAAAACACCACACGTTGTATCGATGTGATACGAAACACCACAATTTGTACCACTGTGATACAAATCACCACAATTTGTATCACTGTGCTACAAAACACCACAATTTGTATCACTGTGGTACAAAACACCACAATTTGTATCAATGTGGTACAAAACACCACAATTTGTACCACTGTGGTACAAAACACCACAATTCGTACAATTGTGATACAAAACACCACAATTTGTACCACTGTGGTACAAAACGCCACAATTTATAACACTGTGATACAAAACACACCCAATTAGTATCACTGCGGTACAAAACACCACAATTTGTATCACTGTGGTACAAAACACCACAATTTGTATCACTGTGGTACAAAACACCACAATTTGTATCACTGTGGTACAAAACACCACAATTTGTACCACTGTGGTACAAAACACCACAATTCGTACCATTTTGGAGGAAAACCACATTGTGTTTTACTGTAATACAAAACACCACATTTTGTACCACTGTGGTACAAAACACCACAATTGGTATCACTGTGGTACAAAACACCACAATTTGTATCACTGTGGTATAAAACACCACAATTTGTATCACTGTGGTACAAAACACCATAATTTGTATCACTGTGGTACAAAACACCACAATTGTATCGATGTGGTACAAAACACCACAATTTGTATCAATGTGGTACGAAACACCACAATGTGTACCACTGTGGTACAAAACACGACAAATTGTAACAATGTGATACAAAACACCACAGTTTGTTCTACTGTGCTACAAAACACCAAAATTTGTATCAATAGGATACAAACCACCACAATTTGTATCACTGTGGTACAAAACACCACAATTTATAACACTGTGGTACAAAACACCACAACTCGTACCAATGTGATACAAAACACCACACTTTGTACCACTGTGGTACAAAACACGACAAATTGTAACAATGTGATACAAAACACCACAGTTTGTTCTACTGTGCTAAAAAACACCACAATTTGTATCAATGTGATACAAAACACCACAATTTGTATCGCTGTGGTACAAAACACCACAATTTGTACTAATGTGATACAAAACATCACAGTTCGTATCACTGCGGTACAAAACACCACACGTTGTATCAATGTGATACGAAACACCACAATTTGTACCACTGTGATACAAATCACCACAATTTGTATCACTGTGCTACAAAACACCACAATTTGTATCACTGTGTTACAAAACACCACAATTTGTATCAATATGGTACAAAACACCACAATTTGTACCACTGTGGTACAAAACACCACAATTCGTACAATTGTGATACAAAACACCACAATTTGTACCACTGTGGTACAAAACGCCCCAATTTATAACACTGTGATACAAAACACACCCAATTAGTATCACTGCGGTACAAAACACCACAATTTGTATCACTGTGGTACAAAACACCACAATTTGTATCACTGTGGTACAAAACACCACAATTTGTATCACTGTGGTACAAAACACCACAATTTGTACCACTGTGGTACAAAACACCACAATTCGTACCATTTTGGAGGAAAACCACATTGTGTTTTACTGTGATACAAAACACCACACTTTGTACCACTGTGGTACAAAACACGACAAATTGTAACAATGTGATACAAAACACCGCAGTTTGTTCTACTGTGCTACAAAACACCACAATTTGTATCGCTGTGGTACAAAACACCACAATTTGTACCAATGTGATACAAAACACCACAATTTGTACCACTGTGATACGAAACAGAACAATTTGTATCAATGAAATACAAAACACCACATTTTGTACCACTGTGGTACAAAACACCACAATTTGTATCACTGTGGTACAAAACACCACAATTTGTATCACTGTGGTTCAAAACACCACAATTTGTATCACTGTGATACAAAACACCATAATTTGTATCACTGTGGTACAAAACACCACAATTTGTATCGCTGTGGTACAAAACACCACAATTTGTACCAATGTGATACAAAACATCACAGTTCGTATCACTGCGGTACAAAACACCACAAGTTGTATCAATGTGATACGAAACACCACAATTTGTACCACTGTGATACAAAACACCACAATTTGTATCAATGTGATACAAAACACCACATTTTGTACCACTGTGGTATAAAACACCACAAGTTGTATCATTGTGGTACAAAACACCACAATTTGTATCAATGTGGTACGAAACACCACAATTTGTACCACTGTGGTACAAAACAACACAATTTGTACCACTGTGGTACAAAACAACACAATTTGTACCATTTTGTTACAAAACACCACAATTTGTACCTCTGTGGTACAAAACACCACAATTGGTATCACTGTGGTACAAAACAACACAATTTGTACCGAGGTGATACAAAACACCACAATTTGTACCAATGTGATACAAAACACCACAGTTCGTATCACTGCGGTACAAAACACCACAAGTTGTATCAATGTGATACAAAACACCACAATTTGTACCACTGTAATACAAAACACCACAGTTTTTATCAATGTAATACAAAACACCACATTTTGTACCACTGTGGTATAAAACACCACAATTTGTATCACTGTGGTACAAAACACCACAATTTGTATCACTGTGGTACAAAACACCACAATTTGTATCACTGTGGTACAAAACACCACATTTTGTATCAATGTGGTACAAAACACCACCATTTGTACCAATGTGATACAAAGCACCACAATTCGTACCATTTTGGGAAAAACCACATTGTGTTTTACTGTGATACAAAACACCACAATTTATATCTTTGTGGTACAAAACACCACAACTCGTACCAATGTGATACAAAATACCACATTTTGTACCACTGTGGTACAGTACACGACAAATTGTAACAATGTGATACAAAACACCACAGTTTGTTCTACTGTGCTACAAAACACCACAATTTGTATCAATGTGATACAAAACACCACAATTTGTATCGCTGTGGTACAAAACACCACAGTTTGTACCAATGTGATGCAAAACACCACAGTTCGTATCACTGCGGTACAAAACACCACAATTTGTATCACTGTGGTACAAAACACCACAATTTGTATCATTGTGGTACAAAACACCACAATTTGTATCACTGTGGTACAAAACACCACAACTCGTACCAATGTGATACAAAACACCACACTTTGTACCACTGTGGTACAAAACACGACAATTTGTACCACTGTGTTACAAAACACCACAATTTGTATCAATGTAATACAAAACACCACATTTTGTACCACTGTGGTATAAAACACCACAGTTTGTTCTACTGTGCAAACACCACAATTTGTATCAATGTGATACAAAACACCACAATTTGTATCGCTGTGGTACAAAACACCACAATTTGTACTAATGTGATACAAAACATCACAGTTCGTATCACTGCGGTACAAAACACCACAATTTGTACCACTGTGATACGAAACACCACAATTTGTACCACTGTGATACAAGTCACCACAATTTGTATCACTGTGTTACAAAACACCACAATTTGTATCAATGTGGTACAAAACACCACAATTTGTACCACTGTGGTACAAAACACCACAATTCGTACAATTGTGATACAAAACACCACAATTTGTACCACTGTGGTACAAAACGCCCCAATTTATAACACTGTGATACAAAACACACCCAATTAGTATCACTGCGGTACAAAACACCACAATTTGTATCACTGTGGTACAAAACACCACAATTTGTATCACTGTGGTACAAAACACCACAATTTGTATCACTGTGGTACAAAACACCACAATTTGTACCACTGTGGTACAAAACACCACAATTCGTACCATTTTGGAGGAAAACCACATTGTGTTTTACTGTGATACAAAACACCACACTTTGTACCACTGTGGTACAAAACACGACAAATTGTAACAATGTGATACAAAACACCGCAGTTTGTTCTACTGTGCTACAAAACACCACAATTTGTATCGCTGTGGTACAAAACACCACAATTTGTACCAATGTGATACAAAACACCACAATTTGTACCACTGTGATACGAAACAGAACAATTTGTATCAATGAAATACAAAACACCACATTTTGTACCACTGTGGTACAAAACACCACAATTTGTATCACTGTGGTACAAAACACCACAATTTGTATCACTGTGGTTCAAAACACCACAATTTGTATCACTGTGATACAAAACACCATAATTTGTATCACTGTGGTACAAAACACCACAATTTGTATCGCTGTGGTACAAAACACCACAATTTGTACCAATGTGATACAAAACATCACAGTTCGTATCACTGCGGTACAAAACACCACAAGTTGTATCAATGTGATACGAAACACCACAATTTGTACCACTGTGATACAAAACACCACGATTTGTATCAATGTGATACAAAACACCACATTTTGTACCACTGTGGTATAAAACACCACAAGTTGTATCATTGTGGTACAAAACACCACAATTTGTATCAATGTGGTACGAAACACCACAATTTGTACCACTGTGGTACAAAACAACACAATTTGTACCACTGTGGTACAAAACAACACAATTTGTACCATTTTGTTACAAAACACCACAATTTGTACCTCTGTGGTACAAAACACCACAATTGGTATCACTGTGGTACAAAACAACACAATTTGTACCGAGGTGATACAAAACACCACAATTTGTACCAATGTGATACAAAACACCACAGTTCGTATCACTGCGGTACAAAACACCACAAGTTGTATCAATGTGATACAAAACACCACAATTTGTACCACTGTAATACAAAACACCACAGTTTTTATCAATGTAATACAAAACACCACATTTTGTACCACTGTGGTATGAAACACCACAATTTGTATCACTGTGGTACAAAACACCACAATTTGTATCACTGTGGTACAAAACACCACAATTTGTATCACTGTGGTACAAAACACCACATTTTGTATCAATGTGGTACAAAACACCACCATTTGTACCAATGTGATACAAAGCACCACAATTCGTACCATTTTGGGAAAAACCACATTGTGTTTTACTGTGATACAAAACACCACAATTTATATCTTTGTGGTACAAAACACCACAACTCGTACCAATGTGATACAAAATACCACATTTTGTACCACTGTGGTACAGTACACGACAAATTGTAACAATGTGATACAAAACACCACAGTTTGTTCTACTGTGCTACAAAACACCACAATTTGTATCAATGTGATACAAAACACCACAATTTGTATCGCTGTGGTACAAAACACCACAGTTTGTACCAATGTGATGCAAAACACCACAGTTCGTATCACTGCGGTACAAAACACCACAATTTGTATCACTGTGGTACAAAACACCACAATTTGTATCATTGTGGTACAAAACACCACAATTTGTATCACTGTGGTACAAAACACCACAACTCGTACCAATGTGATACAAAACACCACACTTTGTACCACTGTGGTACAAAACACGACAATTTGTACCACTGTGTTACAAAACACCACAATTTGTATCAATGTAATACAAAACACCACATTTTGTACCACTGTGGTATAAAACACCACAGTTTGTTCTACTGTGCAAACACCACAATTTGTATCAATGTGATACAAAACACCACAATTTGTATCGCTGTGGTACAAAACACCACAATTTGTACTAATGTGATACAAAACATCACAGTTCGTATCACTGCGGTACAAAACACCACACGTTGTATCGATGTGATACGAAACACCACAATTTGTACCACTGTGATACAAGTCACCACAATTTGTATCACTGTGGTACAAAACACCACAATTTGTATCAATGTGGTACAAAACACCACAATTTGTACCACTGTGGTACAAAACACCACAATTCGTACAATTGTGATACAAAACACCACAATTTGTACCACTGTGGTACAAAACGCCACAATTTATAACACTGTGATACAAAACACACCCAATTAGTATCACTGCGGTACAAAACACCACAATTTGTATCACTGTGGTACAAAACACCACAATTTGTATCACTGTGGTACAAAACACCACAATTTGTATCACTGTGGTACAAAACACCACAATTTGTACCACTGTGGTACAAAACACCACAATTCGTACCATTTTGGAGGAAAACCACATTGTGTTTTACTGTAATACAAAACACCACATTTTGTACCACTGTGGTACAAAACACCACAATTGGTATCACTGTGGTACAAAACACCACAATTTGTATCACTGTGGTATAAAACACCACAATTTGTATCACTGTGGTACAAAACACCATAATTTGTATCACTGTGGTACAAAACACCACAATTGTATCGATGTGGTACAAAACACCACAATTTGTATCAATGTGGTACGAAACACCACAATGTGTACCACTGTGGTACAAAACACGACAAATTGTAACAATGTGATACAAAACACCACAGTTTGTTCTACTGTGCTACAAAACACCAAAATTTGTATCAATAGGATACAAACCACCACAATTTGTATCACTGTGGTACAAAACACCACAATTTATAACACTGTGGTACAAAACACCACAACTCGTACCAATGTGATACAAAACACCACACTTTGTACCACTGTGGTACAAAACACGACAAATTGTAACAATGTGATACAAAACACCACAGTTTGTTCTACTGTGCTAAAAAACACCACAATTTGTATCAATGTGATACAAAACACCACAATTTGTATCGCTGTGGTACAAAACACCACAATTTGTACTAATGTGATACAAAACATCACAGTTCGTATCACTGCGGTACAAAACACCACACGTTGTATCAATGTGATACGAAACACCACAATTTGTACCACTGTGATACAAATCACCACAATTTGTATCACTGTGCTACAAAACACCACAATTTGTATCACTGTGTTACAAAACACCACAATTTGTATCAATGTGGTACAAAACACCACAATTTGTACCACTGTGGTACAAAACACCACAATTCGTACAATTGTGATACAAAACACCACAATTTGTACCACTGTGGTACAAAACGCCCCAATTTATAACACTGTGATACAAAACACACCCAATTAGTATCACTGCGGTACAAAACACCACAATTTGTATCACTGTGGTACAAAACACCACAATTTGTATCACTGTGGTACAAAACACCACAATTTGTATCACTGTGGTACAAAACACCACAATTTGTACCACTGTGGTACAAAACACCACAATTCGTACCATTTTGGAGGAAAACCACATTGTGTTTTACTGTGATACAAAACACCACACTTTGTACCACTGTGGTACAAAACACGACAAATTGTAACAATGTGATACAAAACACCACAGTTTGTTCTACTGTGCTACAAAACACCACAATTTGTATCGCTGTGGTACAAAACACCACAATTTGTACCAATGTGATACAAAACACCACAATTTGTACCACTGTGATACGAAACAGAACAATTTGTATCAATGAAATACAAAACACCACATTTTGTACCACTGTGGTACAAAACACCACAATTTGTATCACTGTGGTACAAAACACCACAATTTGTATCACTGTGGTTCAAAACACCACATTTTGTACCACTGTGGTACAAAACACCACAATTGGTATCACTGTGGTACAAAACACCACAATTTGTATCACTGTGGTATAAAACACCACAATTTGTATCACTGTGGTACAAAACACCATAATTTGTATCACTGTGGTACAAAACACCACAATTGTATCGATGTGGTACAAAACACCACAATTTGTATCAATGTGGTACGAAACACCACAATGTGTACCACTGTGGTACAAAACACGACAAATTGTAACAATGTGATACAAAACACCACAGTTTGTTCTACTGTGCTACAAAACACCAAAATTTGTATCAATAGGATACAAACCACCACAATTTGTATCACTGTGGTACAAAACACCACAATTTATAACACTGTGGTACAAAACACCACAACTCGTACCAATGTGATACAAAACACCACACTTTGTACCACTGTGGTACAAAACACGACAAATTGTAACAATGTGATACAAAACACCACAGTTTGTTCTACTGTGCTAAAAAACACCACAATTTGTATCAATGTGATACAAAACACCACAATTTGTATCGCTGTGGTACAAAACACCACAATTTGTACTAATGTGATACAAAACATCACAGTTCGTATCACTGCGGTACAAAACACCACACGTTGTATCAATGTGATACGAAACACCACAATTTGTACCACTGTGATACAAATCACCACAATTTGTATCACTGTGCTACAAAACACCACAATTTGTATCACTGTGTTACAAAACACCACAATTTGTATCAATGTGGTACAAAACACCACAATTTGTACCACTGTGGTACAAAACACCACAATTCGTACAATTGTGATACAAAACACCACAATTTGTACCACTGTGGTACAAAACGCCCCAATTTATAACACTGTGATACAAAACACACCCAATTAGTATCACTGCGGTACAAAACACCACAATTTGTATCACTGTGGTACAAAACACCACAATTTGTATCACTGTGGTACAAAACACCACAATTTGTATCACTGTGGTACAAAACACCACAATTTGTACCACTGTGGTACAAAACACCACAATTCGTACCATTTTGGAGGAAAACCACATTGTGTTTTACTGTGATACAAAACACCACACTTTGTACCACTGTGGTACAAAACACGACAAATTGTAACAATGTGATACAAAACACCACAGTTTGTTCTACTGTGCTACAAAACACCACAATTTGTATCGCTGTGGTACAAAACACCACAATTTGTACCAATGTGATACAAAACACCACAATTTGTACCACTGTGATACGAAACAGAACAATTTGTATCAATGAAATACAAAACACCACATTTTGTACCACTGTGGTACAAAACACCACAATTTGTATCACTGTGGTACAAAACACCACAATTTGTATCACTGTGGTTCAAAACACCACAATTTGTATCACTGTGATACAAAACACCATAATTTGTATAGGGGTATTGCTAACGAGATAAGCTCTTTCGCTGAGAGAGCACAGGGCGGTGAAATAGGGCAGAGCGCGAGAGAGCGGCAGAGAAAAAGAGCAGTGCGACCTACCTATTCCTGCCAGCCTCGACGCTTCCTTCATTTTTTCTTAGTTAAAAGAATTTCGTTATATCAACCAAGCCTCACTTCCATCAACGCATTCTACACAATCACGGAACACCAATCCCACAGTACACGTTTATGCAATACCATTTCACATGAAAAAGGCAAGAGGTTAGTATAAAACGTATCAGTTTTCATACATACATGACAGACTATCGGTTTGGAACTTGAGTCCGGAACTTGAGTAGTGTGTGCGGCTGGTCGACGTGGATTTGTTGACGCGCGAGCATCATCCCCCAGTACCTGCACAAAATATGTTTCAACTTTGAGATATTGTGTAACAACTTCCCCCTGCTTGATTCTTTTAGATTAACAGAAATGGAACATATTTGAGATTATCTGAAGTGATTATATCACACTTTACTTTGGTTTGTATGTAGGAGAGGGCGGGCCATTATGCACATCGACGGGTTGGGTAGATGAGGGCGCTCGGCACGGACGGCATCTGAAAGACACGCGAATATGATTGAAAAAACCCCAACTAGTTACAATAACCACTTATCACGAGAAAACTGTTGTTATGCTTACCTGATCATGTATCATACAGCGGATGTTAGCCATCTCCACTATCGAAAGAAGGTGGTGCGGTGCGGGCGGGTACTGGTCTGCGCGCGCTCACATCATCATGCTCATTAATTGTGGCCAGAGCACACGACAGCTCTAACGTGATCTAACTGCAATAAATAACATCATGTTCACAATCATGGAATGAAAGAATGAAACAGACGAATACGAAAAAAGCGTGTTCACGACAAACTCAAATCAAATATCGGCTATTTCGAAACTACTCTCCTCCGCTTTGAGAAAGTACGCTCACCAAACTTGAGCCCAATATGATAGCGAATTGATAAAAAAAAACACATCCAAGATCAACAAACAACAAAAACAACCAAACAGCTGATTTATAGAAATCATGTTTGAATTACGGTTGTGATGCGCAGATTGCGCGGAAATTCTAAATTAGTCCAGGAGTCCAGGAGGTCAAACAAATATTTCGAGGAGCTGCTTTCGAGTTTGAAATATCACTGTGGTACAAAACACCACAATTTGTATCGCTGTGGTACAAAACACCACAATTTGTACCAATGTGATACAAAACATCACAGTTCGTATCACTGCGGTACAAAACACCACAAGTTGTATCAATGTGATACGAAACACCACAATTTGTACCACTGTGATACAAAACACCACAATTTGTATCAATGTGATACAAAACACCACATTTTGTACCACTGTGGTATAAAACACCACAATTTGTATCACTGTGGTACAAAACACCACAATTTGTATCACTGTGCTACAAAACACCACAATTTGTATCACTGTGGTACAAAACACCACAATTTGTATCAATGTGGTACAAAACACCACAATTTGTACCACTGTGGTACAAAACACCACAATTCGTACCATTTTGGAGGAAAACCACATTGTGTTTTACTGTGATACAAAACACCACAATTTGTATCAATGTAATACAAAACACCACATTTTGAACCACTGTGGTATAAAACACCACAATTTGTATCACTGTGGTCCAAAACATCACAATTTGTATCACTGTGGTACAAAACATAATAATTTGTATCACTGTGGTACAAAACACCACAATTTGTATCAATGTGGTACAAAACACCACAATTTGTATCAATGTGGTACGAAACACCACAATGTGTACCACTCTGGTACAAAACACGACAAATTGTAAAAATGTGATACAAAACACCACAGTTTGTTCTACTGTGCTACAAAACACCACAATTTGTATCACTGTGATACAAAACACGACAATTTGTACTACTGTGATACAAAACACCACAATTTGTATCAATGTAATACAAAACACCACACTTTGTACCACTGTGGTACAAAACACGACAAATTGTAACAATGTGATACAAAACACCACAGTTTGTTCTACTGTGCTACAAAACACCACAATTTGTATCACTGTGGTACAAAACACCACAATTTGTATCAATGTGGTACAAAACACCACAATTCGTACCACTTTGGGGAAAACCACATTGTGTTTTACTGTGATACAAAACACCACAACTTTTATCACTCTGGTACAAAACACCACAATTTGTACCAATGTGATACAAAACACCAGAATTTGTATCACTGTGATACAAAACACACCCAATTAGTATCACTGCGGTACAAAACACCACAATTTGTATCACTGTGGTACAAAAGACCACAATTTGTATCACTGTGGTACAAAACACCACAATTTGTATCACTGTGGTACAAAACACCACAATTTGTACCACTGTGGTACAAAACACCACAATTCGTACCATTTTGGAGGAAAACCACATTGTGTTTTACTGTGATACAAAACACCACAATTTGTATCAATGTAATACAAAACACCACATTTTGAACCACTGTGGTATAAAACACCACAATTTGTACCACTGTGGTACAAAACACCACAATTTGTATCACTGTGGTACAAAACACCACAAGTTGTACTAATTTGATACAAAACACCACAGTTCGTATCACTGCGGTACAAAACACCACAAGTTGTATCAATGTGATACAAAACACCACAATTTGTATCACTGTGGTACAAAACACCACAATTTATATCACTGTGATACAAAACACCACAATTTGTACCACTGTGATACGAAACAGAACAATTTGTATCAATGAAATACAAAACACCACATTTTGTACCACTGTGGTACAAAACACCACAATTTGTATCACTGTGGTACAAAACACCACAATTTGTATCACTGTGGTTCAAAACACCACAATTTGTATCACTGTGATACAAAACACCATAATTTGTATCACTGTGGTACAAAACACCACAATTTGTATCGCTGTGGTACAAAACACCACAATTTGTACCAATGTGATACAAAACATCACAGTTCGTATCACTGCGGTACAAAACACCACAAGTTGTATCAATGTGATACGAAACACCACAATTTGTACCACTGTGATACAAAACACCACAATTTGTATCAATGTGATACAAAACACCACATTTTGTACCACTGTGGTATAAAACACCACAAGTTGTATCATTGTGGTACAAAACACCACAATTTGTATCAATGTGGTACGAAACACCACAATTTGTACCACTGTGGTACAAAACAACACAATTTGTACCACTGTGGTACAAAACAACACAATTTGTACCATTTTGTTACAAAACACCACAATTTGTACCTCTGTGGTACAAAACACCACAATTGGTATCACTGTGGTACAAAACAACACAATTTGTACCGAGGTGATACAAAACACCACAATTTGTACCAATGTGATACAAAACACCACAGTTCGTATCACTGCGGTACAAAACACCACAAGTTGTATCAATGTGATACAAAACACCACAATTTGTACCACTGTAATACAAAACACCACAGTTTTTATCAATGTAATACAAAACACCACATTTTGTACCACTGTGGTATAAAACACCACAATTTGTATCACTGTGGTACAAAACACCACAATTTGTATCACTGTGGTACAAAACACCACAATTTGTATCACTGTGGTACAAAACACCACATTTTGTATCAATGTGGTACAAAACACCACCATTTGTACCAATGTGATACAAAGCACCACAATTCGTACCATTTTGGGAAAAACCACATTGTGTTTTACTGTGATACAAAACACCACAATTTATATCTTTGTGGTACAAAACACCACAACTCGTACCAATGTGATACAAAATACCACATTTTGTACCACTGTGGTACAGTACACGACAAATTGTAACAATGTGATACAAAACACCACAGTTTGTTCTACTGTGCTACAAAACACCACAATTTGTATCAATGTGATACAAAACACCACAATTTGTATCGCTGTGGTACAAAACACCACAGTTTGTACCAATGTGATGCAAAACACCACAGTTCGTATCACTGCGGTACAAAACACCACAATTTGTATCACTGTGGTACAAAACACCACAATTTGTATCATTGTGGTACAAAACACCACAATTTGTATCACTGTGGTACAAAACACCACAACTCGTACCAATGTGATACAAAACACCACACTTTGTACCACTGTGGTACAAAACACGACAATTTGTACCACTGTGTTACAAAACACCACAATTTGTATCAATGTAATACAAAACACCACATTTTGTACCACTGTGGTATAAAACACCACAGTTTGTTCTACTGTGCAAACACCACAATTTGTATCAATGTGATACAAAACACCACAATTTGTATCGCTGTGGTACAAAACACCACAATTTGTACTAATGTGATACAAAACATCACAGTTCGTATCACTGCGGTACAAAACACCACACGTTGTATCGATGTGATACGAAACACCACAATTTGTACCACTGTGATACAAATCACCACAATTTGTATCACTGTGGTACAAAACACCACAATTTGTATCAATGTGGTACAAAACACCACAATTTGTACCACTGTGGTACAAAACACCACAATTTGTACAATTGTGATACAAAACACCACAATTTGTACCACTGTGGTACAAAACGCCACAATTTATAACACTGTGATACAAAACACACCCAATTAGTATCACTGCGGTACAAAACACCACAATTTGTATCACTGTGGTACAAAACACCACAATTTGTATCACTGTGGTACAAAACACCACAATTTGTATCACTGTGGTACAAAACACCACAATTTGTACCACTGTGGTACAAAACACCACAATTCGTACCATTTTGGAGGAAAACCACATTGTGTTTTACTGTAATACAAAACACCACATTTTGTACCACTGTGGTACAAAACACCACAATTGGTATCACTGTGGTACAAAACACCACAATTTGTATCACTGTGGTATAAAACACCACAATTTGTATCACTGTGGTACAAAACACCATAATTTGTATCACTGTGGTACAAAACACCACAATTGTATCGATGTGGTACAAAACACCACAATTTGTATCAATGTGGTACGAAACACCACAATGTGTACCACTGTGGTACAAAACACGACAAATTGTAACAATGTGATACAAAACACCACAGTTTGTTCTACTGTGCTACAAAACACCAAAATTTGTATCAATAGGATACAAACCACCACAATTTGTATCACTGTGGTACAAAACACCACAATTTATAACACTGTGGTACAAAACACCACAACTCGTACCAATGTGATACAAAACACCACACTTTGTACCACTGTGGTACAAAACACGACAAATTGTAACAATGTGATACAAAACACCACAGTTTGTTCTACTGTGCTAAAAAACACCACAATTTGTATCAATGTGATACAAAACACCACAATTTGTATCGCTGTGGTACAAAACACCACAATTTGTACTAATGTGATACAAAACATCACAGTTCGTATCACTGCGGTACAAAACACCACACGTTGTATCAATGTGATACGAAACACCACAATTTGTACCACTGTGATACAAATCACCACAATTTGTATCACTGTGCTACAAAACACCACAATTTGTATCACTGTGTTACAAAACACCACAATTTGTATCAATGTGGTACAAAACACCACAATTTGTACCACTGTGGTACAAAACACCACAATTCGTACAATTGTGATACAAAACACCACAATTTGTACCACTGTGGTACAAAACGCCCCAATTTATAACACTGTGATACAAAACACACCCAATTAGTATCACTGCGGTACAAAACACCACAATTTGTATCACTGTGGTACAAAACACCACAATTTGTATCACTGTGGTACAAAACACCACAATTTGTATCACTGTGGTACAAAACACCACAATTTGTACCACTGTGGTACAAAACACCACAATTCGTACCATTTTGGAGGAAAACCACATTGTGTTTTACTGTGATACAAAACACCACACTTTGTACCACTGTGGTACAAAACACGACAAATTGTAACAATGTGATACAAAACACCACAGTTTGTTCTACTGTGCTACAAAACACCACAATTTGTATCGCTGTGGTACAAAACACCACAATTTGTACCAATGTGATACAAAACACCACAATTTGTACCACTGTGATACGAAACAGAACAATTTGTATCAATGAAATACAAAACACCACATTTTGTACCACTGTGGTACAAAACACCACAATTTGTATCACTGTGGTACAAAACACCACAATTTGTATCACTGTGGTTCAAAACACCACAATTTGTATCACTGTGATACAAAACACCATAATTTGTATCACTGTGGTACAAAACACCACAATTTGTATCGCTGTGGTACAAAACACCACAATTTGTACCAATGTGATACAAAACATCACAGTTCGTATCACTGCGGTACAAAACACCACAAGTTGTATCAATGTGATACGAAACACCACAATTTGTACCACTGTGATACAAAACACCACAATTTGTATCAATGTGATACAAAACACCACATTTTGTACCACTGTGGTATAAAACACCACAATTTGTATCACTGTGGTACAAAACACCACAATTTGTATCACTGTGCTACAAAACACCACAATTTGTATCACTGTGGTACAAAACACCACAATTTGTATCAATGTGGTACAAAACACCACAATTTGTACCACTGTGGTACAAAACACCACAATTCGTACCATTTTGGAGGAAAACCACATTGTGTTTTACTGTGATACAAAACACCACAATTTGTATCAATGTAATACAAAACACCACATTTTGAACCACTGTGGTATAAAACACCACAATTTGTATCACTGTGGTCCAAAACATCACAATTTGTATCACTGTGGTACAAAACATAATAATTTGTATCACTGTGGTACAAAACACCACAATTTGTATCAATGTGGTACAAAACACCACAATTTGTATCAATGTGGTACGAAACACCACAATGTGTACCACTCTGGTACAAAACACGACAAATTGTAAAAATGTGATACAAAACACCACAGTTTGTTCTACTGTGCTACAAAACACCACAATTTGTATCACTGTGATACAAAACACGACAATTTGTACTACTGTGATACAAAACACCACAATTTGTATCAATGTAATACAAAACACCACACTTTGTACCACTGTGGTACAAAACACGACAAATTGTAACAATGTGATACAAAACACCACAGTTTGTTCTACTGTGCTACAAAACACCACAATTTGTATCACTGTGGTACAAAACACCACAATTTGTATCAATGTGGTACAAAACACCACAATTCGTACCACTTTGGGGAAAACCACATTGTGTTTTACTGTGATACAAAACACCACAACTTTTATCACTCTGGTACAAAACACCACAATTTGTACCAATGTGATACAAAACACCAGAATTTGTATCACTGTGATACAAAACACACCCAATTAGTATCACTGCGGTACAAAACACCACAATTTGTATCACTGTGGTACAAAAGACCACAATTTGTATCACTGTGGTACAAAACACCACAATTTGTATCACTGTGGTACAAAACACCACAATTTGTACCACTGTGGTACAAAACACCACAATTCGTACCATTTTGGAGGAAAACCACATTGTGTTTTACTGTGATACAAAACACCACAATTTGTATCAATGTAATACAAAACACCACATTTTGAACCACTGTGGTATAAAACACCACAATTTGTACCACTGTGGTACAAAACACCACAATTTGTATCACTGTGGTACAAAACACCACAAGTTGTACTAATTTGATACAAAACACCACAGTTCGTATCACTGCGGTACAAAACACCACAAGTTGTATCAATGTGATACAAAACACCACAATTTGTATCACTGTGGTACAAAACACCACAATTTATATCACTGTGGTACAAAACACCACAAGTTGTACTAATGTGATACAAAACACCACAGTTCGTATCACTGCGGTACAAAACACCACAAGTTGTATCAATGTGATACAAAACACCACAATTTGTATCACTGTGGTACAAAACACCACAATTTGTATCAATGTGATACAAAACACCACAACTCGTACCAATGTGATACAAAACACCACACTCTGTACCACTGTGGTACAAAACACGACAAATTGTAACAATGTGATACACAACACCACAGTTTGTTCTACTGTGCTACAAAACACCACAATTTGTATCAATGTGATACAAAACACCACAATTTGTATTGCTGTGGTACAAAACACCACAATTTGTACCAATGTGATACAAAACACCACAGTTGGTATCACTGCGGTACAAAACACCACAAGTTGTATCAATGTGATACAAAACACCACAATTTGTACCACTGTGATACAAAACACCACAATTTCTACCAATGTGATACAAAACACCACAGTTCGTATCACTGCGGTACAAAACACCACATTTTGTATCACTGTGGTACAAAACACCACAATTTGTATCACTGTGGTACAAAACACCACAGTTTGTATCACTGTGGTACAAAACACCACAACTCGTACCAATGTGTTACAAAACACCACACTTTGTACCACTGTGGTACAAAACACGACAATTTGTACCACTGTGATACAAAACACGACAATTTGTACCATTGTGATACAAAACACCACAATTTGTATCAATGTAATACAAAACACCACACTTTGTACCACTGTGGTACAAAACACCACAATTTGTATCACTGTGGTACAAAACACCACAATTTGTATCAATTAGACAACAACAAAGTGTGGATAAGTTTGAAGTAACAAGTTGAACAAAACCAGTTTCGACTCCTATTCTAGACTGGAATTGTTTTAATTGGACAGCGCGGCGGAGTCTCATCAGTAGGAACCGCTAGACAAACACATAACATGCAAACGTACAACAACACGACATAAATGTTTAGTGTAGAACTTGTCAGAAGAGAAGAGGAAGAAGGGAGTATAGAATCCATATAGGCGAAATAGTCGAAGCGAGTGAAAAGAAAAGTAGACAGTGAATATGCAGTATTCAATTTTTTTGTAGCACAGTAGAACAAACTGTGGTGTTTTGTATCACATTTTTACAATTTGTCGTGTTTTGTACCAGAGTGGTACACAATTCAATTTTGAATCTCCTGTCGTTTTTATTTATATTCAGATCAAGAAATATTGCATTTTGTGAATCGGTGTTTGTTTGTTCCAATGTGAGAGAGTTGTGGTAAATATTGTTAGTGATGTCACTGAGAACAGATGTTTGAGGATCATGAACGATTAACAAATCATCCATGTATCTGAATGCATTAAAACCAAATTTGAAAGACGGTTCGTGTTTTTTGATATACGCAAACTTCATGTAAGTTAGTGTTAAATCAGCAATAGACGGAGAAGCGTTGTTTCCTTGTGGAATGCCAGATGTTTGTTTGAAGAGTTTATTGCCATATACTGCGAAGCTGTTTTCCAGAACGTATTGTATTAAGTATTTTACGTCTATAGACGAATATGATCTTTGATTCGGTTTGTAATCGTTAGAGTAGTAAGTTTTGTTATATCCGACATTTATATTATCTTTACCGCTGTTATTGTAACATAGGTCAATAAGTTGGAACATATTACTCATGACTATGTCATGTGGTAAATTAGTGAATAGACTAGAAAAATCAGCACAATATAGTTCTTTTGATGACACATCTCTTATTTTCATAAGTGTGTCTATAGTTGTTAGACTATTCTTTATCGACCAGTAAATTTTAGTTTTGTTACGTTGTTTTATTAGGTTACAGTAGTTGTTAAAGTGATTTTTGATATGAACAAGAATTGATTGCAATTCCAGAGAAATAGGCTTCAAACTGCTGTTAAATGCACCGGTAATGAATCTGAATTTAATTGGGTTTTTATGCATTTTCGGAATAGCATAAATTCTTGGTAATGTTATATTATCGGACTCCATTTTTAATCGCAAGGTGTTTGTTTGAACAATGTGCCTTTTGAGGATATCGTTAATTGATTCTTTATCATACACGGAATAAGTAACGTTTTGATTTGTAATTGTATTTTGAATCGGATCGAAACCCAACTCTTTATTCATGATGATCAGGTATAACTTTTTGCAGGTTAGAGCAAAATTTCCACTTGCTTTATCGATTTGTGTGATAACAAAGTTAGAGTGCAAGTCCTTTACTGCTGATTTTGAAACGCTAATTGATTGCTGTTCATTGTTATCGTATTCCTCATCTAATCTTTTATGAATTTTGTTCATAATATTAAAAGAAAAATTCTGAAACACAGTTGTTTCAATTTTATAAGTTTTCATGAGTAATTCTAAATGTTTGGTTGTGTACTTTTGCAGCATTTCATAAATCTCGATTTTATTACATTGAGAATAGTTTCTAAATTTTGTTCCTTTTAGCATTAGTTGTCTCAGATTGTGGTCTGAAATAATATTCAGGTCACCTGTGACTACATGGTTATGATGTGAATCTTTGAATTTATGATAAGTAGTATCACATTGACATTTCGATGACAGTATGTCTTTTATTTTCTCGGAAGTGAGCGGTATAAAACACCACAATTTGTATCACTGTGGTCCAAAACATCACAATTTGTATCACTGTGGTACAAAACATAATAATTTGTATCACTGTGGTACAAAACACCACAATTTGTATCAATGTGGTACAAAACACCACAATTTGTATCAATGTGGTACGAAACACCACAATGTGTACCACTCTGGTACAAAACACGACAAATTGTAAAAATGTGATACAAAACACCACAGTTTGTTCTACTGTGCTACAAAACACCACAATTTGTATCACTGTGATACAAAACACGACAATTTGTACTACTGTGATACAAAACACCACAATTTGTATCAATGTAATACAAAACACCACACTTTGTACCACTGTGGTACAAAACACGACAAATTGTAACAATGTGATACAAAACACCACAGTTTGTTCTACTGTGCTACAAAACACCACAATTTGTATCACTGTGGTACAAAACACCACAATTTGTATCAATGTGGTACAAAACACCACAATTCGTACCACTTTGGGGAAAACCACATTGTGTTTTACTGTGATACAAAACACCACAACTTTTATCACTCTGGTACAAAACACCACAATTTGTACCAATGTGATACAAAACACCAGAATTTGTATCACTGTGATACAAAACACACCCAATTAGTATCACTGCGGTACAAAACACCACAATTTGTATCACTGTGGTACAAAAGACCACAATTTGTATCACTGTGGTACAAAACACCACAATTTGTATCACTGTGGTACAAAACACCACAATTTGTACCACTGTGGTACAAAACACCACAATTCGTACCATTTTGGAGGAAAACCACATTGTGTTTTACTGTGATACAAAACACCACAATTTGTATCAATGTAATACAAAACACCACATTTTGAACCACTGTGGTATAAAACACCACAATTTGTACCACTGTGGTACAAAACACCACAATTTGTATCACTGTGGTACAAAACACCACAAGTTGTACTAATTTGATACAAAACACCACAGTTCGTATCACTGCGGTACAAAACACCACAAGTTGTATCAATGTGATACAAAACACCACAATTTGTATCACTGTGGTACAAAACACCACAATTTATATCACTGTGGTACAAAACACCACAAGTTGTACTAATGTGATACAAAACACCACAGTTCGTATCACTGCGGTACAAAACACCACAAGTTGTATCAATGTGATACAAAACACCACAATTTGTATCACTGTGGTACAAAACACCACAATTTGTATCAATGTGATACAAAACACCACAACTCGTACCAATGTGATACAAAACACCACACTCTGTACCACTGTGGTACAAAACACGACAAATTGTAACAATGTGATACACAACACCACAGTTTGTTCTACTGTGCTACAAAACACCACAATTTGTATCAATGTGATACAAAACACCACAATTTGTATTGCTGTGGTACAAAACACCACAATTTGTACCAATGTGATACAAAACACCACAGTTGGTATCACTGCGGTACAAAACACCACAAGTTGTATCAATGTGATACAAAACACCACAATTTGTACCACTGTGATACAAAACACCACAATTTCTACCAATGTGATACAAAACACCACAGTTCGTATCACTGCGGTACAAAACACCACATTTTGTATCACTGTGGTACAAAACACCACAATTTGTATCACTGTGGTACAAAACACCACAGTTTGTATCACTGTGGTACAAAACACCACAACTCGTACCAATGTGTTACAAAACACCACACTTTGTACCACTGTGGTACAAAACACGACAATTTGTACCACTGTGATACAAAACACGACAATTTGTACCATTGTGATACAAAACACCACAATTTGTATCAATGTAATACAAAACACCACACTTTGTACCACTGTGGTACAAAACACCACAATTTGTATCACTGTGGTACAAAACACCACAATTTGTATCAATTAGACAACAACAAAGTGTGGATAAGTTTGAAGTAACAAGTTGAACAAAACCAGTTTCGACTCCTATTCTAGACTGGAATTGTTTTAATTGGACAGCGCGGCGGAGTCTCATCAGTAGGAACCGCTAGACAAACACATAACATGCAAACGTACAACAACACGACATAAATGTTTAGTGTAGAACTTGTCAGAAGAGAAGAGGAAGAAGGGAGTATAGAATCCATATAGGCGAAATAGTCGAAGCGAGTGAAAAGAAAAGTAGACAGTGAATATGCAGCGGCTGCGAGCGTGAGTGGTCAGTATGGCACGGGTCAGGTCAAGGGAATGAGAGAGAGAGGGAAGGAAGTGGGCATGAGGGGGCGGAGCGGACTGACCCCGCACGCCACTGTTCCCGCCCGATCAGCGAATGATAGCGAGAACGTCGTCGATACGTTTCAAACCAAGTTTCAATAAAACGGTTCTGTTTTGCATTATGACTTTCGAAAATTCTTTCTCAATCAGTGCTTTCGGATATTCATTTTTGGAAAAGGTTTCCACTAGTTGTTTGCAACGGTTTTTGAACGTTAATTTTTCGGTGCAAGTTCTAAAGATTCGTATAACTTCACCACGTAGTGTATTAATACCAATGGATGTTTTAATATTTGATTTATAATTTGGGTAGCGCACTACTTCAAAATTATAATCATCGGTTTTGTTATATAATTCAATTTTGAATCTCCTGTCGTTTTTATTTATATTCAGATCAAGAAATATTGCATTTTGTGAATCGGTGTTTGTTTGTTCCAATGTGAGAGAGTTGTGGTAAATATTGTTAGTGATGTCACTGAGAACAGATGTTTGAGGATCATGAACGATTAACAAATCATCCATGTATCTGAATGCATTAAAACCAAATTTGAAAGACGGTTCGTGTTTTTTGATATACGCAAACTTCATGTAAGTTAGTGTTAAATCAGCAATAGACGGAGAAGCGTTGTTTCCTTGTGGAATGCCAGATGTTTGTTTGAAGAGTTTATTGCCATATACTGCGAAGCTGTTTTCCAGAACGTATTGTATTAAGTATTTTACGTCTATAGACGAATATGATCTTTGATTCGGTTTGTAATCGTTAGAGTAGTAAGTTTTGTTATATCCGACATTTATATTATCTTTACCGCTGTTATTGTAACATAGGTCAATAAGTTGGAACATATTACTCATGACTATGTCATGTGGTAAATTAGTGAATAGACTAGAAAAATCAGCACAATATAGTTCTTTTGATGACACATCTCTTATTTTCATAAGTGTGTCTATAGTTGTTAGACTATTCTTTATCGACCAGTAAATTTTAGTTTTGTTACGTTGTTTTATTAGGTTACAGTAGTTATTAAAGTGATTTTTGATATGAACAAGAATTGATTGCAATTCCAGAGAAATAGGCTTCAAACTGCTGTTAAATGCACCGGTAATGAATCTGAATTTAATTGGGTTTTTATGCATTTTCGGAATAGCATAAATTCTTGGTAATGTTATATTATCGGACTCCATTTTTAATCGCAAGGTGTTTGTTTGAACAATGTGCCTTTTGAGGATATCGTTAATTGATTCTTTATCATACACGGAATAAGTAACGTTTTGATTTGTAATTGTATTTTGAATCGGATCGAAACCCAACTCTTTATTCATGATGATCAGGTATAACTTTTTGCAGGTTAGAGCAAAATTTCCACTTGCTTTATCGATTTGTGTGATAACAAAGTTAGAGTGCAAGTCCTTTACTGCTGATTTTGAAACGCTAATTGATTGCTGTTCATTGTTATCGTATTCCTCATCTAATCTTTTATGAATTTTGTTCATAATATTAAAAGAAAAATTCTGAAACACAGTTGTTTCAATTTTATAAGTTTTCATGAGTAATTCTAAATGTTTGGTTGTGTACTTTTGCAGCATTTCATAAATCTCGATTTTATTACATTGAGAATAGTTTCTAAATTTTGTTCCTTTTAGCATTAGTTGTCTCAGATTGTGGTCTGAAATAATATTCAGGTCACCTGTGACTACATGGTTATGACGTGAATCTTTGAATTTATGATAAGTAGTATCACATTGACATTTCCATGACAGTATGTCTTTTATTTTCTCGGAAGTGAGCGATTTCAGAAAACTGTTATAGTTACATAGGAAGGAAGATATGGGCATGTCATACTTGTAGAGAACTCTTGTTCGTAGTATAGGTTTATTAGCCATAAACTTTTCTTTGCAGACCGTTTTTCGGAATTCTCTGTTAATTATTTTTCCTATATTAATGTTTTCCATAAAGTTTCCTTTGTACTCAATTTGAAGGTTATGAAATTTCTCATCAGCATTTCTATGCGTTTTATCTTTCATTAGATATTTAGAAGTGAAAGCAAATAATTTCATCTGAATTGGATGTTCTAGTTGCTTGAATTCATCATTGTTAATCATGTATTCGAGTATCGAAATAATTGTATGCTTGTTTAATGATTTGAAATATCGACAAAGATCAATTTTACTTTTTTTAGTAAATTGATCAATGACTTCATTTATATGAATAATTGAATGCTTTTTGTGTTTCCTTTTACCGTGGCTTTTTCTTTCTTTCGTTTTAATTGTCATTGAAAAGTACGGTTGGGATTTTATATTGCAGGTTGATATGTTTGTATCTGAAATATTTCCAAATCCTTTTATCTGATCGTTCAAACCAAGGGGATAAGCAGTAACCATCATTCGAAGCCAGAATTGTTCTTTACCGTGAAGAATTGTTTTGTCAGAATTTTCATCCAAACTGTCTAATATATGAATTGTGAAATCTTCAGGATCGTGGTCAGACAGCTTGAAATGTTTGCTCAGGTAAGTGTTCAGGATGTCCTTTTTAAAACTGTGCCGGTGTGCAGACATTCGTTGTTTTACAGAAGTCGTTGTTTCACCAATGTACTGCAAACCACATTTATCATGTAGATAAGATTATCATGTAGATAAGATTTTTGGAATTACAAGAAGTATAATTTGACTTATTCGTTTGTAAGACATGTCCCGTTACAGAACTTGTCACAACATTTTCAAAGTTTATTTTCGGACAAATCACACAACGCGTCTTTCCACACGGGTTTCCGCAGTTTGTGTTTTCATATGGTAATTGAATAGCATATTTTCCACGTTCTTTTCGCCTCTCAAACTGGTTGAGGGTAAAATATGAGATCTCTTTGTTGTTGTTGGTTGGTGTGTAAGGCCCACCACGGCCATAGTTTGTTGGAGATGCCACAATTTGTATCAATGTGGTACAAAACACAACAATTTGTATCAATGTGGTACGAAACACCACAATGTGTACCACTGTGGTACAAAACACGACAAATTGTAACAATGTGATACAAAACACCATTTTGTTCTACTGTAAAACAACTTGTGAGGATGGACTTTGTGAAGAATTTTCTCGGGTACAGAGTGGGAGTCGGGTCGCGTGGAAATCGGAGTGTTCTTGTTTCAGGCAAAACAACTTGTGAAGATCTACAACGTGTGTTTGTTAATCGGCTAAAATTTTGATGGCAGCCGGAATCGAGCTCGCGCCTGGCAAAGAATAATCGACCACCCTAGGCACAAGGCCAGAGAGACAGGTTGAATTTGAATGCGATTCTTCAAATGGCGGGAGATATGCGGACGCACACGTGTCTGTGCTTTCGGCTGCCGAAACATTCGCGCCGGAAATAAGTTTTCTGCGCAATGTTTCGGCGCCATGCCTGGCACTGATCTCGCGTGAAACGTGTCCAATAAAACAACTTGTGAGGATCAACTTTGTGAAGAATCTTCTCGGGTACAGAGTGGGAGTCGGGTCGCGTGGAAAGCGGGCTGTTCTGGTTTCAGGCAAAACAACTTGTGAACATCTACAACGTGTGCTTGTTATGCGGCAAAAAAATTGATGGCAGCCGGAATCGAGCCCGCGCCTGGCAAACAATCATCGACCACTCTAGCCACAAGGCCACAGAGACAGGTTGAATGCGATTCTTCGGATGGCGTGAGATATGCGGACGCACACGTGTCTGTGCTTTCGGCTGCCGAAACATTTGCGCCGAAAATAAGAGTTTTCGGCGCAATGTTTCGGCGCCATGCCCGGCACTGATCTCGCGTGAAACGCTGAAACGTGTCCAATAAAACAATTTGTGAGGATGGAGTTTGTGAAGAATTTTCTCGGGTACAGAGTGGGAGTCGGGTCGCGTGGAAAGCCTGGTGTTCTGGTTTCAGGAAAAACAACTTGTGAACATCTACAACGTGTGCTTGTTATGCGGCAAAAAAATTGATGGCAGCCGGAATCGAGCCCGCGCCTGGCAAAGAATCATCGACCACCCTAGGCACAAGGCCAGAGAGACAGGTTGAATGCGATCTTTCGAATGGCGTGAGATATGCGGACGCACACGTGTCTGTGATTCCGGCTGCCGAAACATTTGCGCCGAAAATAAGAGTTTTTGGCGCAATGTTTCAGCGCCATGCCCGGCACTGATCTCGCGTAAAACGTGTCCAATAAAACAACTTGTGAGGATGGACTTTGTGAAGAATTTTCTCGGGTACAGAGTGGGAGTCGGGTCGCGTGGAAATCGGAGTGTTCTTGTTTCAGGCAAAACAACTTGTGAAAATCTACAACGTGTGTTTGTTAATCGGCTAAAATTTTGATGGCAGCCGGAATCGAGCTCGCGCCTGGCAAAGAATAATCGACCACCCTAGGCACAAGGCCAGAGAGACAGGTTGAATGCGATTCTTCAAATGGCGGGAGATATGCGGACGCACACACGTGTCTGTGCTTTCGGCTGCCGAAACATTCGCGCCGGAAATAAGTTTTCTGCGCAATGTTTTGGCGCCATGCCTGGCACTGATCTCGCGTGAAACGTGTCCAATAAAACAACTTGTGAGGATCAACTTTGTGAAGAATCTTCTCAAGTACAGAGTGGGAGTCGGGTCGCGTGGGAAGCGGGGTGTTCTGGTTTCAGGCAAAACAACTTGTGAACATCTACAACGTGTGCTTGTTATGCGGCAAAAAAATAGATGGCAGCCGGAATCGAGCTCGCGCCTGGCAAACAATCATCGACCACCCTAGCCACAAGGCCACAGAGACAGGTTGAATGCGATTCTTCGGATGGCGTGAGATATGCGGACGCACACGTGTCTGTGCTTTCGGCTGCCGAAACATTCGCGCCGAAAATAAGAGTTTTCGGCGCAATGTTTCGGCGCCATGCCCGGCACTGATCTCGCGTGAAACGTGTCCAATAAAACAACTTGTGAGGATGAACTTTGTGAAGAATCTTCTCGGGTACAGAGTGGGAGTCGGGTCGCGTGGAAAGCGGGGTGTTCTGGTTTCAGGCAAAACAACTTGTGAACATCTACAACGTGTGCTTGTTATGCGGCAAAAAAAAATGATGGCAGCCGGAATCGAGCCCGCGCCTGGCAAAGAATCATCGACCACCCTAGGCACAAGGCCAGAGAGACAGGTTGAATGCGATCTTTCGAATGGCGTGAGATATGCGGACGCACACGTGTCTGTGATTCCGGCTGCCGAAACATTTGCGCCGAAAATAAGAGTTTTTGGCGCAATGTTTCAGCGCCATGCCCGGCACTGATCTCGCGTAAAACGTGTCCAATAAAACAACTTGTGAGGATGGACTTTGTGAAGAATTTTCTCGGGTACAGAGTGGGAGTCGGGTCGCGTGGAAATCGGAGTGTTCTTGTTTCAGGCAAAACAACTTGTGAAGATCTACAACGTGTGTTTGTTAATCGGCTAAAATTTTGATGGCAGCCGGAATCGAGCTCGCGCCTGGCAAAGAATAATCGACCACCCTAAGCACAAGGCCAGAGAGACAGGTTGAATGCGATTCTTCAAATGGCGGGAGATATGCGGACGCACACGTGTCTGTGCTTTCGGCTGCCGAAACATTCGCGCCGAAAATAAGAGTTTTCGGCGCAATGTTTCGGCGCCATGCCCGGCACTGATCTCGCGTGAAACGTGTCCAATAAAACAATTTGTGAGGATGGACTTTGTGAAGAATTTTCTCGGGTACAGAGTGGGAGTCGGGTCGCGTGGAAAGCCTGGTGTTCTGGTTCCAGGCAAAACAACTTGTGAAGATCTACAACGTGTGCTTGTTATTCGGCAAAAAAAAATTGATGGCAGCCGGAATCGAGCGCGCGCCTGGCAAAGAATCATCGACCACCCTAGGCACAAGGCCAGAGAGACAGGTTGAATGCGATCTTTCGAATGGCGTGAGATATGCGGACGCACACGTGTCTGTGCTTTCGGCTGCCGAAACATTTGCGCCGAAAATAAGAGTTTTCGGCGCAATGTTTCGGCGCCATGCCCGGCACTGATCTCGCGTGAAACGTGTCCAATAAAACAACTTGTGAGGATGAACTTTGTGAAGAATCTTCTCGGGTACAGAGTGGGAGTCGGGTCGCGTGGAAAGCGGGGTGTTCTGATTTCAGGCAAAACAACTTGTGAACATCTACAACGTGTGCTTGTTCTGCGTCAAAAAAATTGATGGCAGCCGGAATCGAGCCCGCGCCTGGCAAGCAACCATCGACCACCCTAGCCACAAGGCCACAGAGACAGGTTGAATGCGATTCTTCGGATGGCGTGAGATATGCGGACGCACACGTGTCTGTGCTTTCGGCTGCCGAAACATTTTCGCCGAAAATAAAAGTTTTCGGCGCAATGTTTCGGCGCCATGCCCGGCACTGATCTCGCGTGAAACGTGTCCAATAAAACAATTTGTGAGGATGGACTTTGTGAAGAATCTTCTCGGGTACAGAGTGGGAGTCGGGTCGCGTGGAAAGCGGGGTGTTCTGGTTTCAGGCAAAACAACTTGTGAACATCTACAACGTGTGCTTGTTCTGCGTCAAAAAAAATTGATGGCAGCCGGAATCGAGCCCGCGCCCGGCAAACAATCATCGACCACTCTAGCCACAAGGCCACAGAGACAGGTTGAATGCGATTCTTCGGATGGCGTGAGATATGCGGACGCACACGTGTCTGTGCTTTCGGCTGCCGAAACATTTTCGCCGAAAATAAAAGTTTTCGGCGCAATGTTTCGGCGCCATGCCCGGCACTGATCTCGCGTGAAACGTGTCCAATAAAACAACTTGTGAGGATCAACTTTGTGAAGAATCTTCTCGGGTACAGAGTGGGAGTCGGGTCGCGTGGGAAGCGGGGTGTTCTGGTTTCAGGCAAAACAACTTGTGAACATCTACAACGTGTGCTTGTTATTCGGCAAAAAAAAATTGATGGCAGCCGGAATCGAGCGCGCGCCTGGCAAAGAATCATCGACCACCCTAGGCACAAGGCCAGAGAGACAGGTTGAATGCGATCTTTCGAATGGCGTGAGATATGCGGACGCACACGTGTCTGTGCTTTCGGCTGCCGAAACATTCGCGCCGAAAATAAGAGTTTTCGGCGCGATGTTTAGGCGCCATGCCCGGCACTGATCTCGCGTGAAACGTGTCCAATAAAACAACTTGTGAGGATCAACTTTGTGAAGAATCTTCTCAAGTACAGAGTGGGAGTCGGGTCGCGTGGAAAGCGGGGTGTTCTGGTTTCAGGCAAAACAACTTGTGAACATCTACAACGTGTGCTTGTTATGCGGCAAAAAAATTGATGGCAGCCGGAATCGAGCCCGCGCCTGGCAAACAATCATCAACCACTCTAGCCACAAGGCCACAGAGACAGGTTGAATGCGATTCTTCGGATGGCGTGAGATATGCGGACGCACACGTGTCTGTGCTTTCGGCTGCCGAAACATTTGCGCCGAAAATAAGAGTTTTCGGCGCAATGTTTCGGCGCCATGCCCGGCACTGATCTCGCGTGAAACGTGTCCAATAAAACAACTTGTGAGGATGAACTTTGTGAAGAATCTTCTCGGGTACAGAGTGGGAGTCGGGTCGCGTGGAAAGCGGGGTGTTCTGGTTTCAGGCAAAACAACTTGTGAACATCTACAACGTGTGCTTGTTCTGCGTCAAAAAAATTGATGGCAGCCGGAATCGAGCCCGCGCCTGGCAAGCAACCATCGACCACCCTAGCCACAAGGCCACAGAGACAGGTTGAATGCGATTCTTCGGATGGCGTGAGATATGCGGACGCACACGTGTCTGTGCTTTCGGCTGCCGAAACATTTTCGCCGAAAATAAAAGTTTTCGGCGCAATGTTTCGGCGCCATGCCCGGCACTGATCTCGCGTGAAACGTGTCCAATAAAACAACTTGTGAGGATCAACTTTGTGAAGAATCTTCTCGGGTACAGAGTGGGAGTCGGGTCGCGTGGAAAGCGGGGTGTTCTGGTTTCAGGCAAAACAACTTGTGAACATCTACAACGTGTGCTTGTTATTCGGCAAAAAAAAAAATTGATGGCAGCCGGAATCGAGCGCGCGCCTGGCAAAGAATCATCGACCACCCTAGGCACAAGGCCAGAGAGACAGGTTGAATGCGATCTTTCGAATGGCGTGAGATATGCGGACGCACACGTGTCTGTGCTTTCGGCTGCCGAAACATTCGCGCCGAAAATAAGAGTTTTCGGCGCGATGTTTAGGCGCCATGCCCGGCACTGATCTCGCGTGAAACGTGTTCAATAAAACAACTTGTGAGGATCAACTTTGTGAAGAATCTTCTCAAGTACAGAGTGGGAGTCGGGTCGCGTGGAAAGCGGGGTGTTCTGGTTTCAGGCAAAACAACTTGTGAACATCTACAACGTGTGCTTGTTATGCGGCAAAAAAATTGATGGCAGCCGGAATCGAGCCCGCGCCTGGCAAACAATCATCAACCACTCTAGCCACAAGGCCACAGAGACAGGTTGAATGCGATTCTTCGGATGGCGTGAGATATGCGGACGCACACGTGTCTGTGCTTTCGGCTGCCGAAACATTTGCGCCGAAAATAAGAGTTTTCGGCGCAATGTTTCGGCGCCATGCCCGGCACTGATCTCGCGTGAAACGTGTTCAATAAAACAACTTGTGAGGATGAACTTTGTGAAGAATCTTCTCGGGTACAGAGTGGGAGTTGGATCGCGTGGAAAGCGGGGTGTTCTGGTTTCAGGCAAAACAACTTGTGAACATCTACAACGTGTGCTTGTTATGCGGCAAAAAAATTGATGGCAGCCGGAATTGAGCCCGCGCCTGGCGAACAATCATCGACCACCCTAGCCACAAGGCCACAGAGACAGGTTGAATGCGATTCTTCGGATGGCGTGAGATATGCGGACGCACACGTGTCTGTGCTTTCGGCTGCCGAAACATTTGCGCCGAAAATAACAGTTTTCGGCGCAATGTTTCGGCGCCATGCCCGGCACTGATCTCGCGTGAAACGTGTCCAATAAAACAACTTGTGAGGATGAACTTTGTGAAGAATCTTCTCGGGTACAGAGTGGGAGTTGGATCGCGTGAAAAGCGGGGTGTTCTGGTTTCAGGCAAAACAACTTGTGAACATCTACAACGTGTGCTTGTTATGCGGCTAAAAAATTGATGGCAGCCGGAATCGAGCTCGCGCCTGGCAAAGAATAATCGACCACCCTAAGCACAAGGCCAGAGAGACAGGTTGAATGCGATTCTTCAAATGGCGGGAGATATGCGGACGCACACACGTGTCTGTGCTTTCGGCTGCCGAAACATTCGCGCCGGAAATAAGTTTTCTGCGCAATGTTTCGGCGCCATGCCTGGCACTGATCTCGCGTGAAACGTGTCCAATAAAACAACTTGTGAGGATGAACTTTGTGAAGAATCTTCTCAAGTACAGAGTGGGAGTCGGGTCGCGTGGGAAGCGGGGTGTTCTGGTTTCAGGCAAAACAACTTGTGAACATCTACAACGTGTGCTTGTTATGCGGCAAAAAAATAGATGGCAGCCGGAATCGAGCTCGCGCCTGGCAAACAATCATCGACCACCCTAGCCACAAGGCCACAGAGACAGGTTGAATGCGATTCTTCGGATGGCGTGAGATATGCGGACGCACACGTGTCTGTGCTTTCGGCTGCCGAAACATTCGCGCCGAAAATAAGAGTTTTCGGCGCAATGTTTCGGCGCCATGCCCGGCACTGATCTCGCGTGAAACGTGTCCAATAAAACAACTTGTGAGGATGAACTTTGTGAAGAATCTTCTCGGGTACAGAGTGGGAGTCGGGTCGCGTGGAAAGCGGGGTGTTCTGGTTTCAGGCAAAACAACTTGTGAACATCTACAACGTGTGCTTGTTATGCGGCAAAAAAATTGATGGCAGCCGGAATCGAGCCCGCGCCTGGCAAACAATCATCGACCACTCTAGCCACAAGGCCACAGAGACAGGTTGAATGCGATTCTTCGGATGGCGTGAGATATGCGGACGCACACGTGTCTGTGCTTTCGGCTGCCGAAACATTTGCGCCGAAAATAAGAGTTTTCGGCGCAATGTTTCGGCGCCATGCCCGGCACTGATCTCGCGTGAAACGTGTCCAATAAAACAACTTGTGAGGATGAACTTTGTGAAGAATCTTCTCGGGTACAGAGTGGGAGTCGGGTCGCGTGGAAAGCGGGGTGTTCTGATTTCAGGCAAAACAACTTGTGAACATCTACAACGTGTGCTTGTTCTGCGTCAAAAAAATTGATGGCAGCCGGAATCGAGCCCGCGCCTGGCAAGCAACCATCGACCACCCTAGCCACAAGGCCACAGAGACAGGTTGAATGCGATTCTTCGGATGGCGTGAGATATGCGGACGCACACGTGTCTGTGCTTTCGGCTGCCGAAACATTTTCGCCGAAAATAAAAGTTTTCGGCGCAATGTTTCGGCGCCATGCCCGGCACTGATCTCGCGTGAAACGTGTCCAATAAAACAACTTGTGAGGATCAACTTTGTGAAGAATCTTCTCGGGTACAGAGTGGGAGTCGGGTCGCGTGGAAAGCGGGGTGTTCTGGTTTCAGGCAAAACAACTTGTGAACATCTACAACGTGTGCTTGTTATGCGGCAAAAAATAGATGGCAGCCGGAATCGAGCTCGCGCCTGGCAAACAATCATCGACCACCCTAGCCACAAGGCCACAGAGACAGGTTGAATGCGATTCTTCGGATGGCGTGAGATATGCGGACGCACACGTGTCTGTGCTTTCGGCTGCCGAAACATTCGCGCCGAAAATAAGAGTTTTCGGCGCAATGTTTCGGCGCCACGCCCGGCACTGATCTCGCGTGAAACGTGTCCAATAAAACAATTTGTGAGGATGGACTTTGTGAAGAATTTTCTCGGGTACAGAGTGGGAGTCGGGTCGCGTGGAAAGCCTGGTGTTCTGGTTCCAGGCAAAACAACTTGTGAAGATCTACAACGTGTGCTTGTTATTCGGCAAAAAAAAAATTGATGGCAGCCGGAATCGAGCGCGCGCCTGGCAAAGAATCATCGACCACCCTAGGCACAAGGCCAGAGAGACAGGTTGAATGCGATCTTTCGAATGGCGTGAGATATGCGGACGCACACGTGTCTGTGCTTTCGGCTGCCGAAACATTTGCGCCGAAAATAAGAGTTTTCTGCGCAATGTTTCGGCGCCATGCCCGGCACTGATCTCGCGTGAAACGTGTCCAATAAAACAACTTGTGAGGATGAACTTTGTGAAGAATCTTCTCGGGTACAGAGTGGGAGTCGGGTCGCGTGGAAAGCGGGGTGTTCTGATTTCAGGCAAAACAACTTGTGAACATCTACAACGTGTGCTTGTTCTGCGTCAAAAAAATTGATGGCAGCCGGAATCGAGCCCGCGCCTGGCAAGCAACCATCGACCACTCTAGCCACAAGGCCACAGAGACAGGTTGAATGCGATTCTTCGGATGGCGTGAGATATGCGGACGCACACGTGTCTGTGCTTTCGGCTGCCGAAACATTTTCGCCGAAAATAAAAGTTTTCGGCGCAATGTTTCGGCGCCATGCCCGGCACTGATCTCGCGTGAAACGTGTCCAATAAAACAATTTGTGAGGATGGACTTTGTGAAGAATTTTCTCGGGTACAGAGTGGGAGTCGGGTCGCGTGGAAAGCCTGGTGTTCTGGTTCCAGGCAAAACAACTTGTGAAGATCTACAACGTGTGCTTGTTATTCGGCAAAAAAAAATTGATGGCAGCCGGAATCGAGCGCGCGCCTGGCAAAGAATCATCGACCACCCTAGGCACAAGGCCAGAGAAACAGGTTGAATGCGATCTTTCGAATGGCGTGAGATATGCGGACGCACACGTGTCTGTGCTTTCGGCTGCCGAAACATTCGCGCCGAAAATAAGAGTTTTCGGCGCGATGTTTAGGCGCCATGCCCGGCACTGATCTCGCGTGAAACGTGTCCAATAAAACAACTTGTGAGGATCAACTTTGTGAAGAATCTTCTCAAGTACAGAGTGGGAGTCGGGTCGCGTGGAAAGCGGGGTGTTCTGGTTTCAGGCAAAACAACTTGTGAACATCTACAACGTGTGCTTGTTATGCGGCAAAAAAATTGATGGCAGCCGGAATCGAGCCCGCGCCTGGCAAACAATCATCAACCACTCTAGCCACAAGGCCACAGAGACAGGTTGAATGCGATTCTTCGGATGGCGTGAGATATGCGGACGCACACGTGTCTGTGCTTTCGGCTGCCGAAACATTTGCGCCGAAAATAAGAGTTTTCGGCGCAATGTTTCGGCGCCATGCCCGGCACTGATCTCGCGTGAAACGTGTCCAATAAAACAACTTGTGAGGATGAACTTTGTGAAGAATCTTCTCGGGTACAGAGTGGGAGTCGGGTCGCGTGGAAAGCGGGGTGTTCTGGTTTCAGGCAAAACAACTTGTGAACATCTACAACGTGTGCTTGTTATGCGGCAAAAAAATTGATGGCAGCCGGAATCGAGCCCGCGCCCGGCAAACAATCATCGACCACTCTAGCCACAAGGCCACAGAGACAGGTTGAATGCGATTCTTCGGATGGCGTGAGATATGCGGACGCACACGTGTCTGTGCTTTCGGCTGCCGAAACATTTGCGCCGAAAATAAGAGTTTTCGGCGCAATGTTTCGGCGCCATGCCCGGCACTGATCTCGCGTGAAACGTGTCCAATAAAACAACTTGTGAGGATGAACTTTGTGAAGAATCTTCTCGGGTACAGAGTGGGAGTCGGGTCGCGTGGAAAGCGGGGTGTTCTGATTTCAGGCAAAACAACTTGTGAACTTCTACAACGTGTGCTTGTTCTGCGTCAAAAAAATTGATGGCAGCCGGAATCGAGCCCGCGCCTGGCAAGCAACCATCGACCACCCTAGCCACAAGACCACAGAGACAGGTTGAATGCGATTCTTCGGATGGCGTGAGATATGCGGACGCACACGTGTCTGTGCTTTCGGCTGCCGAAACATTTTCGCCGAAAATAAAAGTTTTCGGCGCAATGTTTCGGCGCCATGCCCGGCACTGATCTCGCGTGAAACGTGTCCAATAAAACAACTTGTGAGGATCCACTTTGTGAAGAATCTTCTCGGGTACAGAGTGGGAGTCGGGTCGCGTGGAAAGCGGGGTGTTCTGGTTTCAGGCAAAACAACTTGTGAACATCTACAACGTGTGCTTGTTATTCGGCAAAAAAAATTGATGGCAGCCGGAATCGAGCGCGCGCCTGGCAAAGAATCATCGACCACCCTAGGCACAAGGCCAGAGAGACAGGTTGAATGCGATCTTTCGAATGGCGTGAGATATGCGGACGCACAGGTGTCTGTGCTTTCGGCTGCCGAAACATTCGCGCCGAAAATAAGAGTTTTCGGCGCGATGTTTAGGCGCCATGCCCGGCACTGATCTCGCGTGAAACGTGTTCAATAAAACAACTTGTGAGGATCAACTTTGTGAAGAATCTTCTCAAGTACAGAGTGGGAGTCGGGTCGCGTGGAAAGCGGGGTGTTCTGGTTTCATGCAAAACAACTTGTGAACATCTACAACGTGTGCTTGTTATGCGGCAAAAAAATTGATGGCAGCCGGAATCGAGCCCGCGCCTGGCAAACAATCATCAACCACTCTAGCCACAAGGCCACAGAGACAGGTTGAATGCGATTCTTCGGATGGCGTGAGATATGCGGACGCACACGTGTCTGTGCTTTCGGCTGCCGAAACATTTGCGCCGAAAATAAGAGTTTTCGGCGCAATGTTTCGGCGCCATGCCCGGCACTGATCTCGCGTGAAACGTGTTCAATAAAACAACTTGTGAGGATGAACTTTGTGAAGAATCTTCTCGGGTACAGAGTGGGAGTTGGATCGCGTGGAAAGCGGGGTGTTCTGGTTTCAGGCAAAACAACTTGTGAACATCTACAACGTGTGCTTGTTATGCGGCAAAAAAATTGATGGCAGCCGGAATTGAGCCCGCGCCTGGCGAACAATCATCGACCACCCTAGCCACAAGGCCACAGAGACAGGTTGAATGCGATTCTTCGGATGGCGTGAGATATGCGGACGCACACGTGTCTGTGCTTTCGGCTGCCGAAACATTTGCGCCGAAAATAACAGTTTTCGGCGCAATGTTTCGGCGCCATGCCCGGCACTGATCTCGCGTGAAACGTGTCCAATAAAACAACTTGTGAGGATGAACTTTGTGAAGAATCTTCTCGGGTACAGAGTGGGAGTTGGATCGCGTGAAAAGCGGGGTGTTCTGGTTTCAGGCAAAACAACTTGTGAACATCTACAACGTGTGCTTGTTATGCGGCTAAAAAATTGATGGCAGCCGGAATCGAGCCCGCGCCTGGCGGACAATCATCGACCACCCTAGCCACAAGGCCACAGAGACAGGTTGAATACTATTCTTCGGATGGCGTGAGATATGCGGACGCACATGTGTCTGTGCTTCCGGCTGCCGAAACATTTGCGCCGAAAATAATAATTTTTTGGCGCAATGTTTCAGCGCCATGCCCGGCACTGATCTCGCGTAAAACGTGTCCAATAAAACAACTTGTGAGGA
The DNA here is from genome assembly GCA_963966185.1 of Rhabditoides inermis. Taxonomy (NCBI): domain Eukaryota; kingdom Metazoa; phylum Nematoda; class Chromadorea; order Rhabditida; family Rhabditidae; genus Rhabditoides; species Rhabditoides inermis. The sequence goes on from CAWZYM010000148.1 coordinate 1,477,590, forward strand.
TGGACTTTGTGAAGAATTTTCTCGGGTACAGAGTGGGAGTCGGGTCGCGTGGAAATCGGAGTGTTCTTGTTTCAGGCAAAACAACTTGTGAAGATCTACAACGTGTGTTTGTTAATCGGCTAAAATTTTGATGGCAGCCGGAATCGAGCTCGCGCCTGGCAAACAATCATCGACCACCCTAGCCACAAGGCCACAGAGACAGGTTGAATGCGATTCTTCGGAAGGCGTGAGATATGCGGACGCACACGTGTCTGTGCTTTCGGCTGCCGAAACACTCGCGCCGAAAAAAAGAGTTTTCGGCGCAATGTTTCGGCGCCATGCCCGGCACTGATCTCGCGTGAAACGTGTCAAATAAAACAACTTGTGAGGATGAACTATGTGAAGAATCTTCTCGGGTACAGAGTGGGAGTCACCACAATTTATATCACTGTGGTACAAAACACCACAACTCGTACCAATGTGATACAAAACACCACACTCTGTACCACTGTGGTACAAAACACGACAAATTGTAACAATGTGATACAAAACACCACAGTTTGTTCTACTGTGCTACAAAACACCACAATTTGTATCAATGTGATACAAAACACCACAATTTGTATCGCTGTGGTACAAAACACCACAATTTGTACCAATGTGATACAAAACACCACAGTTCGTATCACTGCGGTACAAAACACCACAAGTTGTATCAATGTGATACAAAACACCACAATGTGTACCACTGTGATACAAAACACCACAATTTGTATCACTGTGGTACAAAACACCACAATTTGTATCAATGTGGTACGAAACATTACAATTTGTACCACTGTGGTACAAAACACGACAAATTGTAACAATGTGATACAAAACACCACAGTTTGTTCTACTGTGCTACAAAACACCACAATTTGTATCAATGTGATACAAAACACTACAATTTGTATCACTGTGGTACAAAACACCACAATTTATATCACTGTGGTACAAAACACCACACTTTGTACCACTGCGGTACAAAACACCACAAGTTGTATCAATGTGATACAAAACACCACAATGTGTACCACTGTGATACAAAACACCACAATTTGTATCAATGTAATACAAAACACCACATTTCGTACCACTGTGGTATGAAACACCACAATTTGTACCAATGTGATACAAAACACCACAGTTTGTTTTACTGTGCTACAAAACACCACAATTTGTATCAAAGTGATACAAAACACCACAATTTGTATCGCTGTGGTACAAAACACCACAATTTGTACCAATGTGATACAAAACACCACATTTTGTACCACTGTGGTACAAAACACCACAATGTGTACCACTGTGATACAAAACACCACAATTTGTACCAATGTGATACAAAACACCACAATCTGTATCAATGTAAAACAAAACACCACATTTTGTACCACTGTGGTATAAAAACCACCATTTGTATCACTGTGATACAAAACACCACAATTCATATAACTGTGGTACAAAACACCACAACTCGTACCAATGTGATACAAAACACCACACTTTGTACCACTGTGGTACAAAACACGACAAATTGTAACAATGTGATACAAAACACCACAGTTTGTTCTACTAAGCTTCAAAACACCACAATTTGTATCAATGTGATACAAAACACCACAATTTGTACCACTGTGATACAAAACACCACAATGTGTACCACTGTGATACAAAACACCACAATTTGTACCAATGTGATACAAAACACCACAATCTGTATCAATGTGATACAAAACACCACAATTTGTACCAATGTGATACAAAACACCACAATCTGTATCAATGTAATACAAAACACCACAATGTGTACTACTGTGGTACAAAACACCACAATTTGTACCAATGTGATACAAAACACCACAATTTGTACCAATGTGATACAAAACACCACAATATGTATCAATGTAATACAAAACACCACAATGTGTACCACTGTGATACAAAACACCACAATTTGTACCAATGTGATACAAAACACCACAGTTTGTTCTACTGTGCTACAAAACACCACAATTTGTATCAAAGTGATACAAAACACCACAATTTGTATCGCTGTGGTACAAAACACCACAATTTGTACCAATGTGATACAAAACACCACATTTTGTACCACTGTGGTACAAAACACCACAATGTGTACCACTGTGATACAAAACACCACAATTTGTACCAATGTGATACAAAACACCACAATCTGTATCAATGTAAAACAAAACACCACATTTTGTACCACTGTGGTACAGAACACGACAGTTTGTTCTACTGTGCTACAAAACACCACAATCTGTATCAATGTAAAACAAAACACAACATTTTGTACCACTGTGGTATAAAAACCACCATTTGTATCACTGTGATACAAAACACCACAATTCATATAACTGTGGTACAAAACACCACAACTCGTACCAATGTGATACAAAACACCACACTTTGTACCACTGTGGTACAAAACACGACAAAAATTGTAACAATGTGATACAAAACACCACAGTTTGTTCTACTAAGCTTCAAAACACCACAATTTGTATCAATGTGATACAAAACACCACAATTTGTACCACTGTGATACAAAACACCACAATGTGTACCACTGTGATACAAAACACCACAATTTGTACCAATGTGATACAAAACACCACAATCTGTATCAATGTGATACAAAACACCACAATTTGTACCAATGTGATACAAAACACCACAATCTGTATCAATGTAATACAAAACACCACAATGTGTACCACTGTGGTACAAAACACCACAATTTGTACCAATGTGATACAAAACACCACAATTTGTACCAATGTGATACAAAACACCACAATATGTATCAATGTAATACAAAACACCACAATGTGTACCACTGTGATACAAAACACCACAATTTGTACCAATGTGATACAAAACACCACAGTTTGTTCTACTGTGCTACAAAACACCACAATTTGTATCAAAGTGATACAAAACACCACAATTTGTATCGCTGTGGTACAAAACACCACAATTTGTACCAATGTGATACAAAACACCACATTTTGTACCACTGTGGTACAAAACACCACAATGTGTACCACTGTGATACAAAACACCACAATTTGTACCAATGTGATACAAAACATCACAATCTGTATCAATGTAAAACAAAACACCACATTTTGGTACCAATGTGATACAAAACACCACAGTCTGTTCTACTAAGCTACAGAACACCACAATTTGTATCAATGTGATAGAAAACACCACAATCTATATTAATGTAACACAAAACACCACATTTTGTACCACTGTGATACAAAACACCACAGTTCGTATCACTGCGGTACAAAACACCACAATTTGTATCACTGTGGTACAAAACACGACAAATTGTAACAATGTGATACAAAACACCACAATTTGTACCACTGTGGTATAAAACACCACAGTTTGTATCACTGTGGTGAAAAACACCACAATTTGTATCACTGTGGTACAAAACACGACAAATTGTAACAATGTGATACAAAACACCACAGTTTGTTCTACTGTGCTACAAAACACCACAATTTGTATCAACGTGATACAAAACACCACAATTTGTATCAATGTGGTACGAAACATTACAATTTGTACCAATGTGATACAAAACACCACATTTTGTACCACTGTGGTACAAAACACCACAATGTGTACCACTGTGCTACAAAACACCACAATTTGTGTCAAAGTGATACAAAACACCACAATTTGTATCGCTGTGGTACAAAACACCACAATTTGTACCAATGTGATACAAAACACCACATTTTGTACCACTGTGGTACAAAACACCACAATGTGTACCACTGTGAAACAAAACACCACAACTTGTACCAATGTGAACCAAAACACCACAATCTGTATCAATGTAATACAAAACACCACATTCTGTACCACTGTGGTATAAAAACCACCATTTGTATCACCGTGATACAGAACACCACAATTTATATCACTGTGGTACAAAACACCACAATTTATATCACTGTGGTACAAAACACCACAACTCGTACCAATGTGATACAAAACACCACACTTTGTACCACTGTGGTACAAAACACGACAAATTGTAACAATGTGATACAAAACACCACAGTATGTTCTACTAAGCTACAGAACACCACAATTTGTATCAATGTGATAGAAAACACCACAATCTATATTAATGTAACACAAAACACCACATTTTGTACCACTGTGGTATAAAACACCACAATTTGTATCACTATGATACAAAACACCACAATTTATATCACTGTGGTACAAAACACCACAACTCGTACCAATGTGATACAAAACACCACACTTTGTACCACTGTAGTACAAAACACGACAGTTAGTTCTACTGTGCTACAAAACACCACAAACTGTGTCAGTGTGCTACAAAACACCTCAATTTGTATCGCTGTGGTACAAAACACCACAATTTGTACCAATGTGATACAAAACACCACAGTTCGTATCACTGCGGTACAAAACACCACAAGTTGTATTAATGTGATACAAAACACCACAATTTGTACCACTGTGATACAAAACACCACAATTCGTTTCGCTGTGGTACAAAACACCACAATTTGTACCAATGTGATACAAAACACCACAGTTTGTATCACTGCGGTACAAAACACCACAAGTTGTATCAATGTGATACAAAACACCACAATTTGTATCAATGTAATACGAAACACCACATTTTGTACCACTGTTGTATAAAACACCGCAATTTGTATCACTGTGATACAAAACACCACAATTTGTATCACTGTGGTACAAAACACCACAATTTGTATCACTGTGGTACAAAACACCACAATTTGTATCACTGCGGTACAAAACACCACAAGTTGTATCAATGTGATACAAAACACCACAATTTGTATCAATGTAATACGAAACACCACATTTTGTACCACTGTTGTATAAAACACCACAATTTGTATCACTGTGGTACAAAACACCACAATTTGTATCACTGTGGTACAAAACACCACAATTTGTATCAATGTGATACAAAACACGACAAATTGTAACAATGTGATACAAAACACCACAGTTTGTTCTACTGTGCTACAAAACACCACAATTTGTATCAATGTGATACAAAACACCACAATTTGTATCACTGTGGTACAAAACACCACAATTTATATCACTGTGGTACAAAACACCACAACTCGTACCAATTTGATACAAAACACCACACTCTGTACCACTGTGGTACAAAACACGACAAATTGTAACAATGTGATACAAAACACCACAGTTTGTTCTACTGTGCTACAAAACACCACAATTTGTATCAATGTGATACAAAACACCACAATTTGTATCGCTGTGGTACAAAACACCACAATTTGTACCAATGTGATACAAAACACCACAGTTCGTATCACTGCGGTACAAAACACCACAAGTTGTATCAATGTGATACAAAACACCACAATGTGTACCACTGTGATACAAAACACCACAATTTGTATCACTGTGGTACAAAACACCACAATTTGTATCAATGTGGTACGAAACATTACAATTTGTACCACTGTGGTACAAAACACGACAAATTGTAACAATGTGATACAAAACACCACAGTTTGTTCTACTGTGCTACAAAACACCACAATTTGTATCAATGTGATACAAAACACTACAATTTGTATCACTGTGGTACAAAACACCACAATTTATATCACTGTGGTACAAAACACCACACTTTGTACCACTGCGGTACAAAACACCACAAGTTGTATCAATGTGATACAAAACACCACAATGTGTACCACTGTGATACAAAACACCACAATTTGTATCAATGTAATACAAAACACCACATTTCGTACCACTGTGGTATGAAACACCACAATTTGTATCACTGTGGTACAAAACACCACAATTTGTATCACTGTGGTACAAAACACCACAATTTGTATCACTGTGGTACAAAACACCACAATTTGTATCAATGTGGTACGAAACACCACAATTTGTATCACTGTGGTACAAAACACCACAATTTATATCACTGTGGTACAAAACACCACAACTCGTACCATTGTGATACAAAACACCACACTTTGTACCACTGTGGTACAAAACACGACAAATTGTAACAATGTGATACAAAACACCACAGTTTGTTCTACTGTGCTACAAAACACCACAATTTGTATCAATGTGATACAAAACACCACAATTTGTATCGCTGTGGTACAAAACACCACAATTTGTACCAATGTGATACAAAACACCACAGTTCGTATCATTGCGGTACAAAACACCACAAGTTGTATCAATGTGATACAAAACACCACAGTTTGTTCTACTGTGCTACAAAACACCACAATTTGTATCAATGTGATACAAAACACCACATTTTGTACCACTGTGGTATGAAACTTTGCAATTTGTATCACTGTGATACAAAACACCACAATTTGTATCACTGTGGTACAAAACACCACAATTTGTATCACTGTGGTATAAAACACCACGTTTTGTTCCATTGTGGAACAAATTACCACGATTTGTTCCATTGTGGTGTCAGCGAGGCGACACGCTATCTCGCTGATGCACTCTCACTCCCTTGTGCTCGAGTGCTAATCTCTCTCTCTCTTCCAGTGCCGACAGCACGAGGGGTGGAGCCGGCCGGCCGGACTCACCGCCGACCTACCGCTGATCTACCGCGGACGCTGATTGGCTGAGAGAAGATTCGAGAGCGCGCGGCCACCTATATAAGCTGGCCGATCGCTCATTCGAGGGCGCCGCCGCCGCCGGCCTAGCCGGAGTACGGAATGCTCTAGCGGACCCGAAGGCTAGGCTTGTTAACGCCGCACCAAATCCTTCACCATTGCCATGTCATAAATCCCCTTACGCAATGTGTCTCTGGGTTGTTGTGTGTAGTTAGTTGTCTCTCGTCGGTTCTATTGGTCTCTCGGTTGCACGTAACTTCTGGGTCGATGTGGCGCGTCGGCTCCCCGCCGACGCGTTGCTTCATAGAGGTAGTCCTTGGGCAAGACCTGTCTGTCTTCGGATGGCCAGATCCTCTCATTGGTAACAGCGAGCGGAGCCATTTCTTCTCTCTTTTTGTGGTAGCAGTTCTGGTACGGTAGCATATATTATCTCGTGCAGGTTGCAAACTGTTTCGTGTTGTATGTATGTGTGCCGCTTTCCACCGAATGCGTGTCGAGCGCCTCTCGCAGCAGTCTAGAAGCTGTGAGAGTGTGTCTCCTATACCGCAGAGAATAGATACCGAGACGATTTGAGCCGCCTATTGCCAAGGTGTCCCGTTGAGTCATGGTTGTACATTGCACCGTCTTATCCTCCCTTGTTGTCTGGTCTAGTGAGCTTGCGCAAGTGAGCTCACGCCCCTGGCTTGTTATCGCCGCCCCAAGTTAACCAACTCCCTCTCTCTCTTCCTGCGCGGAAACGTGCAGGATTATGTTCGCGGGTACGGGTGAGCAAAACAGCCACACAAGAGAACGAACGTGCAAGTGTACACCAGTGGGACTCAAAAGGGCTAGTTATTTTCTTACGGCCATTCGTTTGGACGGCTGGCAGTTGCGAAAGCAATCGCGCCGTCGGTGAGTGAGCGTTGTAGTTTGTAGTGTGGTCTCTGCTATACGGGTGCGCGGTGTGTGAGCGAGACTCCATTTATATTTTTCGCCTTGAGGTAGTATAAGACTAGTCACACAACTACAAATATGTTTGTGTCAGGAGTACTGTAGTTACAGTAATATGTTTTGAATACGGTAGATTTTATTTTCACGTGTCCGCACTGTTCTCTGTTGTCGCGCTCTCGCCAGACATCGATCGTCTGTCGTCTGTGTCGGTGGGTGTGGTGTGAGTGACCGCTGATTTCTCGATCGCGTGATTTCGTCTCTCTCCTCTCCCCGCAGAGGCTGGACCGAGTGACCGGTATCGATCGCGCCCCACAACACAAGCGTGTTTCGAAAGCCGGCCGGGTGACTGCGATGCCCACTGTGCACCCCTGCACCAACGAACGAGATCAGGTACGTCTAAGTGAATTGTGATCCTGTATTTACATATTGTACTATTAGTTTGGTTGTTTTAATATATGTGAGTGTAGTGTTAACTGATTGGTTGCGGGCTGTGGGTAATTTAAGTGAATAGTAGTGCTATAACTTTATTTCATCACGCTCGCTAGACTCGCCGAGTGGGCCGAGAAGGCTGGCGAGGTCTGGCGTGTCGAAGCAGCTTCCGTCAGGAGGAGACTCACTCAGGGAGACTGCAGGTATGCGGGTCTAAGGTGGCATGATTCTTATATTGTGACGACAATTAGAATGCGTGTTCGGGTTGTGCAAAACCTAGGGATGCCTAGGTAGCGGATAATGATAGTGTCATATTCGTTTTATGCCGGTGATTTGATCACACTCGGTGATAATATAGTAGTGCTATATTTATAAATCCTTGCGGTAGTGCCACAGGGTAGGGATCTTTGGTTAGTGATCATTGGTCTAGCGCTCTTTCAGTTCCAAGTGCAGTGCGAGCTCACTTTGGCAGAGACATTATGGTAGATACTAGTGGTACTACTCAGAACGGACCGAGAGTTTCGGGATATGAGCTCTTCTCATACACGAAACTCCAAACTACAAGGGAATGAGCGCCATTTCGACGTTCAGCCGCGTCGAGCGAATGATGAGAACAAGTCAAGAACGCGCAGCTGCATTCGCGCAGCGTGTCTCGCAAGGGTTCGTGGTAGGCTATGAGGTCAGAGACGGATAGCATTGATGACTGATGGAAGACGCTATCTATGAGCCGTTTGCGAACGACTATAGCAACATAACGTAAACGTGGGCGCACTATTTGAGTTTTGTAGAATTAGTATTGAGACTATACCTGCACTACTTATTAGATAGGAAAGAGTGTTGTGTAGATGTGGTGTTGGATCCTATTCTAACTTCACTACGTTCCAGGTGACGAGATGATAGATGCCTCGATACCCAGGGACGAGAAGCCGCTGCACCGTCAAGCAGTGTCGGCGCGCCACGAACACTTCAACAAGGTGAGTTGTTAGTGTAGTGGGACGAGTGATAAGAATATATGGGACTCGATCTAGAAGTGAGCATTGTGTTTCTGCGTGTTAACTTACCAATTGCAGGTGAATTTTCTGGCGCAATGTGAACTCCTTGTACTTCCCGATTTTGTCTTATATTTTCGCGTTACTCTGGTGTCTGTATGATGATTGACATTGATTATTGATTTTCGTTGATTGCTCTTTCTCTCTCTTTCTCTCTCTCTCTCTTTCTCTCTCTCTCTATGTTTTGCTCGCCACTGTTGTTTCGCATTGTCCGTGTATTAGTTGTCGATTATCGCGCGCGTTTTTTTTTTGACTGTCACGTACCACATCTTGCAGGTGCTGCTCGAGCTGGAACATCAAGGCTGCAGGGGTATAAGTTTCTCTTATCCTCTCTCTCTGTCTAGCAAGCTTGCTTGCGACCTGGCTTGTTATCGCCGCCCAACGCAAACCAACCTTTCTCTTTGTCTTATCTCTTGAGAAGAAGAAGAAGCCCGCGGAGGTGAACGAGGGCAGTGAAGCATGGAAACAGATCAAGTTTCAGATGCGTCCGCAGGTGAACGAGACGAGACGGTTCACAAGGTGAGCAATGACAACAACATCTGCGTGAACGTGAGCCACGTCAAGTGGGAGGTGTTCAAATACTCTCCCGGCGAGCCCGCACAATTCAGTAGGTTTCTAGTGCGCTTCGAGGACAAGATCGAGGCCTTCGGTCTCAACATTCCCGCGCGTCAGAAGGCCGCGCTACTGCGCTGCAATGTCGTGGGTGCAGAATGGATCTTCCACGAGATGAGCGAGAAGAAGCACGACTACGACGAGCTGGTCAAGTACCTGATGGACTTCTTCGAAGGCGGCCGACATCAGATGGCTGTAGAGCACCGCAGCAACTTCAAGATGGAGCAGGGCAAGAACGAAAGGGTACGTGACTACGCGAGACGTTGTTGGGAGAGAGTTGCCGGTCGTCATTACCCAGGTGAGTGCAAGAAGTACTTTTTCTACGACGACTTCGTCAACGGTATCCGACCTGAAGAGCTCCGAGTTATGAACCTGATGAACTATGGCGGCAGGAACATTGACAAGGACGACTTCTTTGCTGTGGTCATGCGAGCAGACTGGATTGAGACTCTGTTCTACGACCGCGACTGTAAGCCCTGTCCGGAGGAGCTAGCTGGAGACGCAAAGCGGTGCGCCTACTGTGGATCGGCGAAGCACAAGGGCAGCTGCCAGCAGGTGCTGCGCAAGTGGAAGACGGCCGACCCCGTGAAGAAGGAGACCGACAACGTCGAAGCCTGCGACCTGGAGAAGCGGATGCGTTATTGTGGGTACTGTAGAAAGGATGGTCATTCAGATCTCTACTGTTCTCGTCTGAAGAAGGCGCGGAAGAACCAGGCAAAGCGACACAATGGACGTAAGGCACAAGCCGGATACGATGCCGGAGTGGACGAGTTCGCCGCCCTTTCTCTTAATTAGACGGACGTGCACGTGAGTGAACACCTTTGTATAACTGTGCAGTAGGTAAATCATATCAGTTTCCAAATTCGGTAGTTTCTTTTGGGTTTATACGTTTTGCGCGGTCGTTGATTATTGATTGAGTTCTGACTGTAGATCGAGGCGAGACATTTTGTAATCAGATTATCTTTTGTCATGTCACATTGTTGTTTAGACACGTTCGTGGGTCAGACGTATCACCTGTAAACGAATGACGCCACACTTTTTGTAGTATTGTAGTATCCCGAGAGTCAGAAACAGTTGACTTCAGTTTTTTTCAGTTATCGGTGCTCGGTCGTTTGTTGGACAGACAGGGACGGAGCAGAAGCGCTGATCACAAACCGCCAACGCCGACGTGGCTTGTCTCCACACTGACGATGCAGCCGACGCCGCTGCACACGGACGGAGAAGAGGCGCTGATCACAAACCGCCAACGCCGACGTGGCCTGTCTTCACACTGACGATGCAGCCGACGCCGCTGCACACGGACGGAGAAGAAGCGCTGATCACAAACCGCCAACGTCGACGTGGCCTGTCTCCACACTGACGATGCAGCCGACGCCGCTGCACACGGACGGAGAAGAAGCGCTGATCACAAACCGCCAACGTCGACGTGGCCTGTCTCCACACTGACGATGCAGCCGACGCCGCTGCACACGGACGGTGAAGAAGCGCTGATCACAAACCGCCAACACTGACGTGGCCTATCGCTCCAAACTACGTGACGCAGCTGACCCGAACCTGGACAATGAGTAAGATTCAACGGAGCCGAAGTTCATCCGCCAGCCGAATCCGAAGCGCGGAAACTACAATCCGCTCACTCGCAAAGGTCGTCGCCGAAGAGACGACTCTTCTGCCGTGAAGACTGTGGATTCGCGATTCGGACGCGTGAGTTGGGTAGAGGGCCAATCTGACTCTTTTCAGCGCGTGCCGATGCTACAAGTAGTTCGTGCTGTTTGCTTTACGTGTATTATAAGGTTTTGTAGATCCCTTCTTGTGTAGTTTATCGAGTGTAGTGCGCGCTGCCAGCTGACAGCCAGACTGTGCACATGTGCGCGTGAATAGGTTTTTGGGTAGCGTGGGGGTGCGATTTACGTGGAAGGCTTGTCATCGCCGCTCCCAGTTCACGTGAATCTTCTTCCTATTCTCCTACGTGTGATCAGTTGGCTCGTCGTGTCACTGTTATTGGTTTATCTTTACTACGTGGTAAGTTACTTCTAGTTTTTGCTATGTTGTTTGAATGTATTGAAACACTCTGTTCAGGTGTACAACTGCGCTTCCGACGAGGTGGCCGCTCTGCCTCGACAAGATCAACTGTTTTGGCGGCCGAGTGCTCAATGGTCGTCGAATTCGAGACGAACACCGGATGATTCATCCGCAGCATGGTCGAGTCAAGCCGAGCAAGTGGCAGGACATCAGTCGGGACGCGTGAAGTGTGGTCTGTCCATTTATGTTTGATTTACTTTGTATAGTAGCTTGTTACTTTAGTGGGTCGTAAGACACTTGTAGATTGTAATCCTTTCAGGAATTAGTCGTGGTCTTTTATGTAGGTGGCATCGTGCGGTGTCGATGCATTTGTTTGAGGGGGAGGTGTCAGCGAGGCGACACGCTATCTCGCTGATGCACTCTCACTCCCTTGTGCTCGAGTGCTAATCTCTCTCTCTCTTCCAGTGCCGACAGCACGAGGGGTGGAGCCGGCCGGCCGGACTCACCGCCGACCTACCGCTGATCTACCGCGGACGCTGATTGGCTGAGAGAAGATTCGAGAGCGCGCGGCCACCTATATAAGCTGGCCGATCGCTCATTCGAGGGCGCCGCCGCCGCCGGCCTAGCCGGAGTACGGAATGCTCTAGCGGACCCGAAGGCTAGGCTTGTTAACGCCGCACCAAATCCTTCACCATTGCCATGTCATAAATCCCCTTTCGCAATGTGTCTCTGGGTTGTTGTGTGTAGTTAGTTGTCTCTCGTCGGTTCTATTGGTCTCTCGGTTGCACGTAACTTCTGGGTCGATGTGGCGCGTCGGCTCCCCGCCGACGCGTTGCTTCATAGAGGTAGTCCTTGGGCAAGACCTGTCTGTCTTCGGATGGCCAGATCCTCTCATTGTGGAACAAAACACCACGTTTTGTTCCGTTGTGGAACAAAACACCACGATTTTTACCATTGTGGAATGAAACACCACGTTTTGTTACATTGTGAAACAAAACACCACGATTTGTTCCATTGTGGAACAAAACATCACGATTTGTTCCATTGTGGAACAAAACACCACAATTTGTTCCGTTGTGGAACAAAACACCACGATTTGTTCCATTGTGGAAAAAAAACCACGTTTTGTTCCATTGTAGAACCAAACAACACGATTTGTATCATTGTGAAACAAACTACCACGATTTGTATCATTGTGGAACAAAACACCACGTTTTGTTCAATTGTGGAAAAAACACCATGATTTGTTCCATTGTGGAAAAAAAACGAGTTTTGTTCCATTGTGGAACAAAACACCACGATTTGTTGCATTGTGGAACAAAACACCACGATTTGTATCACTGTAGTACAAAACACCACAATTTGTCTCACTGTGGTACAAAACACCACAATTTGTATCACTGTGATACAAAACACCACATTTTGTACCACTGTGGTACAAAACACCACAATGTGTACCACTGTGATACAGAACACCACAATTTGTACCACTGTGATACAGAACACCACAATTTGTACCAATGAGATACAAAACACCACAATTTGTATCACTGTGATACAAAACACCACATTTTGTACCACTGTGGTACAAAACACCACAATGTGTATCACTGTGGTACAAAACACCACAGTTTGTTTCATTGTGGAACAAAACACCACGATTTGTTCCATTGTGGAACAAAATACCACGATTTGTTCCATTATGGAACAAATTACCACGAATTGTTCCATTGTGGAACAAAACACCACGGTTTGTTCCATTGTGAAACAAAACACCACGATTTGTTCCATTGTGAAACAAAACACCACGATTTGTTCCATTGTGAAACAAAACACCACGATTTGTTCCATTGTGGAACAAAACACCACGATTTGTTCCATTGTGGAACAAAACACCACAATTTGTTCCATTGTGGAAAAAACCACGTTTTGTTCCATTGTGGAACAAATTACCACAATTTGTATCACTGTAGTACAAAACACCTCAATTTGTCTCACTGTGGTACAAAACACCACAATTTGTATCACCATGATACAAAACACCACATTTTGTACCACGGTGGTACAAAACACCACAATGTGTACCACTGTGATACAGAACACCACAATTTGTACCAATGTGATACAAAACACCACAATCTGTATCAATGTAATACAAAACGACACATTTTGTACCACTGTGGTATAAAACACCACATTTTGTACCACTGTGGTATAAAACACCGCAATTTGTATCACTGTGATACAAAACACCACAATTTGTGTCACTGTGGTACAAAACACCACAGTTTGTTTCATTGTGGAACAAAACACCACGATTTGTTCCATTGTGGAACAAAATACCACGATTTGTTCCATTGTGGAAAAAACCACGTTTTGTTCCATTATGGAACAAATTACCACGAATTGTTCCATTGTGGAACAAAACACCACAATTTGTTTTATTGTGGAACAAAACACCACGATTTGTTCCATTGTGAAACAAAACACCACGATTTGTTCCATTGTGAAACAAAACACCACGATTTGTTCCATTGTGGAACAAAACACCACGATTTGTTCCATTGTGGAAAACTCCACGTTTTGTTCCATTGTGGAACAAAATACCACGATTTGTTACATTGTGGAACAAAACACCACGTTTTGTTCCATTGTGGAACAAAACACCACGTTTTGTTCCATTGTGGAACAAAACACCACGATTTGTTCCATTGTGGAACAAAACACCACGACTTGTTCCGTTGTAGAACAAAACACCACGATTTGTTTCATTGTGGAACAAAACACCACGATTTGTTCCATTGTGGAAAAAAAACCACGTTTTGTTCCATTGTAGAACCAAACAACACGATTTGTATCATTGTGGAACAAACTACCACGATTTGTATCATTGTGGAACAAAACACCACGTTTTGTTCAATTGTGGAAAAAACACCATGATTTGTTCCATTGTGGAAAAAAACGAGTTTTGTTTCATTGTGGAACAAAACACCACGATTTGTTGCATTGTGGAACAAAACACCACGATTTGTATCACTGTAGTACAAAACACCACAATTTGTCTCACTGTGGTACAAAACACCACAACTCGTACCAATGTGATACAAAACACCACACTTTGTACCACTGTGGTACAAAACACGACAAATTGTAACAATGTGATACAAAACACCACAGTTTGTTCTACTAAGCTTCAAAACACCACAATTTGTATCAATGTGATACAAAACACCACAATTTGTACCACTGTGTTACAAAACACCACAATGTGTACCACTGTGATACAAAACACCACAATTTGTACCAATGTGATACAAAACACCACAATCTGTATCAATGTGATACAAAACACCACAATTTGTACCAATGTGATACAAAACACCACAATCTGTATCAATGTAATACAAAACACCACAATGTGTACCACTGTGGTACAAAACACCACAATTTGTACCAATGTGATACAAAACACCACAATTTGTACCAATGTGATACTAAACACCACAATATGTATCAATGTAATACAAAACACCACAATGTGTACCACTGTGATACAAAACACCACAATTTGTACCAATGTGATACAAAACACCACAGTTTGTTCTACTGTGATACAAAACACCACAATTTGTATCGCTGTGGTACAAAACACCACAATTTGTACCAATGTGATACAAAACACCACATTTTGTACCACTGTGGTACAAAACACCACAATGTGTACCACTGTGATACAAAACACCACAATTTGTACCAATGTGATACAAAACATCACAATCTGTATCAATGTAAAACAAAACACCACATTTTGTACCACTGTGGTACAGAACACGACAGTTTGTTCTACTGTGCTACAAAACACCACAGATTGTGTCAATGTGATACAAAACACCTCAATTTGTATCGCTGTGGTACAAAACACCACAAATTGTACCAATGTGATACAAAACACCACAGTTCGTATCACTGCGGTACAAAACACCACAATTTGTATCACTGTGGTACAAAACACGACAAATTGTAACAATGTGATACAAAACACCACATTTTGTACCACTGTGGTATAAAACACCACAGTTTGTATCACTGTGGTAAAAAACACCACAATTTGTATCACTGTGGTACAAAACACGACAAATTGTAACAATGTGATACAAAACACCACAGTTTGTTCTACTGTGCTACAAAACACCACAATTTGTATCAATGTGATACAAAACACCACAATTTGTATCAATGTGGTACGAAACATTACAATTTGTACCAATGTGATACAAAACACCACATTTTGTACCACTGTGGTACAAAACACCACAATGTGTACCACTGTGCTACAAAACACCACAATTTGTGTCAAAGTGATACAAAACACCACAATTTGTATCGCTGTGGTACAAAACACCACAATTTGTACCAATGTGATACAAAACACCACATTTTGTACCACTGTGGTACAAAACACCACAATGTGTACCACTGTGAAACAAAACACCACAACTTGTACCAATGTGAACCAAAACACCACAATCTGTATCAATGTGATACAAAACACCACATTCTGTACCACTGTGGTATAAAAACCACCATTTGTATCACCGTGATACAAAACACCACAATTTATATCACTGTGGTACAAAACACCACAATTTATATCACTGTGGTACAAAACACCACAACTCGTACCAATGTGATACAAAACACCACACTTTGTACCACTGTGGTACAAAACACGACAAATTGTAACAATGTGATACAAAACACCACAGTCTGTTCTACTAAGCTACAGAACACCACAATTTGTATCAATGTGATAGAAAACACCACAATCTATATTAATGTAACACAAAACACCACATTTTGTACCACTGTGGTATAAAACACCACAATTTGTATCACTGTGATACAAAACACCACAATTTATATCACTGTGGTACAAAACACCACAACTCGTACCAACGTGATACAAAACACCACACTTTGTACCACTGTAGTACAAAACACGACAGTTAGTTCTACTGTGCTACAAAACACCACAGACTGTGTAAGTGTGCTACAAAACACCTCAATTTGTATCGCTGTGGTACAAAACACCACAATTTGTACCAATGTGATACAAAACACCACAGTTCGTATCACTGCGGTACAAAACACCACAAGTTGTATCAATGTGATACAAAACACCACAATTTGTACCACTGTGATACAAAACACCACAATTCGTATCGCTGTGGTACAAAACACCACAATTTGTACCAATGTGATACAAAACACCACAGTTTGTATCACTGCGGTACAAAACACCACAAGTTGTATCAATGTGACACAAAACACCACAATTTGTATCAATGTAATACGAAACACCACATTTTGTACCACTGTGATACAAAACACCACAATTTATATCACTGTGGTACAAAACACCACAACTCGTACCAATGTGATACAAAACACCACACTTTGTACCACTGTAGTACAAAACACGACAGTTAGTTCTACTGTGCTACAAAACACCACAGACTGTGTAAGTGTGCTACAAAACACCTCAATTTGTATCGCTGTGGTACAAAACACCACAATTTGTATCACCGTGATACAAAACACCACAATTTATATCACTGTGGTACAAAACACCACAATTTATATCACTGTGGTACAAAACACCACAACTCGTACCAATGTGATACAAAACACCACACTTTGTACCACTGTGGTACAAAACACGACAAATTGTAACAATGTGATACAAAACACCACAGTCTGTTCTACTAAGCTACAGAACACCACAATTTGTATCAATGTGATAGAAAACACCACAATCTATATTAATGTAACACAAAACAACACATTTTGTACCACTGTGGTATAAAACACCACAATTTGTATCACTGTGATACAAAACACCACAATTTATATCACTGTGGTACAAAACACCACAACTCGTACCAATGTGATACAAAACACCACACTTTGTACCACTGTAGTACAAAACACGACAGTTAGTTCTACTGTGCTACAAAACACCACAGACTGTGTAAGTGTGCTACAAAACACCTCAATTTGTATCGCTGTGGTACAAAACACCACAATTTGTACCAATGTGATACAAAACACCACAGTTCGTATCACTGCGGTACAAAACACCACAAGTTGTATCAATGTGATACAAAACACCACAATTTGTACCACTGTGATACAAAACACCACAATTCGTATCGCTGTGGTACAAAACACCACAATTTGTACCAATGTGATACAAAACACCACAGTTTGTATCACTGCGGTACAAAACACCACAAGTTGTATCAATGTGATACAAAACACCACAATTTGTATCAATGTAATACGAAACACCACATTTTGTACCACTGTTGTATAAAACACCGCAATTTGTATCACTGTGATACAAAACACCACAATTTGTATCACTGTGGTACAAAACACCACAATTTGTATCACTGTGGTACAAAACACCACAATTTGTATCACTGCGGTACAAAACACCACAAGTTGTATCAATGTGATACAAAACACCACAATTTGTATCAATGTAATACGAAACACCACATTTTGTACCACTGTTGTATAAAACACCACAATTTGTATCACTGTGGTACAAAACACCACAATTTGTATCACTGTGGTACAAAACACCACAATTTGTATCAATGTGATACAAAACACGACAAATTGTAACAATGTGATACAAAACACCACAGTTTGTTCTACTGTGCTACAAAACACCACAATTTGTATCAATGTGATACAAAACACCACAATTTGTATCACTGTGGTACAAAACACCACAATTTATATCACTGTGGTACAAAACACCACAACTCGTACCAATGTGATACAAAACACCACACTCTGTACCACTGTGGTACAAAACACGACAAATTGTAACAATGTGATACAAAACACCACAGTTTGTTCTACTGTGCTACAAAACACCACAATTTGTATCAATGTGATACAAAACACCACAATTTGTATCGCTGTGGTACAAAACACCACAATTTGTACCAATGTGATACAAAACACCACAGTTCGTATCACTGCGGTACAAAACACCACAAGTTGTATCAATGTGATACAAAACACCACAATGTGTACCACTGTGATACAAAACACCACAATTTGTATCACTGTGGTACAAAACACCACAATTTGTATCAATGTGGTACGAAACATTACAATTTGTACCACTGTGGTACAAAACACGACAAATTGTAACAATGTGATACAAAACACCACAGTTTGTTCTACTGTGCTACAAAACACCACAATTTGTATCAATGTGATACAAAACACTACAATTTGTATCACTGTGGTACAAAACACCACAATTTATATCACTGCGGTACAAAACACCACAAGTTGTATCAATGTGATACAAAACACCACAATGTGTACCACTGTGATACAAAACACCACAATTTGTATCAATGTAATACAAAACACCACATTTCGTACCACTGTGGTATGAAACACCACAATTTGTATCACTGTGGTACAAAACACCACAATTTGTATCACTGTGGTACAAAACACCACAATTTGTATCACTGTGGTACAAAACACCACAATTTGTATCAATGTGGTACGAAACACCACAATTTGTATCACTGTGGTACAAAACACCACAATTTATATCACTGTGGTACAAAACACCACAACTCGTACCATTGTGATACAAAACACCACACTTTGTACCACTGTGGTACAAAACACGACAAATTGTAACAATGTGATACAAAACACCACAGTTTGTTCTACTGTGCTACAAAACACCACAATTTGTATAAATGTGATACAAAACACCACAATTTGTATCGCTGTGGTACAAAACACCACAATTTGTACCAATGTGATACAAAACACCACAGTTCGTATCACTTCGGTACAAAACACCACAAGTTGTATCAATGTGATACAAAACACCACAATTTGTACCACTGTGATACAAAACACCACAATTTGTATCAATGCGGTACAAAACACGACAAATTGTAACAATGTGATACAAAACACCACAGTTTGTTCTACTGTGCTACAAAACACCACAATTTGTATCAATGTGATACAAAACACCACATTTTGTACCACTGTGGTATGAAACACCGCAATTTGTATCACTGTGATACAAAACACCACAATTTGTATCACTGTGGTACAAAACACCACAATTTGTATCACTGTGGTATAAAACACCACGTTTTGTTCCATTGTGGAACAAATTACCACGATTTGTTCCATTGTGGAACAAAACACCACGTTTTGTTCCGTTGTGGAACAAAACACCACGATTTTTACCATTGTGGAATGAAACACCACGTTTTGTTCCATTGTGAAACAAAACACCACGATTTGTTCCATTGTGGAACAAAACATCACGATTTGTTCCATTGTGGAACAAAACACCACAATTTGTTCCGTTGTGGAACAAAACACCACGATTTGTTCCATTGTGGAAAAAAAACCACATTTTGTTCCATTGTAGAACCAAACAACACGATTTGTATCATTGTGAAACAAACTACCACGATTTGTATCATTGTGGAACAAAACACCACGTTTTGTTCAATTGTGGAAAAAACACCATGATTTGTTCCATTGTGGAAAAAAAACGAGTTTTGTTCCATTGTGGAACAAAACACCACGATTTGTTGCATTGTGGAACAAAACACCACGATTTGTATCACTGTAGTACAAAACACCACAATTTGTACCAATGTGATACAAAACACCACAGTTTGTATCACTGCGGTACAAAACACCACAAGTTGTATCAATGTGGTACAAAACACCACAATTTGTATCAATGTAATACGAAACACCACATTTTGTACCACTGTGATACAAAACACCACAATTTATATCACTGTGGTACAAAACACCACAACTCGTACCAATGTGATACAAAACACCACACTTTGTACCACTGTAGTACAAAACACGACAGTTAGTTCTACTGTGCTACAAAACACCACAGACTGTGTAAGTGTGCTACAAAACACCTCAATTTGTATCGCTGTGGTACAAAACACCACAATTTGTATCACCGTGATACAAAACACCACAATTTATATCACTGTGGTACAAAACACCACAATTTATATCACTGTGGTACAAAACACCACAACTCGTACCAATGTGATACAAAACACCACACTTTGTACCACTGTGGTACAAAACACGACAAATTGTAACAATGTGATACAAAACACCACAGTCTGTTCTACTAAGCTACAGAACACCACAATTTGTATCAATGTGATAGAAAACACCACAATCTATATTAATGTAACACAAAACAACACATTTTGTACCACTGTGGTATAAAACACCACAATTTGTATCACTGTGATACAAAACACCACAATTTATATCACTGTGGTACAAAACACCACAACTCGTACCAATGTGATACAAAACACCACACTTTGTACCACTGTAGTACAAAACACGAGCCCGCACAATTCAGTAGGTTTCTAGTGCGCTTCGAGGACAAGATCGAGGCCTTCGGTCTCAACATTCCCGCGCGTCAGAAGGCCGCGCTACTGCGCTGCAATGTCGTGGGTGCAGAATGGATCTTCCACGAGATGAGCGAGAAGAAGCACGACTACGACGAGCTGGTCAAGTACCTGATGGACTTCTTCGAAGGCGGCCGACATCAGATGGCTGTAGAGCACCGCAGCAACTTCAAGATGGAGCAGGGCAAGAACGAAAGGGTACGTGACTACGCGAGACGTTGTTGGGAGAGAGTTGCCGGTCGTCATTACCCAGGTGAGTGCAAGAAGTACTTTCTCTACGACGACTTCGTCAACGGTATCCGACCTGAAGAGCTCCGAGTTATGAACCTGATGAACTATGGCGGCAGGAACATTGACAAGGACGACTTCTTTGCTGTGGTCATGCGAGCAGACTGGATTGAGACTCTGTTCTACGACCGCGACTGTAAGCCCTGTCCGGAGGAGCTAGCTGGAGACGCAAAGCGGTGCGCCTACTGTGGATCGGCGAAGCACAAGGGCAGCTGCCAGCAGGTGCTGCGCAAGTGGAAGACGGCCGACCCCGTGAAGAAGGAGACCGACAACGTCGAAGCCTGCGAGCTGGAGAAGCGGATGCGTTATTGTGGGTACTGTAGAAAGGATGGTCATTCAGATCTCTACTGTTCTCGTCTGAAGAAGGCGCGGAAGAACCAGGCAAAGCGACACAATGGACGTAAGGCACAAGCCGGATACGATGCCGGAGTGGACGAGTTCGCCGCCCTTTCTCTTAATTAGACGGACGTGCACGTGAGTGAACACCTTTGTATAACTGTGCAGTAGGTAAATCATATCAGTTTCCAAATTCGGTAGTTTCTTTTGGGTTTATACGTTTTGCGCGGTCGTTGATTATTGATTGAGTTCTGACTGTAGATCGAGGCGAGACATTTTGTAATCAGATTATCTTTTGTCATGTCACATTGTTGTTTAGACACGTTCGTGGGTCAGACGTATCACCTGTAAACGAATGACGCCACACTTTTTGTAGTATTGTAGTATCCCGAGAGTCAGAAACAGTTGACTTCAGTTTTTTTCAGTTATCGGTGCTCGGTCGTTTGTTGGACAGACAGGGACGGAGCAGAAGCGCTGATCACAAACCGCCAACGCCGACGTGGCTTGTCTCCACACTGACGATGCAGCCGACGCCGCTGCACACGGACGGAGAAGAGGCGCTGATCACAAACCGCCAACGCCGACGTGGCCTGTCTTCACACTGACGATGCAGCCGACGCCGCTGCACACGGACGGAGAAGAAGCGCTGATCACAAACCGCCAACGTCGACGTGGCCTGTCTCCACACTGACGATGCAGCCGACGCCGCTGCACACGGACGGAGAAGAAGCGCTGATCACAAACCGCCAACGTCGACGTGGCCTGTCTCCACACTGACGATGCAGCCGACGCCGCTGCACACGGACGGTGAAGAAGCGCTGATCACAAACCGCCAACACTGACGTGGCCTATCGCTCCAAACTACGTGACGCAGCTGACCCGAACCTGGACAATGAGTAAGATTCAACGGAGCCGAAGTTCATCCGCCAGCCGAATCCGAAGCGCGGAAACTACAATCCGCTCACTCGCAAAGGTCGTCGCCGAAGAGACGACTCTTCTGCCGTGAAGACTGTGGATTCGCGATTCGGACGCGTGAGTTGGGTAGAGGGCCAATCTGACTCTTTTCAGCGCGTGCCGATGCTACAAGTAGTTCGTGCTGTTTGCTTTACGTGTATTATAAGGTTTTGTAGATCCCTTCTTGTGTAGTTTATCGAGTGTAGTGCGCGCTGCCAGCTGACAGCCAGACTGTGCACATGTGCGCGTGAATAGGTTTTTGGGTAGCGTGGGGGTGCGATTTACGTGGAAGGCTTGTCATCGCCGCTCCCAGTTCACGTGAATCTTCTTCCTATTCTCCTACGTGTGATCAGTTGGCTCGTCGTGTCACTGTTATTGGTTTATCTTTACTACGTGGTAAGTTACTTCTAGTTTTTGCTATGTTGTTTGAATGTATTGAAACACTCTGTTCAGGTGTACAACTGCGCTTCCGACGAGGTGGCCGCTCTGCCTCGACAAGATCAACTGTTTTGGCGGCCGAGTGCTCAATGGTCGTCGAATTCGAGACGAACACCGGATGATTCATCCGCAGCATGGTCGAGTCAAGCCGAGCAAGTGGCAGGACATCAGTCGGGACGCGTGAAGTGTGGTCTGTCCATTTATGTTTGATTTACTTTTTATAGTAGCTTGTTACTTTAGTGGGTCGTAAGACACTTGTAGATTGTAATCCTTTCAGGAATTAGTCGTGGTCTTTTATGTAGGTGGCATCGTGCGGTGTCGATGCATTTGTTTGAGGGGGAGGTGTCAGCGAGGCGACACGCTATCTCGCTGATGCACTCTCACTCCCTTGTGCTCGAGTGCTAATCTCTCTCTCTCTTCCAGTGCCGACAGCACGAGGGGTGGAGCCGGCCGGCCGGACTCACCGCCGACCTACCGCTGATCTACCGCGGACGCTGATTGGCTGAGAGAAGATTCGAGAGCGCGCGGCCACCTATATAAGCTGGCCGATCGCTCATTCGAGGGCGCCGCCGCCGCCGGCCTAGCCGGAGTACGGAATGCTCTAGCGGACCCGAAGGCTAGGCTTGTTAACGCCGCACCAAATCCTTCACCATTGCCATGTCATAAATCCCCTTTCGCAATGTGTCTCTGGGTTGTTGTGTGTAGTTAGTTGTCTCTCGTCGGTTCTATTGGTCTCTCGGTTGCACGTAACTTCTGGGTCGATGTGGCGCGTCGGCTCCCCGCCGACGCGTTGCTTCATAGAGGTAGTCCTTGGGCAAGACCTGTCTGTCTTCGGATGGCCAGATCCTCTCATTGTGGAACAAAACACCACGTTTTGTTCCGTTGTGGAACAAAACACCACGATTTTTACCATTGTGGAATGAAACACCACGTTTTGTTACATTGTGAAACAAAACACCACGATTTGTTCCATTGTGGAACAAAACATCACGATTTGTTCCATTGTGGAACAAAACACCACAATTTGTTCCGTTGTGGAACAAAACACCACGATTTGTTCCATTGTGGAAAAAAAACCACGTTTTGTTCCATTGTAGAACCAAACAACACGATTTGTATCATTGTGAAACAAACTACCACGATTTGTATCATTGTGGAACAAAACACCACGTTTTGTTCAATTGTGGAAAAAACACCATGATTTGTTCCATTGTGGAAAAAAAACGAGTTTTGTTCCATTGTGGAACAAAACACCACGATTTGTTGCATTGTGGAACAAAACACCACGATTTGTATCACTGTAGTACAAAACACCACAATTTGTCTCACTGTGGTACAAAACACCACAATTTGTATCACTGTGATACAAAACACCACATTTTGTACCACTGTGGTACAAAACACCACAATGTGTACCACTGTGATACAGAACACCACAATTTGTACCACTGTGATACAGAACACCACAATTTGTACCAATGAGATACAAAACACCACAATTTGTATCACTGTGATACAAAACACCACATTTTGTACCACTGTGGTACAAAACACCACAATGTGTATCACTGTGGTACAAAACACCACAGTTTGTTTCATTGTGGAACAAAACACCACGATTTGTTCCATTGTGGAACAAAATACCACGATTTGTTCCATTATGGAACCAATTACCACGAATTGTTCCATTGTGGAACAAAACACCACGGTTTGTTCCATTGTGAAACAAAACACCACGATTTGTTCCATTGTGAAACAAAACACCACGATTTGTTCCATTGTGAAACAAAACACCACGATTTGTTCCATTGTGGAACAAAACACCACGATTTGTTCCATTGTGGAACAAAACACCACAATTTGTTCCATTGTGGAAAAAACCACGTTTTGTTCCATTGTGGAACAAATTACCACAATTTGTATCACTGTAGTACAAAACACCTCAATTTGTCTCACTGTGGTACAAAACACCACAATTTGTATCACCATGATACAAAACACCACATTTTGTACCACGGTGGTACAAAACACCACAATGTGTACCACTGTGATACAGAACACCACAATTTGTACCAATGTGATACAAAACACCACAATCTGTATCAATGTAATACAAAACGACACATTTTGTACCACTGTGGTATAAAACACCACATTTTGTACCACTGTGGTATAAAACACCGCAATTTGTATCACTGTGATACAAAACACCACAATTTGTGTCACTGTGGTACAAAACACCACAGTTTGTTTCATTGTGGAACAAAACACCACGATTTGTTCCATTGTGGAACAAAATACCACGATTTGTTCCATTGTGGAAAAAACCACGTTTTGTTCCATTATGGAACAAATTACCACGAATTGTTCCATTGTGGAACAAAACACCACAATTTGTTTTATTGTGGAACAAAACACCACGATTTGTTCCATTGTGAAACAAAACACCACGATTTGTTCCATTGTGAAACAAAACACCACGATTTGTTCCATTGTGGAACAAAACACCACGATTTGTTCCATTGTGGAAAACTCCACGTTTTGTTCCATTGTGGAACAAAATACCACGATTTGTTACATTGTGGAACAAAACACCACGTTTTGTTCCATTGTGGAACAAAACACCACGTTTTGTTCCATTGTGGAACAAAACACCACAATTTGTTCCATTGTGGAACAAAACACCACGACTTGTTCCGTTGTAGAACAAAACACCACGATTTGTTTCATTGTGGAACAAAACACCACGATTTGTTCCATTGTGGAAAAAAAACCACGTTTTGTTCCATTGTAGAACCAAACAACACGATTTGTATCATTGTGGAACAAACTACCACGATTTGTATCATTGTGGAACAAAACACCACGTTTTGTTCAATTGTGGAAAAAACACCATGATTTGTTCCATTGTGGAAAAAAACGAGTTTTGTTTCATTGTGGAACAAAACACCACGATTTGTTGCATTGTGGAACAAAACACCACGATTTGTATCACTGTAGTACAAAACACCACAACTTGTCTCACTGTGGTACAAAACACCACAACTCGTACCAATGTGATACAAAACACCACACTTTGTACCACTGTGGTACAAAACACGACAAATTGTAACAATGTGATACAAAACACCACAGTTTGTTCTACTAAGCTTCAAAACACCACAATTTGTATCAATGTGATACAAAACACCACAATTTGTACCACTGTGTTACAAAACACCACAATGTGTACCACTGTGATACAAAACACCACAATTTGTACCAATGTGATACAAAACACCACAATCTGTATCAATGTGATACAAAACACCACAATTTGTACCAATGTGATACAAAACACCACAATCTGTATCAATGTAATACAAAACACCACAATGTGTACCACTGTGGTACAAAACACCACAATTTGTACCAATGTGATACAAAACACCACAATTTGTACCAATGTGATACTAAACACCACAATATGTATCAATGTAATACAAAACACCACAATGTGTACCACTGTGATACAAAACACCACAATTTGTACCAATGTGATACAAAACACCACAGTTTGTTCTACTGTGATACAAAACACCACAATTTGTATCGCTGTGGTACAAAACACCACAATTTGTACCAATGTGATACAAAACACCACATTTTGTACCACTGTGGTACAAAACACCACAATGTGTACCACTGTGATACAAAACACCACAATTTGTACCAATGTGATACAAAACATCACAATCTGTATCAATGTAAAACAAAACACCACATTTTGTACCACTGTGGTACAGAACACGACAGTTTGTTCTACTGTGCTACAAAACACCACAGATTGTGTCAATGTGATACAAAACACCTCAATTTGTATCGCTGTGGTACAAAACACCACAAATTGTACCAATGTGATACAAAACACCACAGTTCGTATCACTGCGGTACAAAACACCACAATTTGTATCACTGTGGTACAAAACACGACAAATTGTAACAATGTGATACAAAACACCACATTTTGTACCACTGTGGTATAAAACACCACAGTTTGTATCACTGTGGTAAAAAACACCACAATTTGTATCACTGTGGTACAAAACACGACAAATTGTAACAATGTGATACAAAACACCACAGTTTGTTCTACTGTGCTACAAAACACCACAATTTGTATCAATGTGATACAAAACACCACAATTTGTATCAATGTGGTACGAAACATTACAATTTGTACCAATGTGATACAAAACACCACATTTTGTACCACTGTGGTACAAAACACCACAATGTGTACCACTGTGCTACAAAACACCACAATTTGTGTCAAAGTGATACAAAACACCACAATTTGTATCGCTGTGGTACAAAACACCACAATTTGTACCAATGTGATACAAAACACCACATTTTGTACCACTGTGGTACAAAACACCACAATGTGTACCACTGTGAAACAAAACACCACAACTTGTACCAATGTGAACCAAAACACCACAATCTGTATCAATGTGATACAAAACACCACATTCTGTACCACTGTGGTATAAAAACCACCATTTGTATCACCGTGATACAAAACACCACAATTTATATCACTGTGGTACAAAACACCACAATTTATATCACTGTGGTACAAAACACCACAACTCGTACCAATGTGATACAAAACACCACACTTTGTACCACTGTGGTACAAAACACGACAAATTGTAACAATGTGATACAAAACACCACAGTCTGTTCTACTAAGCTACAGAACACCACAATTTGTATCAATGTGATAGAAAACACCACAATCTATATTAATGTAACACAAAACACCACATTTTGTACCACTGTGGTATAAAACACCACAATTTGTATCACTGTGATACAAAACACCACAATTTATATCACTGTGGTACAAAACACCACAACTCGTACCAATGTGATACAAAACACCACACTTTGTACCACTGTAGTACAAAACACGACAGTTAGTTCTACTGTGCTACAAAACACCACAGACTGTGTAAGTGTGCTACAAAACACCTCAATTTGTATCGCTGTGGTACAAAACACCACAATTTGTACCAATGTGATACAAAACACCACAGTTCGTATCACTGCGGTACAAAACACCACAAGTTGTATCAATGTGATACAAAACACCACAATTTGTACCACTGTGATACAAAACACCACAATTCGTATCGCTGTGGTACAAAACACCACAATTTGTACCAATGTGATACAAAACACCACAGTTTGTATCACTGCGGTACAAAACACCACAAGTTGTATCAATGTGACACAAAACACCACAATTTGTATCAATGTAATACGAAACACCACATTTTGTACCACTGTGATACAAAACACCACAATTTATATCACTGTGGTACAAAACACCACAACTCGTACCAATGTGATACAAAACACCACACTTTGTACCACTGTAGTACAAAACACGACAGTTAGTTCTACTGTGCTACAAAACACCACAGACTGTGTAAGTGTGCTACAAAACACCTCAATTTGTATCGCTGTGGTACAAAACACCACAATTTGTATCACCGTGATACAAAACACCACAATTTATATCACTGTGGTACAAAACACCACAATTTATATCACTGTGGTACAAAACACCACAACTCGTACCAATGTGATACAAAACACCACACTTTGTACCACTGTGGTACAAAACACGACAAATTGTAACAATGTGATACAAAACACCACAGTCTGTTCTACTAAGCTACAGAACACCACAATTTGTATCAATGTGATAGAAAACACCACAATCTATATTAATGTAACACAAAACAACACATTTTGTACCACTGTGGTATAAAACACCACAATTTGTATCACTGTGATACAAAACACCACAATTTATATCACTGTGGTACAAAACACCACAACTCGTACCAATGTGATACAAAACACCACACTTTGTACCACTGTAGTACAAAACACGACAGTTAGTTCTACTGTGCTACAAAACACCACAGACTGTGTAAGTGTGCTACAAAACACCTCAATTTGTATCGCTGTGGTACAAAACACCACAATTTGTACCAATGTGATACAAAACACCACAGTTCGTATCACTGCGGTACAAAACACCACAAGTTGTATCAATGTGATACAAAACACCACAATTTGTACCACTGTGATACAAAACACCACAATTCGTATCGCTGTGGTACAAAACACCACAATTTGTACCAATGTGATACAAAACACCACAGTTTGTATCACTGCGGTACAAAACACCACAAGTTGTATCAATGTGATACAAAACACCACAATTTGTATCAATGTAATACGAAACACCACATTTTGTACCACTGTTGTATAAAACACCGCAATTTGTATCACTGTGATACAAAACACCACAATTTGTATCACTGTGGTACAAAACACCACAATTTGTATCACTGTGGTACAAAACACCACAATTTGTATCACTGCGGTACAAAACACCACAAGTTGTATCAATGTGATACAAAACACCACAATTTGTATCAATGTAATACGAAACACCACATTTTGTACCACTGTTGTATAAAACACCACAATTTGTATCACTGTGGTACAAAACACCACAATTTGTATCACTGTGGTACAAAACACCACAATTTGTATCAATGTGATACAAAACACGACAAATTGTAACAATGTGATACAAAACACCACAGTTTGTTCTACTGTGCTACAAAACACCACAATTTGTATCAATGTGATACAAAACACCACAATTTGTATCACTGTGGTACAAAACACCACAATTTATATCACTGTGGTACAAAACACCACAACTCGTACCAATGTGATACAAAACACCACACTCTGTACCACTGTGGTACAAAACACGACAAATTGTAACAATGTGATACAAAACACCACAGTTTGTTCTACTGTGCTACAAAACACCACAATTTGTATCAATGTGATACAAAACACCACAATTTGTATCGCTGTGGTACAAAACACCACAATTTGTACCAATGTGATACAAAACACCACAGTTCGTATCACTGCGGTACAAAACACCACAAGTTGTATCAATGTGATACAAAACACCACAATGTGTACCACTGTGATACAAAACACCACAATTTGTATCACTGTGGTACAAAACACCACAATTTGTATCAATGTGGTACGAAACATTACAATTTGTACCACTGTGGTACAAAACACGACAAATTGTAACAATGTGATACAAAACACCACAGTTTGTTCTACTGTGCTACAAAACACCACAATTTGTATCAATGTGATACAAAACACTACAATTTGTATCACTGTGGTACAAAACACCACAATTTATATCACTGCGGTACAAAACACCACAAGTTGTATCAATGTGATACAAAACACCACAATGTGTACCACTGTGATACAAAACACCACAATTTGTATCAATGTAATACAAAACACCACATTTCGTACCACTGTGGTATGAAACACCACAATTTGTATCACTGTGGTACAAAACACCACAATTTGTATCACTGTGGTACAAAACACCACAATTTGTATCACTGTGGTACAAAACACCACAATTTGTATCAATGTGGTACGAAACACCACAATTTGTATCACTGTGGTACAAAACACCACAATTTATATCACTGTGGTACAAAACACCACAACTCGTACCATTGTGATACAAAACACCACACTTTGTACCACTGTGGTACAAAACACCACAAGTTGTATCAATGTGACACAAAACACCACAATTTGTATCAATGTAATACGAAACACCACATTTTGTACCACTGTGATACAAAACACCACAATTTATATCACTGTGGTACAAAACACCACAACTCGTACCAATGTGATACAAAACACCACACTTTGTACCACTGTAGTACAAAACACGACAGTTAGTTCTACTGTGCTACAAAACACCACAGACTGTGTAAGTGTGCTACAAAACACCTCAATTTGTATCGCTGTGGTACAAAACACCACAATTTGTATCACCGTGATACAAAACACCACAATTTATATCACTGTGGTACAAAACACCACAATTTATATCACTGTGGTACAAAACACCACAACTCGTACCAATGTGATACAAAACACCACACTTTGTACCACTGTGGTACAAAACACGACAAATTGTAACAATGTGATACAAAACACCACAGTCTGTTCTACTAAGCTACAGAACACCACAATTTGTATCAATGTGATAGAAAACACCACAATCTATATTAATGTAACACAAAACAACACATTTTGTACCACTGTGGTATAAAACACCACAATTTGTATCACTGTGATACAAAACACCACAATTTATATCACTGTGGTACAAAACACCACAACTCGTACCAATGTGATACAAAACACCACACTTCGTACCACTGTAGTACAAAACACGACAGTTAGTTCTACTGTGCTACAAAACACCACAGACTGTGTAAGTGTGCTACAAAACACCTCAATTTGTATCGCTGTGGTACAAAACACCACAATTTGTACCAATGTGATACAAAACACCACAGTTCGTATCACTGCGGTACAAAACACCACAAGTTGTATCAATGTGATACAAAACACCACAATTTGTACCACTGTGATACAAAACACCACAATTCGTATCGCTGTGGTACAAAACACCACAATTTGTACCAATGTGATACAAAACACCACAGTTTGTATCACTGCGGTACAAAACACCACAAGTTGTATCAATGTGATACAAAACACCACAATTTGTATCAATGTAATACGAAACACCACATTTTGTACCACTGTTGTATAAAACACCGCAATTTGTATCACTGTGATACAAAACACCACAATTTGTATCACTGTGGTACAAAACACCACAATTTGTATCACTGTGGTACAAAACACCACAATTTGTATCACTGCGGTACAAAACACCACAAGTTGTATCAATGTGATACAAAACACCACAATTTGTATCAATGTAATACGAAACACCACATTTTGTACCACTGTTGTATAAAACACCACAATTTGTATCACTGTGGTACAAAACACCACAATTTGTATCACTGTGGTACAAAACACCACAATTTGTATCAATGTGATACAAAACACGACAAATTGTAACAATGTGATACAAAACACCACAGTTTGTTCTACTGTGCTACAAAACACCACAATTTGTATCAATGTGATACAAAACACCACAATTTGTATCACTGTGGTACAAAACACCACAATTTATATCACTGTGGTACAAAACACCACAACTCGTACCAATGTGATACAAAACACCACACTCTGTACCACTGTGGTACAAAACACGACAAATTGTAACAATGTGATACAAAACACCACAGTTTGTTCTACTGTGCTACAAAACACCACAATTTGTATCAATGTGATACAAAACACCACAATTTGTATCGCTGTGGTACAAAACACCACAATTTGTACCAATGTGATACAAAACACCACAGTTCGTATCACTGCGGTACAAAACACCACAAGTTGTATCAATGTGATACAAAACACCACAATGTGTACCACTGTGATACAAAACACCACAATTTGTATCACTGTGGTACAAAACACCACAATTTGTATCAATGTGGTACGAAACATTACAATTTGTACCACTGTGGTACAAAACACGACAAATTGTAACAATGTGATACAAAACACCACAGTTTGTTCTACTGTGCTACAAAACACCACAATTTGTATCAATGTGATACAAAACACTACAATTTGTATCACTGTGGTACAAAACACCACAATTTATATCACTGCGGTACAAAACACCACAAGTTGTATCAATGTGATACAAAACACCACAATGTGTACCACTGTGATACAAAACACCACAATTTGTATCAATGTAATACAAAACACCACATTTCGTACCACTGTGGTATGAAACACCACAATTTGTATCACTGTGGTACAAAACACCACAATTTGTATCACTGTGGTACAAAACACCACAATTTGTATCACTGTGGTACAAAACACCACAATTTGTATCAATGTGGTACGAAACACCACAATTTGTATCACTGTGGTACAAAACACCACAATTTATATCACTGTGGTACAAAACACCACAACTCGTACCATTGTGATACAAAACACCACACTTTGTACCACTGTGGTACAAAACACCACAAGTTGTATCAATGTGACACAAAACACCACAATTTGTATCAATGTAATACGAAACACCACATTTTGTACCACTGTGATACAAAACACCACAATTTATATCACTGTGGTACAAAACACCACAACTCGTACCAATGTGATACAAAACACCACACTTTGTACCACTGTAGTACAAAACACGACAGTTAGTTCTACTGTGCTACAAAACACCACAGACTGTGTAAGTGTGCTACAAAACACCTCAATTTGTATCGCTGTGGTACAAAACACCACAATTTGTATCACCGTGATACAAAACACCACAATTTATATCACTGTGGTACAAAACACCACAATTTATATCACTGTGGTACAAAACACCACAACTCGTACCAATGTGATACAAAACACCACACTTTGTACCACTGTGGTACAAAACACGACAAATTGTAACAATGTGATACAAAACACCACAGTCTGTTCTACTAAGCTACAGAACACCACAATTTGTATCAATGTGATAGAAAACACCACAATCTATATTAATGTAACACAAAACAACACATTTTGTACCACTGTGGTATAAAACACCACAATTTGTATCACTGTGATACAAAACACCACAATTTATATCACTGTGGTACAAAACACCACAACTCGTACCAATGTGATACAAAACACCACACTTCGTACCACTGTAGTACAAAACACGACAGTTAGTTCTACTGTGCTACAAAACACCACAGACTGTGTAAGTGTGCTACAAAACACCTCAATTTGTATCGCTGTGGTACAAAACACCACAATTTGTACCAATGTGATACAAAACACCACAGTTCGTATCACTGCGGTACAAAACACCACAAGTTGTATCAATGTGATACAAAACACCACAATTTGTACCACTGTGATACAAAACACCACAATTCGTATCGCTGTGGTACAAAACACCACAATTTGTACCAATGTGATACAAAACACCACAGTTTGTATCACTGCGGTACAAAACACCACAAGTTGTATCAATGTGATACAAAACACCACAATTTGTATCAATGTAATACGAAACACCACATTTTGTACCACTGTTGTATAAAACACCGCAATTTGTATCACTGTAATACAAAACACCACAATTTGTATCACTGTGGTACAAAACACCACAATTTGTATCACTGTGGTACAAAACACCACAATTTGTATCACTGCGGTACAAAACACCACAAGTTGTATCAATGTGATACAAAACACCACAATTTGTATCAATGTAATACGAAACACCACATTTTGTACCACTGTTGTATAAAACACCACAATTTGTATCACTGTGGTACAAAACACCACAATTTGTATCACTGTGGTACAAAACACCACAATTTGTATCAATGTGATACAAAACACGACAAATTGTAACAATGTGATACAAAACACCACAGTTTGTTCTACTGTGCTACAAAACACCACAATTTGTATCAATGTGATACAAAACACCACAATTTGTATCACTGTGGTACAAAACACCACAATTTATATCACTGTGGTACAAAACACCACAACTCGTACCAATGTGATACAAAACACCACACTCTGTACCACTGTGGTACAAAACACGACAAATTGTAACAATGTGATACAAAACACCACAGTTTGTTCTACTGTGCTACAAAACACCACAATTTGTATCAATGTGATACAAAACACCACAATTTGTATCGCTGTGGTACAAAACACCACAATTTGTACCAATGTGATACAAAACACCACAGTTCGTATCACTGCGGTACAAAACACCACAAGTTGTATCAATGTGATACAAAACACCACAATGTGTACCACTGTGATACAAAACACCACAATTTGTATCACTGTGGTACAAAACACCACAATTTGTATCAATGTGGTACGAAACATTACAATTTGTACCACTGTGGTACAAAACACGACAAATTGTAACAATGTGATACAAAACACCACAGTTTGTTCTACTGTGCTACAAAACACCACAATTTGTATCAATGTGATACAAAACACTACAATTTGTATCACTGTGGTACAAAACACCACAATTTATATCACTGCGGTACAAAACACCACAAGTTGTATCAATGTGATACAAAACACCACAATGTGTACCACTGTGATACAAAACACCACAATTTGTATCAATGTAATACAAAACACCACATTTCGTACCACTGTGGTATGAAACACCACAATTTGTATCACTGTGGTACAAAACACCACAATTTGTATCACTGTGGTACAAAACACCACAATTTGTATCACTGTGGTACAAAACACCACAATTTGTATCAATGTGGTACGAAACACCACAATTTGTATCACTGTGGTACAAAACACCACAATTTATATCACTGTGGTACAAAACACCACAACTCGTACCATTGTGATACAAAACACCACACTTTGTACCACTGTGGTACAAAACACGACAAATTGTAACAATGTGATACAAAACACCACAGTTTGTTCTACTGTGCTACAAAACACCACAATTTGTATAAATGTGATACAAAACACCACAATTTGTATCGCTGTGGTACAAAACACCACAATTTGTACCAATGTGATACAAAACACCACAGTTCGTATCACTTCGGTACAAAACACCACAAGTTGTATCAATGTGATACAAAACACCACAATTTGTACCACTGTGATACAAAACACCACAATTTGTATCAATGCGGTACAAAACACGACAAATTGTAACAATGTGATACAAAACACCACAGTTTGTTCTACTGTGCTACAAAACACCACAATTTGTATCAATGTGATACAAAACACCACATTTTGTACCACTGTGGTATGAAACACCGCAATTTGTATCACTGTGATACAAAACACCACAATTTGTATCACTGTGGTACAAAACACCACAATTTGTATCACTGTGGTAAAAAACACCACGTTTCGTTCCGTTGTGGAACAAAACACCACGATTTTTACCATTGTGGAATGAAACACCACGTTTTGTTCCATTGTGAAACAAAACACCACGATTTGTTCCATTGTGGAACAAAACATCACGATTTGTTCCATTGTGGAACAAAACACCACAATTTGTTCCGTTGTGGAACAAAACACCACGATTTGTTCCATTGTGGAAAAAAAACCACATTTTGTTCCATTGTAGAACCAAACAACACGATTTGTATCATTGTGAAACAAACTACCACGATTTGTATCATTGTGGAACAAAACACCACGTTTTGTTCAATTGTGGAAAAAACACCATGATTTGTTCCATTGTGGAAAAAAAACGAGTTTTGTTCCATTGTGGAACAAAACACCACGATTTGTTGCATTGTGGAACAAAACACCACGATTTGTATCACTGTAGTACAAAACACCACAATTTGTACCAATGTGATACAAAACACCACAGTTTGTATCACTGCAGTACAAAACACCACAAGTTGTATCAATGTGGTACAAAACACCACAATTTGTATCAATGTAATACGAAACACCACATTTTGTACCACTGTGATACAAAACACCACAATTTATATCACTGTGGTACAAAACACCACAACTCGTACCAATGTGATACAAAACACCACACTTTGTACCACTGTAGTACAAAACACGACAGTTAGTTCTACTGTGCTACAAAACACCACAGACTGTGTAAGTGTGCTACAAAACACCTCAATTTGTATCGCTGTGGTACAAAACACCACAATTTGTATCACCGTGATACAAAACACCACAATTTATATCACTGTGGTACAAAACACCACAATTTATATCACTGTGGTACAAAACACCACAACTCGTACCAATGTGATACAAAACACCACACTTTGTACCACTGTGGTACAAAACACGACAAATTGTAACAATGTGATACAAAACACCACAGTCTGTTCTACTAAGCTACAGAACACCACAATTTGTATCAGTGTGATAGAAAACACCACAATCTATATTAATGTAACACAAAACAACACATTTTGTACCACTGTGGTATAAAACACCACAATTTGTATCACTGTGATACAAAACACCACAATTTATATCACTGTGGTACAAAACACCACAACTCGTACCAATGTGATACAAAACACCACACTTTGTACCACTGTAGTACAAAACACGACAGTTAGTTCTACTGTGCTACAAAACACCACAGACTGTGTAAGTGTGCTACAAAACACCTCAATTTGTATCGCTGTGGTACAAAACACCACAATTTGTACCAATGTGATACAAAACACCACAGTTCGTATCACTGCGGTACAAAACACCACAAGTTGTATCAATGTGATACAA
This sequence comes from Rhabditoides inermis, assembly GCA_963966185.1. Classification (NCBI taxonomy): domain Eukaryota; kingdom Metazoa; phylum Nematoda; class Chromadorea; order Rhabditida; family Rhabditidae; genus Rhabditoides; species Rhabditoides inermis. Next base: position 1,515,312 of record CAWZYM010000148.1, read on the forward strand.
AACACCACAATTTGTACCACTGTGATACAAAACACCACAATTCGTATCGCTGTGGTACAAAACACCACAATTTGTACCAATGTGATACAAAACACCACAGTTTGTATCACTGCGGTACAAAACACCACAAGTTGTATCAATGTGATACAAAACACCACAATTTGTATCAATGTAATACGAAACACCACATTTTGTACCACTCAATGTGATACAAAACACCACAATTTATATCACTGTGGTACAAAACACCACACTTTGTACCACTGCGGTACAAAACACCACAAGTTGTATCAATGTGATACAAAACACCACAATGTGTGCCACTGTGATACAAAACACCACAATTTGTATCAATGTAATACAAAACACCACATTTCGTACCACTGTGGTATGAAACACCACAATTTGTACCAATGTGATACAAAACACCACAGTTTGTTCTACTGTGCTACAAAACACCACAATTTGTATCAAAGTGATACAAAACACCACAATTTGTATCGCTGTGGTACAAAACACCACAATTTGTACCAATGTGATACAAAACACCACATTTTGTACCACTGTGGTACAAAACACCACAATGTGTACCACTGTGATACAAAACACCACAATTTGTACCAATGTGATACAAAACACCACAATCTGTATCAATGTAAAACATAACACCACATTTTGTACCACTGTGGTATAAAAACCACCATTTGTATCACTGTGATACAAAACACCACAATTCATATAACTGTGGTACAAAACACCACAACTCGTACCAATGTGATACAAAACACCACACTTTGTACCACTGTGGTACAAAACACGACAAATTGTAACAATGTGATACAAAACACCACAGTTTGTTCTACTAAGCTTCAAAACACCACAATTTGTATCAATGTGATACAAAACACCACAATTTGTACCACTGTGATACAAAACACCACAATGTGTACCACTGTGATACAAAACACCACAATTTGTACCAATGTGATACAAAACACCACAATCTGTATCAATGTGATACAAAACACCACAATTTGTACCAATGTGATACAAAACACCACAATCTGTATCAATGTAATACAAAACACCACAATGTGTACTACTGTGGTACAAAACACCACAATTTGTACCAATGTGATACAAAACACCACAATTTGTACCAATGTGATACAAAACACCACAATATGTATCAATGTAATACAAAACACCACAATGTGTACCACTGTGATACAGAACACCACAATTTGTACCAATGTGATACAAAACACCACAGTTTGTTCTACTGTGCTACAAAACACCACAATTTGTATCAAAGTGATACAAAACACCACAATTTGTATCGCTGTGGTACAAAACACCACAATTTGTACCAATGTGATACAAAACACCACATGTTGTACCACTGTGGTACAAAACACCACAATGTGTACCACTGTGATACAAAACACCACAATTTGTACCAATGTGATACAAAACACCACAATCTGTATCAATGTAAAACAAAACACCACATTTTGTACCACTGTGGTACAGAACACGACAGTTTGTTCTACTGTGCTACAAAACACCACAATTTGTATCAAAGTGATACAAAACACCACAATTTGTATCGCTGTGGTACAAAACACCACAAGTTGTATCAATGTGACACAAAACACCACAATTTGTATCAATGTAATACGAAACACCACATTTTGTACCACTGTGATACAAAACACCACAATTTATATCACTGTGGTACAAAACACCACAACTCGTACCAATGTGATACAAAACACCACACTTTGTACCACTGTAGTACAAAACACGACAGTTAGTTCTACTGTGCTACAAAACACCACAGACTGTGTAAGTGTGCTACAAAACACCTCAATTTGTATCGCTGTGGTACAAAACACCACAATTTGTATCACCGTGATACAAAACACCACAATTTATATCACTGTGGTACAAAACACCACAATTTATATCACTGTGGTACAAAACACCACAACTCGTACCAATGTGATACAAAACACCACACTTTGTACCACTGTGGTACAAAACACGACAAATTGTAACAATGTGATACAAAACACCACAGTCTGTTCTACTAAGCTACAGAACACCACAATTTGTATCAATGTGATAGAAAACACCACAATCTATATTAATGTAACACAAAACAACACATTTTGTACCACTGTGGTATAAAACACCACAATTTGTATCACTGTGATACAAAACACCACAATTTATATCACTGTGGTACAAAACACCACAACTCGTACCAATGTGATACAAAACACCACACTTTGTACCACTGTAGTACAAAACACGACAGTTAGTTCTACTGTGCTACAAAACACCACAGACTGTGTAAGTGTGCTACAAAACACCTCAATTTGTATCGCTGTGGTACAAAACACCACAATTTGTACCAATGTGATACAAAACACCACAGTTCGTATCACTGCGGTACAAAACACCACAAGTTGTATCAATGTGATACAAAACACCACAATTTGTACCACTGTGATACAAAACACCACAATTCGTATCGCTGTGGTACAAAACACCACAATTTGTACCAATGTGATACAAAACACCACAGTTTGTATCACTGCGGTACAAAACACCACAAGTTGTATCAATGTGATACAAAACACCACAATTTGTATCAATGTAATACGAAACACCACATTTTGTACCACTGTTGTATAAAACACCGCAATTTGTATCACTGTGATACAAAACACCACAATTTGTATCACTGTGGTACAAAACACCACAATTTGTATCACTGTGGTACAAAACACCACAATTTGTATCACTGCGGTACAAAACACCACAAGTTGTATCAATGTGATACAAAACACCACAATTTGTATCAATGTAATACGAAACACCACATTTTGTACCACTGTTGTATAAAACACCACAATTTGTATCACTGTGGTACAAAACACCACAATTTGTATCACTGTGGTACAAAACACCACAATTTGTTCCATTGTGGAACAAAACACCACAATTTGTTCCGTTGTGGAACAAAACATCACGATTTTTACCATTGTGGAATGAAACACCACGTTTTGTTCCATTGTGAAACAAAACACCACGATTTGTTCCATTGTGGAACAAAACATCACGATTTGTTCCATTGTGGAACAAAACACCACAATTTGTTCCGTTGTGGAACAAAACACCACGATTTGTTCCATTGTGGAAAAAAACCACGTTTTGTTCCATTGTAGAACCAAACAACACGATTTGTATCATTGTGAAACAAACTACCACGATTTGTATCATTGTGGAACAAAACACCACGTTTTGTTCAATTGTGGAAAAAACACCATGATTTGTTCCATTGTGGAAAAAAAACGAGTTTTGTTCCATTGTGGAACAAAACACCACGATTTGTTGCATTGTGGAACAAAACACCACGATTTGTATCACTGTAGTACAAAACACCACAATTTGTCTCACTGTGGTACAAAACACCACAATTTGTATCACTGTGATACAAAACACCACATTTTGTACCACTGTGGTACAAAACACCACAATGTGTACCACTGTGATACAGAACACCACAATTTGTACCACTGTGAAACAGAACACCACAATTTGTATCACTGTGATACAAAACACCACATTTTGTACCACTGTGGTACAAAACACCACAATGTGTATCACTGTGGTACAAAACACCACAGTTTGTTTCATTGTGGAACAAAACACCACGATTTGTTCCATTGTGGAACAAAATACCACGATTTGTTCCATTATGGAACAAATTACCACGAATTGTTCCATTGTGGAACAAAACACCACGGTTTGTTCCATTGTGAAACAAAACACCACGATTTGTTCCATTGTGAAACAAAACACCACGATTTGTTCCATTGTGAAACAAAACACCACGATTTGTTCCATTGTGGAACAAAACACCACGATTTGTTCCATTGTGGAACAAAACACCACGATTTGTTCCATTGTGGAAAAAACCACGTTTTGTTCCATTGTGGAACAAATTACCACAATTTGTATCACTGTAGTACAAAACACCTCAATTTGTCTCACTGTGGTACAAAACACCACAATTTGTATCACTGTGAAACAAAACACCACGATTTGTTCCATTGTGGTACGAAACATTACAATTTGTACCACTGTGGTACAAAACACCACAATTTGTATCAATGTAATACAAAACACCACATTTCGTACCACTGTGGTATGAAACACCACAATTTGTACCAATGTGATACAAAACACCACAGTTTGTTCTACTGTGCTACAAAACACCACAGACTGTGTAAGTGTGCTACAAAACACCTCAATTTGTATCGCTGTGGTACAAAACACCACAATTTGTATCACCGTGATACAAAACACCACAATTTATATCACTGTGGTACAAAACACCACAATTTATATCACTGTGGTACAAAACACCACAACTCGTACCAATGTGATACAAAACACCACACTTTGTACCACTGTGGTACAAAACACGACAAATTGTAACAATGTGATACAAAACACCACAGTCTGTTCTACTAAGCTACAGAACACCACAATTTGTATCAATGTGATAGAAAACACCACAATCTATATTAATGTAACACAAAACAACACATTTTGTACCACTGTGGTATAAAACACCACAATTTGTATCACTGTGATACAAAACACCACAATTTATATCACTGTGGTACAAAACACCACAACTCGTACCAATGTGATACAAAACACCACACTTCGTACCACTGTAGTACAAAACACGACAGTTAGTTCTACTGTGCTACAAAACACCACAGACTGTGTAAGTGTGCTACAAAACACCTCAATTTGTATCGCTGTGGTACAAAACACCACAATTTGTACCAATGTGATACAAAACACCACAGTTCGTATCACTGCGGTACAAAACACCACAAGTTGTATCAATGTGATACAAAACACCACAATTTGTACCACTGTGATACAAAACACCACAATTCGTATCGCTGTGGTACAAAACACCACAATTTGTACCAATGTGATACAAAACACCACAGTTTGTATCACTGCGGTACAAAACACCACAAGTTGTATCAATGTGATACAAAACACCACAATTTGTATCAATGTAATACGAAACACCACATTTTGTACCACTGTTGTATAAAACACCGCAATTTGTATCACTGTAATACAAAACACCACAATTTGTATCACTGTGGTACAAAACACCACAATTTGTATCACTGTGGTACAAAACACCACAATTTGTATCACTGCGGTACAAAACACCACAAGTTGTATCAATGTGATACAAAACACCACAATTTGTATCAATGTAATACGAAACACCACATTTTGTACCACTGTTGTATAAAACACCACAATTTGTATCACTGTGGTACAAAACACCACAATTTGTATCACTGTGGTACAAAACACCACAATTTGTATCAATGTGATACAAAACACGACAAATTGTAACAATGTGATACAAAACACCACAGTTTGTTCTACTGTGCTACAAAACACCACAATTTGTATCAATGTGATACAAAACACCACAATTTGTATCACTGTGGTACAAAACACCACAATTTATATCACTGTGGTACAAAACACCACAACTCGTACCAATGTGATACAAAACACCACACTCTGTACCACTGTGGTACAAAACACGACAAATTGTAACAATGTGATACAAAACACCACAGTTTGTTCTACTGTGCTACAAAACACCACAATTTGTATCAATGTGATACAAAACACCACAATTTGTATCGCTGTGGTACAAAACACCACAATTTGTACCAATGTGATACAAAACACCACAGTTCGTATCACTGCGGTACAAAACACCACAAGTTGTATCAATGTGATACAAAACACCACAATGTGTACCACTGTGATACAAAACACCACAATTTGTATCACTGTGGTACAAAACACCACAATTTGTATCAATGTGGTACGAAACATTACAATTTGTACCACTGTGGTACAAAACACGACAAATTGTAACAATGTGATACAAAACACCACAGTTTGTTCTACTGTGCTACAAAACACCACAATTTGTATCAATGTGATACAAAACACTACAATTTGTATCACTGTGGTACAAAACACCACAATTTATATCACTGCGGTACAAAACACCACAAGTTGTATCAATGTGATACAAAACACCACAATGTGTACCACTGTGATACAAAACACCACAATTTGTATCAATGTAATACAAAACACCACATTTCGTACCACTGTGGTATGAAACACCACAATTTGTATCACTGTGGTACAAAACACCACAATTTGTATCACTGTGGTACAAAACACCACAATTTGTATCACTGTGGTACAAAACACCACAATTTGTATCAATGTGGTACGAAACACCACAATTTGTATCACTGTGGTACAAAACACCACAATTTATATCACTGTGGTACAAAACACCACAACTCGTACCATTGTGATACAAAACACCACACTTTGTACCACTGTGGTACAAAACACGACAAATTGTAACAATGTGATACAAAACACCACAGTTTGTTCTACTGTGCTACAAAACACCACAATTTGTATAAATGTGATACAAAACACCACAATTTGTATCGCTGTGGTACAAAACACCACAATTTGTACCAATGTGATACAAAACACCACAGTTCGTATCACTTCGGTACAAAACACCACAAGTTGTATCAATGTGATACAAAACACCACAATTTGTACCACTGTGATACAAAACACCACAATTTGTATCAATGCGGTACAAAACACGACAAATTGTAACAATGTGATACAAAACACCACAGTTTGTTCTACTGTGCTACAAAACACCACAATTTGTATCAATGTGATACAAAACACCACATTTTGTACCACTGTGGTATGAAACACCGCAATTTGTATCACTGTGATACAAAACACCACAATTTGTATCACTGTGGTACAAAACACCACAATTTGTATCACTGTGGTAAAAAACACCACGTTTTGTTCCGTTGTGGAACAAAACACCACGATTTTTACCATTGTGGAATGAAACACCACGTTTTGTTCCATTGTGAAACAAAACACCACGATTTGTTCCATTGTGGAACAAAACATCACGATTTGTTCCATTGTGGAACAAAACACCACAATTTGTTCCGTTGTGGAACAAAACACCACGATTTGTTCCATTGTGGAAAAAAAACCACATTTTGTTCCATTGTAGAACCAAACAACACGATTTGTATCATTGTGAAACAAACTACCACGATTTGTATCATTGTGGAACAAAACACCACGTTTTGTTCAATTGTGGAAAAAACACCATGATTTGTTCCATTGTGGAAAAAAAACGAGTTTTGTTCCATTGTGGAACAAAACACCACGATTTGTTGCATTGTGGAACAAAACACCACGATTTGTATCACTGTAGTACAAAACACCACAATTTGTACCAATGTGATACAAAACACCACAGTTTGTATCACTGCAGTACAAAACACCACAAGTTGTATCAATGTGGTACAAAACACCACAATTTGTATCAATGTAATACGAAACACCACATTTTGTACCACTGTGATACAAAACACCACAATTTATATCACTGTGGTACAAAACACCACAACTCGTACCAATGTGATACAAAACACCACACTTTGTACCACTGTAGTACAAAACACGACAGTTAGTTCTACTGTGCTACAAAACACCACAGACTGTGTAAGTGTGCTACAAAACACCTCAATTTGTATCGCTGTGGTACAAAACACCACAATTTGTATCACCGTGATACAAAACACCACAATTTATATCACTGTGGTACAAAACACCACAATTTATATCACTGTGGTACAAAACACCACAACTCGTACCAATGTGATACAAAACACCACACTTTGTACCACTGTGGTACAAAACACGACAAATTGTAACAATGTGATACAAAACACCACAGTCTGTTCTACTAAGCTACAGAACACCACAATTTGTATCAGTGTGATAGAAAACACCACAATCTATATTAATGTAACACAAAACAACACATTTTGTACCACTGTGGTATAAAACACCACAATTTGTATCACTGTGATACAAAACACCACAATTTATATCACTGTGGTACAAAACACCACAACTCGTACCAATGTGATACAAAACACCACACTTTGTACCACTGTAGTACAAAACACGACAGTTAGTTCTACTGTGCTACAAAACACCACAGACTGTGTAAGTGTGCTACAAAACACCTCAATTTGTATCGCTGTGGTACAAAACACCACAATTTGTACCAATGTGATACAAAACACCACAGTTCGTATCACTGCGGTACAAAACACCACAAGTTGTATCAATGTGATACAAAACACCACAATTTGTACCACTGTGATACAAAACACCACAATTCGTATCGCTGTGGTACAAAACACCACAATTTGTACCAATGTGATACAAAACACCACAGTTTGTATCACTGCGGTACAAAACACCACAAGTTGTATCAATGTGATACAAAACACCACAATTTGTATCAATGTAATACGAAACACCACATTTTGTACCACTCAATGTGATACAAAACACCACAATTTATATCACTGTGGTACAAAACACCACACTTTGTACCACTGCGGTACAAAACACCACAAGTTGTATCAATGTGATACAAAACACCACAATGTGTGCCACTGTGATACAAAACACCACAATTTGTATCAATGTAATACAAAACACCACATTTCGTACCACTGTGGTATGAAACACCACAATTTGTACCAATGTGATACAAAACACCACAGTTTGTTCTACTGTGCTACAAAACACCACAATTTGTATCAAAGTGATACAAAACACCACAATTTGTATCGCTGTGGTACAAAACACCACAATTTGTACCAATGTGATACAAAACACCACATTTTGTACCACTGTGGTACAAAACACCACAATGTGTACCACTGTGATACAAAACACCACAATTTGTACCAATGTGATACAAAACACCACAATCTGTATCAATGTAAAACATAACACCACATTTTGTACCACTGTGGTATAAAAACCACCATTTGTATCACTGTGATACAAAACACCACAATTCATATAACTGTGGTACAAAACACCACAACTCGTACCAATGTGATACAAAACACCACACTTTGTACCACTGTGGTACAAAACACGACAAATTGTAACAATGTGATACAAAACACCACAGTTTGTTCTACTAAGCTTCAAAACACCACAATTTGTATCAATGTGATACAAAACACCACAATTTGTACCACTGTGATACAAAACACCACAATGTGTACCACTGTGATACAAAACACCACAATTTGTACCAATGTGATACAAAACACCACAATCTGTATCAATGTGATACAAAACACCACAATTTGTACCAATGTGATACAAAACACCACAATCTGTATCAATGTAATACAAAACACCACAATGTGTACTACTGTGGTACAAAACACCACAATTTGTACCAATGTGATACAAAACACCACAATTTGTACCAATGTGATACAAAACACCACAATATGTATCAATGTAATACAAAACACCACAATGTGTACCACTGTGATACAGAACACCACAATTTGTACCAATGTGATACAAAACACCACAGTTTGTTCTACTGTGCTACAAAACACCACAATTTGTATCAAAGTGATACAAAACACCACAATTTGTATCGCTGTGGTACAAAACACCACAATTTGTACCAATGTGATACAAAACACCACATGTTGTACCACTGTGGTACAAAACACCACAATGTGTACCACTGTGATACAAAACACCACAATTTGTACCAATGTGATACAAAACACCACAATCTGTATCAATGTAAAACAAAACACCACATTTTGTACCACTGTGGTACAGAACACGACAGTTTGTTCTACTGTGCTACAAAACACCACAATTTGTATCAAAGTGATACAAAACACCACAATTTGTATCGCTGTGGTACAAAACACCACAAGTTGTATCAATGTGACACAAAACACCACAATTTGTATCAATGTAATACGAAACACCACATTTTGTACCACTGTGATACAAAACACCACAATTTATATCACTGTGGTACAAAACACCACAACTCGTACCAATGTGATACAAAACACCACACTTTGTACCACTGTAGTACAAAACACGACAGTTAGTTCTACTGTGCTACAAAACACCACAGACTGTGTAAGTGTGCTACAAAACACCTCAATTTGTATCGCTGTGGTACAAAACACCACAATTTGTATCACCGTGATACAAAACACCACAATTTATATCACTGTGGTACAAAACACCACAATTTATATCACTGTGGTACAAAACACCACAACTCGTACCAATGTGATACAAAACACCACACTTTGTACCACTGTGGTACAAAACACGACAAATTGTAACAATGTGATACAAAACACCACAGTCTGTTCTACTAAGCTACAGAACACCACAATTTGTATCAATGTGATAGAAAACACCACAATCTATATTAATGTAACACAAAACAACACATTTTGTACCACTGTGGTATAAAACACCACAATTTGTATCACTGTGATACAAAACACCACAATTTATATCACTGTGGTACAAAACACCACAACTCGTACCAATGTGATACAAAACACCACACTTTGTACCACTGTAGTACAAAACACGACAGTTAGTTCTACTGTGCTACAAAACACCACAGACTGTGTAAGTGTGCTACAAAACACCTCAATTTGTATCGCTGTGGTACAAAACACCACAATTTGTACCAATGTGATACAAAACACCACAGTTCGTATCACTGCGGTACAAAACACCACAAGTTGTATCAATGTGATACAAAACACCACAATTTGTACCACTGTGATACAAAACACCACAATTCGTATCGCTGTGGTACAAAACACCACAATTTGTACCAATGTGATACAAAACACCACAGTTTGTATCACTGCGGTACAAAACACCACAAGTTGTATCAATGTGATACAAAACACCACAATTTGTATCAATGTAATACGAAACACCACATTTTGTACCACTGTTGTATAAAACACCGCAATTTGTATCACTGTGATACAAAACACCACAATTTGTATCACTGTGGTACAAAACACCACAATTTGTATCACTGTGGTACAAAACACCACAATTTGTATCACTGCGGTACAAAACACCACAAGTTGTATCAATGTGATACAAAACACCACAATTTGTATCAATGTAATACGAAACACCACATTTTGTACCACTGTTGTATAAAACACCACAATTTGTATCACTGTGGTACAAAACACCACAATTTGTATCACTGTGGTACAAAACACCACAATTTGTTCCATTGTGGAACAAAACACCACAATTTGTTCCGTTGTGGAACAAAACATCACGATTTTTACCATTGTGGAATGAAACACCACGTTTTGTTCCATTGTGAAACAAAACACCACGATTTGTTCCATTGTGGAACAAAACATCACGATTTGTTCCATTGTGGAACAAAACACCACAATTTGTTCCGTTGTGGAACAAAACACCACGATTTGTTCCATTGTGGAAAAAAAACCACGTTTTGTTCCATTGTAGAACCAAACAACACGATTTGTATCATTGTGAAACAAACTACCACGATTTGTATCATTGTGGAACAAAACACCACGTTTTGTTCAATTGTGGAAAAAACACCATGATTTGTTCCATTGTGGAAAAAAAACGAGTTTTGTTCCATTGTGGAACAAAACACCACGATTTGTTGCATTGTGGAACAAAACACCACGATTTGTATCACTGTAGTACAAAACACCACAATTTGTCTCACTGTGGTACAAAACACCACAATTTGTATCACTGTGATACAAAACACCACATTTTGTACCACTGTGGTACAAAACACCACAATGTGTACCACTGTGATACAGAACACCACAATTTGTACCACTGTGAAACAGAACACCACAATTTGTATCACTGTGATACAAAACACCACATTTTGTACCACTGTGGTACAAAACACCACAATGTGTATCACTGTGGTACAAAACACCACAGTTTGTTTCATTGTGGAACAAAACACCACGATTTGTTCCATTGTGGAACAAAATACCACGATTTGTTCCATTATGGAACAAATTACCACGAATTGTTCCATTGTGGAACAAAACACCACGGCTTGTTCCATTGTGAAACAAAACACCACGATTTGTTCCATTGTGAAACAAAACACCACGATTTGTTCCATTGTGAAACAAAACACCACGATTTGTTCCATTGTGGAACAAAACACCACGATTTGTTCCATTGTGGAACAAAACACCACGATTTGTTCCATTGTGGAAAAAACCACGTTTTGTTCCATTGTGGAACAAATTACCACAATTTGTATCACTGTAGTACAAAACACCTCAATTTGTCTCACTGTGGTACAAAACACCACAATTTGTATCACTGTGAAACAAAACACCACGATTTGTTCCATTGTGGTACGAAACATTACAATTTGTACCACTGTGGTACAAAACACCACAATTTGTATCAATGTAATACAAAACACCACATTTCGTACCACTGTGGTATGAAACACCACAATTTGTACCAATGTGATACAAAACACCACAGTTTGTTCTACTGTGCTACAAAACACCACAATTTGTATCAAAGTGATACAAAACACCACAATTTGTATCGCTGTGGTACAAAACACCACAATTTGTACCAATGTGATACAAAACACCACATTTTGTACCACTGTGGTACAAAACACCACAATGTGTACCACTGTGATACAAAACACCACAATTTGTACCAATGTGATACAAAACACCACAATCTGTATCAATGTAAAACAAAACACCACATTTTGTACCACTGTGGTATAAAAACCACCATTTGTATTACTGTGATACAAAACACCACAATTCATATAACTGTGGTACAAAACACCACAACTCGTACCAATGTGATACAAAACACCACACTTTGTACCACTGTGGTACAAAACACGACAAATTGTAACAATGTGATACAAAACACCACAGTTTGTTCTACTAAGCTTCAAAACACCACAATTTGTATCAATGTGATACAAAACACCACAATCTATATTAATGTAACACAAAACAACACATTTTGTACCACTGTGGTATAAAACACCACAATTTGTATCACTGTGATACAAAACACCACAATTTATATCACTGTGGTACAAAACACCACAACTCGTACCAATGTGATACAAAACACCACACTTTGTACCACTGTAGTACAAAACACGACAGTTAGTTCTACTGTGCTACAAAACACCACAGACTGTGTAAGTGTGCTACAAAACACCTCAATTTGTATCGCTGTGGTACAAAACACCACAATTTGTACCAATGTGATACAAAACACCACAGTTCGTATCACTGCGGTACAAAACACCACAAGTTGTATCAATGTGATACAAAACACCACAATTTGTACCACTGTGATACAAAACACCACAATTCGTATCGCTGTGGTACAAAACACCACAATTTGTACCAATGTGATACAAAACACCACAGTTTGTATCACTGCGGTACAAAACACCACAAGTTGTATCAATGTGATACAAAACACCACAATGTGTGCCACTGTGATACAAAACACCACAATTTGTATCAATGTAATACAAAACACCACATTTCGTACCACTGTGGTATGAAACACCACAATTTGTACCAATGTGATACAAAACACCACAGTTTGTTCTACTGTGCTACAAAACACCACAATTTGTATCAAAGTGATACAAAACACCACAATTTGTATCGCTGTGGTACAAAACACCACAATTTGTACCAATGTGATACAAAACACCACATTTTGTACCACTGTGGTACAAAACACCACAATGTGTACCACTGTGATACAAAACACCACAATTTGTACCAATGTGATACAAAACACCACAATCTGTATCAATGTAAAACATAACACCACATTTTGTACCACTGTGGTATAAAAACCACCATTTGTATCACTGTGATACAAAACACCACAATTCATATAACTGTGGTACAAAACACCACAACTCGTACCATTGTGATACAAAACACCACACTTTGTACCACTGTGGTACAAAACACGACAAATTGTAACAATGTGATACAAAACACCACAGTTTGTTCTACTAAGCTTCAAAACACCACAATTTGTATCAATGTGATACAAAACACCACAATTTGTACCACTGTGATACAAAACACCACAATGTGTACCACTGTGATACAAAACACCACAATTTGTACCAATGTGATACAAAACACCACAATCTGTATCAATGTGATACAAAACACCACAATTTGTACCAATGTGATACAAAACACCACAATCTGTATCAATGTAATACAAAACACCACAATGTGTACTACTGTGGTACAAAACACCACAATTTGTACCAATGTGATACAAAACACCACAATTTGTACCAATGTGATACAAAACACCACAATATGTATCAATGTAATACAAAACACCACAATGTGTACCACTGTGATACAGAACACCACAATTTGTACCAATGTGATACAAAACACCACAGTTTGTTCTACTGTGCTACAAAACACCACAATTTGTATCAAAGTGATACAAAACACCACAATTTGTATCGCTGTGGTACAAAACACCACAATTTGTACCAATGTGATACAAAACACCACATTTTGTACCACTGTGGTACAAAACACCACAATGTGTACCACTGTGATACAAAACACCACAATTTGTACCAATGTGATACAAAACACCACAATCTGTATCAATGTAAAACAAAACACCACATTTTGTACCACTGTGGTACAGAACACGACAGTTTGTTCTACTGTGCTACAAAACACCACAATCTGTATCAATGTAAAACAAAACACCACATTTTGTACCACTGTGGTATAAAAACCACCATTTGTATCACTGTGATACAAAACACCACAATTCATATAACTGTGGTACAAAACACCACAACTCGTACCAATGTGATACAAAACACCACACTTTGTACCACTGTGGTACAAAACACGACAAATTGTAACAATGTGATACAAAACACCACAGTTTGTTCTACTAAGCTTCAAAACACCACAATTTGTATCAATGTGATACAAAACACCACAATTTGTACCACTGTGATACAAAACACCACAATGTGTACCACTGTGATACAAAACACCACAATTTGTACCAATGTGATACAAAACACCACAATCTGTATCAATGTGATACAAAACACCACAATTTGTACCAATGTGATACAAAACACCACAATCTGTATCAATGTAATACAAAACACCACAATGTGTACCACTGTGATACAAAACACCACAATTTGTACCAATGTGATACAAAACACCACAGTTTGTTCTACTGTGCTACAAAACACCACAATTTGTATCAAAGTGATACAAAACACCACAATTTGTATCGCTGTGGTACAAAACACCACAATTTGTACCAATGTGATACAAAACACCACATTTTGTACCACTGTGGTACAAAACACCACAATGTGTACCACTGTGATACAAAACACCACAATTTGTATAAATGTGATACAAAACACCACAATTTGTATCGCTGTGGTACAAAACACCACAATTTGTACCAATGTGATACAAAACACCACAGTTCGTATCACTGCGGTACAAAACACCACAAGTTGTATCAATGTGATACAAAACACCACAATTTGTACCACTGTGATACAAAACACCACAATTTGTATCAATGCGGTACAAAACACGACAAATTGTAACAATGTGATACAAAACACCACAGTTTGTTCTACTGTGCTACAAAACACCACAATTTGTATCAATGTGATACAAAACACCACATTTTGTACCACTGTGGTATGAAACACCGCAATTTGTATCACTGTGATACAAAACACCACAATTTGTATCACTGTGGTACAAAACACCACAATTTGTATCACTGTGGTATAAAACACCACGTTTTGTTCCATTGTGGAACAAATTACCACGATTTGTTCCATTGTGGAACAAAACACCACGTTTTGTTCCGTTGTGGAACAAAACACCACGATTTTTACCATTGTGGAATGAAACACCACGTTTTGTTCCATTGTGAAACAAAACACCACGATTTGTTCCATTGTGGAACAAAACATCACGATTTGTTCCATTGTGGAACAAAACACCACAATTTGTTCCGTTGTGGAACAAAACACCACGATTTGTTCCATTGTGGAAAAAAAACCACGTTTTGTTCCATTGTAGAACCAAACAACACGATTTGTATCATTGTGAAACAAACTACCACGATTTGTATCATTGTGGAACAAAACACCACGTTTTGTTCAATTGTGGAAAAAACACCATGATTTGTTCCATTGTGGAAAAAAAACGAGTTTTGTTCCATTGTGGAACAAAACACCACGATTTGTTGCATTGTGGAACAAAACACCACGATTTGTATCACTGTAGTACAAAACACCACAATTTGTCTCACTGTGGTACAAAACACCACAATTTGTATCACTGTGATACAAAACACCACATTTTGTACCACTGTGGTACAAAACACCACAATGTGTACCACTGTGATACAGAACACCACAATTTGTACCACTGTGATACAGAACACCACAATTTGTATCACTGTGATACAAAACACCACATTTTGTACCACTGTGGTACAAAACACCACAATGTGTATCACTGTGGTACAAAACACCACAGTTTGTTTCATTGTGGAACAAAACACCACGATTTGTTCCATTGTGGAACAAAATACCACGATTTGTTCCATTATGGAACAAATTACCACGAATTGTTCCATTGTGGAACAAAACACCACGGTTTGTTCCATTGTGAAACAAAACACCACGATTTGTTCCATTGTGAAACAAAACACCACGATTTGTTCCATTGTGAAACAAAACACCACGATTTGTTCCATTGTGGAACAAAACACCACGATTTGTTCCATTGTGGAACAAAACACCACGATTTGTTCCATTGTGGAAAAAACCACGTTTTGTTCCATTGTGGAACAAATTACCACAATTTGTATCACTGTAGTACAAAACACCTCAATTTGTCTCACTGTGGTACAAAACACCACAATTTGTATCACTGTGAAACAAAACACCACGATTTGTTCCATTGTGGTACGAAACATTACAATTTGTACCACTGTGGTACAAAACACGACAAATTGTAACAATGTGATACAAAACACCACAGTTTGTTCTACTGTGCTACAAAACACCACAATTTGTATCAATGTGATACAAAACACTACAATTTGTATCACTGTGGTACAAAACACCACAATTTATATCACTGTGGTACAAAACACCACACTTTGTTTTGCGGTACAAAACACCACAAGTTGTATCAATGTGATACAAAACACCACAATGTGTACCACTGTGATACAAAACACCACAATTTGTATCAATGTAATACAAAACACCACATTTCGTACCACTGTGGTATGAAACACCACAATTTGTACCAATGTGATACAAAACACCACAGTTTGTTCTACTGTGCTACAAAACACCACAATTTGTATCAAAGTGATACAAAACACCACAATTTGTATCGCTGTGGTACAAAACACCACAATTTGTACCAATGTGATACAAAACACCACATTTTGTACCACTGTGGTACAAAACACCACAATGTGTACCACTGTGATACAAAACACCACAATTTGTACCAATGTGATACAAAACACCACAATCTGTATCAATGTAAAACAAAACACCACATTTTGTACCACTGTGGTATAAAAACCACCATTTGTATCACTGTGATACAAAACACCACAATTCATATAACTGTGGTACAAAACACCACAACTCGTACCAATGTGATACAAAACACCACACTTTGTACCACTGTGGTACAAAACACGACAAATTGTAACAATGTGATACAAAACACCACAGTTTGTTCTACTAAGCTTCAAAACACCACAATTTGTATCAATGTGATACAAAACACCACAATCTATATTAATGTAACACAAAACAACACATTTTGTACCACTGTGGTATAAAACACCACAATTTGTATCACTGTGATACAAAACACCACAATTTATATCACTGTGGTACAAAACACCACAACTCGTACCAATGTGATACAAAACACCACACTTTGTACCACTGTAGTACAAAACACGACAGTTAGTTCTACTGTGCTACAAAACACCACAGACTGTGTAAGTGTGCTACAAAACACCTCAATTTGTATCGCTGTGGTACAAAACACCACAATTTGTACCAATGTGATACAAAACACCACAGTTCGTATCACTGCGGTACAAAACACCACAAGTTGTATCAATGTGATACAAAACACCACAATTTGTACCACTGTGATACAAAACACCACAATTCGTATCGCTGTGGTACAAAACACCACAATTTGTACCAATGTGATACAAAACACCACAGTTTGTATCACTGCGGTACAAAACACCACAAGTTGTATCAATGTGATACAAAACACCACAATGTGTGCCACTGTGATACAAAACACCACAATTTGTATCAATGTAATACAAAACACCACATTTCGTACCACTGTGGTATGAAACACCACAATTTGTACCAATGTGATACAAAACACCACAGTTTGTTCTACTGTGCTACAAAACACCACAATTTGTATCAAAGTGATACAAAACACCACAATTTGTATCGCTGTGGTACAAAACACCACAATTTGTACCAATGTGATACAAAACACCACATTTTGTACCACTGTGGTACAAAACACCACAATGTGTACCACTGTGATACAAAACACCACAATTTGTACCAATGTGATACAAAACACCACAATCTGTATCAATGTAAAACATAACACCACATTTTGTACCACTGTGGTATAAAAACCACCATTTGTATCACTGTGATACAAAACACCACAATTCATATAACTGTGGTACAAAACACCACAACTCGTACCAATGTGATACAAAACACCACACTTTGTACCACTGTGGTACAAAACACGACAATTTGTAACAATGTGATACAAAACACCACAGTTTGTTCTACTAAGCTTCAAAACACCACAATTTGTATCAATGTGATACAAAACACCACAATTTGTACCACTGTGATACAAAACACCACAATGTGTACCACTGTGATACAAAACACCACAATTTGTACCAATGTGATACAAAACACCACAATCTGTATCAATGTGATACAAAACACCACAATTTGTACCAATGTGATACAAAACACCACAATCTGTATCAATGTAATACAAAACACCACAATGTGTACTACTGTGGTACAAAACACCACAATTTGTACCAATGTGATACAAAACACCACAATTTGTACCAATGTGATACAAAACACCACAATATGTATCAATGTAATACAAAACACCACAATGTGTACCACTGTGATACAGAACACCACAATTTGTACCAATGTGATACAAAACACCACAGTTTGTTCTACTGTGCTACAAAACACCACAATTTGTATCAAAGTGATACAAAACACCACAATTTGTATCGCTGTGGTACAAAACACCACAATTTGTACCAATGTGATACAAAACACCACATTTTGTACCACTGTGGTACAAAACACCACAATGTGTACCACTGTGATACAAAACACCACAATTTGTACCAATGTGATACAAAACACCACAATCTGTATCAATGTAAAACAAAACACCACATTTTGTACCACTGTGGTACAGAACACGACAGTTTGTTCTACTGTGCTACAAAACACCACAATCTGTATCAATGTAAAACAAAACACCACATTTTGTACCACTGTGGTATAAAAACCACCATTTGTATCACTGTGATACAAAACACCACAATTCATATAACTGTGGTACAAAACACCACAACTCGTACCAATGTGATACAAAACACCACACTTTGTACCACTGTGGTACAAAACACGACAAATTGTAACAATGTGATACAAAACACCACAGTTTGTTCTACTAAGCTTCAAAACACCACAATTTGTATCAATGTGATACAAAACACCACAATTTGTACCACTGTGGTACAAAACACCACAATGTGTACCACTGTGATACAAAACACCACAATTTGTACCAATGTGATACAAAACACCACAATCTGTATCAATGTGATACAAAACACCACAATTTGTACCAATGTGATACAAAACACCACAATCTGTATCAATGTAATACAAAACACCACAATGTGTACCACTGTGATACAAAACACCACAATTTGTACCAATGTGATACAAAACACCACAGTTTGTTCTACTGTGCTACAAAACACCACAATTTGTATCAAAGTGATACAAAACACCACAATTTGTATCGCTGTGGTACAAAACACCACAATTTGTACCAATGTGATACAAAACACCACATTTTGTACCACTGTGGTACAAAACACCACAATGTGTACCACTGTGATACAAAACACCACAATTTGTATAAATGTGATACAAAACACCACAACTTGTATCGCTGTGGTACAAAACACCACAATTTGTACCAATGTGATACAAAACACCACAGTTCGTATCACTGCGGTACAAAACACCACAAGTTGTATCAATGTGATACAAAACACCACAATTTGTACCACTGTGATACAAAACACCACAATTTGTATCAATGCGGTACAAAACACGACAAATTGTAACAATGTGATACAAAACACCACAGTTTGTTCTACTGTGCTACAAAACACCACAATTTGTATCAATGTGATACAAAACACCACATTTTGTACCACTGTGGTATGAAACACCGCAATTTGTATCACTGTGATACAAAACACCACAATTTGTATCACTGTGGTACAAAACACCACAATTTGTATCACTGTGGTATAAAACACCACGTTTTGTTCCATTGTGGAACAAATTACCACGATTTGTTCCATTGTGGAACAAAACACCACGTTTTGTTCCGTTGTGGAACAAAACACCACGATTTTTACCATTGTGGAATGAAACACCACGTTTTGTTCCATTGTGAAACAAAACACCACGATTTGTTCCATTGTGGAACAAAACATCACGATTTGTTCCATTGTGGAACAAAACACCACAATTTGTTCCGTTGTGGAACAAAACACCACGATTTGTTCCATTGTGGAAAAAAAACCACGTTTTGTTCCATTGTAGAACCAAACAACACGATTTGTATCATTGTGAAACAAACTACCACGATTTGTATCATTGTGGAACAAAACACCACGTTTTGTTCAATTGTGGAAAAAACACCATGATTTGTTCCATTGTGGAAAAAAACGAGTTTTGTTCCATTGTGGAACAAAACACCACGATTTGTTGCATTGTGGAACAAAACACCACGATTTGTATCACTGTAGTACAAAACACCACAATTTGTCTCACTGTGGTACAAAACACCACAATTTGTATCACTGTGATACAAAACACCACATTTTGTACCACTGTGGTACAAAACACCACAATGTGTACCACTGTGATACAGAACACCACAATTTGTACCACTGTGATACAGAACACCACAATTT
Source organism: Rhabditoides inermis (assembly GCA_963966185.1). Taxonomy (NCBI): domain Eukaryota; kingdom Metazoa; phylum Nematoda; class Chromadorea; order Rhabditida; family Rhabditidae; genus Rhabditoides; species Rhabditoides inermis. The sequence goes on from CAWZYM010000148.1 coordinate 1,536,861, forward strand.
GTATCACTGTGATACAAAACACCACATTTTGTACCACTGTGGTACAAAACACCACAATGTGTATCACTGTGGTACAAAACACCACAGTTTGTTTCATTGTGGAACAAAACACCACGATTTGTTCCATTGTGGAACACAATACCACGATTTGTTCCATTATGGAACAAAACACCACGATTTGTTCCATTGTGAAACAAAACACCACGATTTGTTCCATTGTGGAACAAAACACCACGATTTGTTCCATTGTGGAACAAAACACCACGATTTGTTCCATTGTGGAAAAAACCACGTTTTGTTCCATTGTGGAACAAATTACCACAATTTGTATCACTGTAGTACAAAACACCTCAATTTGTCTCACTGTGGTACAAAACACCACAATTTGTATCACTGTGAAACAAAACACCACGATTTGTTCCATTGTGGAACAGAACACCACAATTTGTATCACTGTGATACAAAACACCACAATTTGTACCACTGTGATACAAAACACCACAATTTGTATCACTGTGGTACAAAACACCACAATTTGTATCAATGTGGTACGAAACATTACAATTTGTACCACTGTGGTACAAAACACGACAAATTGTAACAATGTGATACAAAACACCACAGTTTGTTCTACTGTGCTACAAAACACCACAATTTGTATCAATGTGATACAAAACACTACAATTTGTATCACTGTGGTACAAAACACCACAATTTATATCACTGTGGTACAAAACACCACACTTTGTACCACTGCGGTACAAAACACCACAAGTTGTATCAATGTGATACAAAACACCACAATGTGTACCACTGTGATACAAAACACCACAATTTGTATCAATGTAATACAAAACACCACATTTCGTACCACTGTGGTATGAAACACCACAATTTGTACCAATGTGATACAAAACACCACAGTTTGTTCTACTGTGCTACAAAACACCACAATTTGTATCAAAGTGATACAAAACACCACAATTTGTATCGCTGTGGTACAAAACACCACAATTTGTACCAATGTGATACAAAACACCACATTTTGTACCACTGTGGTACAAAACACCACAATGTGTACCACTGTGATACAAAACACCACAATTTGTACCAATGTGATACAAAACACCACAATCTGTATCAATGTAAAACAAAACACCACATTTTGTACCACTGTGGTATAAAAACCACCATTTGTATCACTGTGATACAAAACACCACAATTCATATAACTGTGGTACAAAACACCACAACTCGTACCAATGTGATACAAAACACCACACTTTGTACCACTGTGGTACAAAACACGACAAATTGTAACAATGTCATACAAAACACCATAGTTTGTTCTACTAAGCTTCAAAACACCACAATTTGTATCAATGTGATACAAAACACCACAATTTGTACCACTGTGATACAAAACACCACAATGTGTACCACTGTGATACAAAACACCACAATTTGTACCAATGTGATACAAAACACCACAATCTGTATCAATGTGATACAAAACACCACAATTTGTACCAATGTGATACAAAACACCACAATCTGTATCAATGTAATACAAAACACCACAATGTGTACCACTGTGATACAAAACACCACAATTTGTACCAATGTGATACAAAACACCACAGTTTGTTCTACTGTGCTACAAAACACCACAATTTGTATCAAAGTGATACAAAACACCACAATTTGTATCGCTGTGGTACAAAACACCACAATTTGTACCAATGTGATACAAAACACCACATTTTGTACCACTGTGGTACAAAACACCACAATGTGTACCACTGTGATACAAAACACCACAATTTGTATAAATGTGATACAAAACACCACAATTTGTATCGCTGTGGTACAAAACACCACAATTTGTACCAATGTGATACAAAACACCACAGTTCGTATCACTGCGGTACAAAACACCACAAGTTGTATCAATGTGATACAAAACACCACAATTTGTACCACTGTGATACAAAACACCACAATTTGTATCAATGCGGTACAAAACACGACAAATTGTAACAATGTGATACAAAACACCACAGTTTGTTCTACTGTGCTACAAAACACCACAATTTGTATCAATGTGATACAAAACACCACATTTTGTACCACTGTGGTATGAAACACCGCAATTTGTATCACTTTGATACAAAACACCACAATTTGTATCACTGTGGTACAAAACACCACAATTTGTATCACTGTGGTATAAAACACCACGTTTTGTTCCATTGTGGAACAAATTACCACGATTTGTTCCATTGTGGAACAAAACACCACGTTTTGTTCCGTTGTGGAACAAAACACCACGATTTTTACCATTGTGGAATGAAACACCACGTTTTGTTCCATTGTGAAACAAAACACCACGATTTGTTCCATTGTGGAACAAAACATCACGATTTGTTCCATTGTGGAACAAAACACCACAATTTGTTCCGTTGTGGAACAAAACACCACGATTTGTTCCATTGTGGAAAAAAAACCACGTTTTGTTCCATTGTAGAACCAAACAACACGATTTGTATCATTGTGGAACAAAACACCACGTTTTGTTCAATTGTGGAAAAAACACCATGATTTGTTCCATTGTGGAAAAAAAACGAGTTTTGTTCCATTGTGGAACAAAACACCACGATTTGTTGCATTGTGGAACAAAACACCACGATTTGTATCACTGTAGTACAAAACACCACAATTTGTCTCACTGTGGTACAAAACACCACAATTTGTATCACTGTGATACAAAACACCACATTTTGTACCACTGTGGTACAAAACACCACAATGTGTACCACTGTGATACAGAACACCACAATTTGTACCACTGTGATACAGAACACCACAATTTGTATCACTGTGATACAAAACACCACATTTTGTACCACTGTGGTACAAAACACCACAATGTGTATCACTGTGGTACAAAACACCACAGTTTGTTTCATTGTGGAACAAAACACCACGGTTTGTTCCATTGTGAAACAAAACACCACGATTTGTTCCATTGTGAAACAAAACACCACGATTTGTTCCATTGTGAAACAAAACACCACGATTTGTTCCATTGTGGAACAAAACACCACGATTTGTTCCATTGTGGAACAAAACACCACGATTTGTTCCATTGTGGAAAAAACCACGTTTTGTTCCATTGTGGAACAAATTACCACAATTTGTATCACTGTAGTACAAAACACCTCAATTTGTCTCACTGTGGTACAAAACACCACAATTTGTATCACTGTGAAACAAAACACCACGATTTGTTCCATTGTGGAACAGAACACCACAATTTGTATCACTGTGATACAAAACACCACAATTTGTACCACTGTGATACAAAACACCACAATTTGTATCACTGTGGTACAAAACACCACAATTTGTATCAATGTGGTACGAAACATTACAATTTGTACCACTGTGGTACAAAACACGACAAATTGTAACAATGTGATACAAAACACCACAGTTTGTTCTACTGTGCTACAAAACACCACAATTTGTATCAATGTGATACAAAACACTACAATTTGTATCACTGTGGTACAAAACACCACAATTTATATCACTGTGGTACAAAACACCACACTTTGTACCACTGCGGTACAAAACACCACAAGTTGTATCAATGTGATACAAAACACCACAATGTGTACCACTGTGATACAAAACACCACAATTTGTATCAATGTAATACAAAACACCACATTTCGTACCACTGTGGTATGAAACACCACAATTTGTACCAATGTGATACAAAACACCACAGTTTGTTCTACTGTGCTACAAAACACCACAATTTGTATCAAAGTGATACAAAACACCACAATTTGTATCGCTGTGGTACAAAACACCACAATTTGTACCAATGTGATACAAAACACCACATTTTGTACCACTGTGGTACAAAACACCACAATGTGTACCACTGTGATACAAAACACCACAGTTTGTACCAATGTGATACAAAACACCACAATCTGTATCAATGTAAAACAAAACACCACATTTTGTACCACTGTGGTATAAAAACCACCATTTGTATCACTGTGATACAAAACACCACAATTCATATAACTGTGGTACAAAACACCACAACTCGTACCAATGTGATACAAAACACCACACTTTGTACCACTGTGGTACAAAACACGACAAATTGTAACAATGTCATACAAAACACCACAGTTTGTTCTACTAAGCTTCAAAACACCACAATTTGTATCAATGTGATACAAAACAACACCACAATTTGTACCACTGTGATACAAAACACCACAATGTGTACCACTGTGATACAAAACACCACAATTTGTACCAATGTGATACAAAACACCACAATCTGTATCAATGTGATACAAAACACCACAATTTGTACCAATGTGATACAAAACACCACAATCTGTATCAATGTAATACAAAACACCACAATGTGTACTACTGTGGTACAAAACACCACAATTTGTACCAATGTGATACAAAACACCACAATTTGTACCAATGTGATACAAAACACCACAATATGTATCAATGTAATACAAAACACCACAATGTGTACCACTGTGATACAGAACACCACAATTTGTACCAATGTGATACAAAACACCACAGTTTGTTCTACTGTGCTACAAAACACCACAATTTGTATCAAAGTGATACAAAACACCACAATTTGTATCGCTGTGGTACAAAACACCACAATTTGTACCAATGTGATACAAAACACCACATTTTGTACCACTGTGGTACAAAACACCACAATGTGTACCACTGTGATACAAAACACCACAATTTGTACCAATGTGATACAAAACACCACAATCTGTATCAATGTAAAACAAAACACCACATTTTGTACCACTGTGGTACAGAACACGACAGTTTGTTCTACTGTGCTACAAAACACCACAATCTGTATCAATGTAAAACAAAACACCACATTTTGTACCACTGTGGTATAAAAACCACCATTTGTATCACTGTGATACAAAACACCACAATTCATATAACTGTGGTACAAAACACCACAACTCGTACCAATGTGATACAAAACACCACACTTTGTACCACTGTGGTACAAAATACAAAACACGACAAATTGTAACAATGTGATACAAAACACCACAGTTTGTTCTACTAAGCTTCAAAACACCACAATTTGTATCAATGTGATACAAAACACCACAATTTGTACCACTGTGATACAAAACACCACAATGTGTACCACTGTGATACAAAACACCACAATTTGTACCAATGTGATACAAAACACCACAATCTGTATCAATGTGATACAAAACACCACAATTTGTACCAATGTGATACAAAACACCACAATCTGTATCAATGTAATACAAAACACCACAATGTGTACCACTGTGATACAAAACACCACAATTTGTACCAATGTGATACAAAACACCACAGTTTGTTCTACTGTGCTACAAAACACCACAATTTGTATCAAAGTGATACAAAACACCACAATTTGTATCGCTGTGGTACAAAACACCACAATTTGTACCAATGTGATACAAAACACCACATTTTGTACCACTGTGGTACAAAACACCACAATGTGTACCACTGTGATACAAAACACCACAATTTGTATAAATGTGATACAAAACACCACAATTTGTATCGCTGTGGTACAAAACACCACAATTTGTACCAATGTGATACAAAACACCACAATTTGTACCACTGTGATACAAAACACCACAATTTGTATCAATGCGGTACAAAACACGACAAATTGTAACAATGTGATACAAAACACCACAGTTTGTTCTACTGTGCTACAAAACACCACAATTTGTATCAATGTGATACAAAACACCACATTTTGTACCACTGTGGTATGAAACACCGCAATTTGTATCACTTTGATACAAAACACCACAATTTGTATCACTGTGGTACAAAACACCACAATTTGTATCACTGTGGTATAAAACACCACGTTTTGTTCCATTGTGGAACAAATTACCACGATTTGTTCCATTGTGGAACAAAACACCACGTTTTGTTCCGTTGTGGAACAAAACACCACGATTTTTACCATTGTGGAATGAAACACCACGTTTTGTTCCATTGTGAAACAAAACACCACGATTTGTTCCATTGTGGAACAAAACATCACGATTTGTTCCATTGTGGAACAAAACACCACAATTTGTTCCGTTGTGGAACAAAACACCACGATTTGTTCCATTGTGGAAAAAAAAACCACGTTTTGTTCCATTGTAGAACCAAACAACACGATTTGTATCATTGTGGAACAAAACACCACGTTTTGTTCAATTGTGGAAAAAACACCATGATTTGTTCCATTGTGGAAAAAAAACGAGTTTTGTTCCATTGTGGAACAAAACACCACGATTTGTTGCATTGTGGAACAAAACACCACGATTTGTATCACTGTAGTACAAAACACCACAATTTGTCTCACTGTGGTACAAAACACCACAATTTGTATCACTGTGATACAAAACACCACATTTTGTACCACTGTGGTACAAAACACCACAATGTGTACCACTGTGATACAGAACACCACAATTTGTACCACTGTGATACAGAACACCACAATTTGTATCACTGTGATACAAAACACCACATTTTGTACCACTGTGGTACAAAACACCACAATGTGTATCACTGTGGTACAAAACACCACAGTTTGTTTCATTGTGGAACAAAACACCACGATTTGTTCCATTGTGGAACAAAATACCACGATTTGTTCCATTATGGAACAAATTACCACGAATTGTTCCATTGTGGAACGAAACACCACGGTTTGTTCCATTGTGAAACAAAACACCACGATTTGTTCCATTGTGAAACAAAACACCACGATTTGTTCCATTGTGAAACAAAACACCACGATTTGTTCCATTGTGGAACAAAACACCACGATTTGTTCCATTGTGGAACAAAACACCACGATTTGTTCCATTGTGGAAAAAACCACGTTTTGTTCCATTGTGGAACAAATTACCACAATTTGTATCACTGTAGTACAAAACACCTCAATTTGTCTCACTGTGGTACAAAACACCACAATTTGTATCACTGTGATACAAAACACCACATTTTGTACCACTGTGGTACAAAACACCACAATGTGTACCACTGTGATACAGAACACCACAATTTGTACCAATGTGATACAAAACACCACAATCTGTATCAATGTAATACAAAACGACACATTTTGTACCACTGTGGTATAAAACACCACATTTTGTACCACTGTGGTATAAAACACCGCAATTTGTATCACTGTGATACAAAACACCACAATTTGTATCACTGTGGTACAAAACACCACAGTTTGTTTCATTGTGGAACAAAACACCACGATTTGTTCCATTGTGGAACAAAATACCACGATTTGTTCCATTGTGGAAAAAACCACGTTTTGTTCCATTATGGAACAAATTACCACGAATTGTTCCATTGTGGAACAAAACACCACAATTTGTTTTATTGTGGAACAAAACACCACGATTTGTTCCATTGTGAAACAAAACACCACGATTTGTTCCATTGTGAAACAAAACACCACGATTTGTTCCATTGTGGAACAAAACACCACGATTTGTTCCATTGTGGAAAAAACCACGTTTTGTTCCATTGTGGAACAAAATACCACGATTTGTTACATTGTGGAACAAAACACCACGTTTTGTTCCATTGTGGAACAAAACACCACGTTTTGTTCCATTGTGGAACAAAACACCACGATTTGTTCCATTGTGGAACAAAACACCACGACTTGTTCCGTTGTAGAACAAAACACCACGATTTGTTTCATTGTGGAACAAAACACCACGATTTGTTCCATTGTGGAAAAAAAACCACGTTTTGTTCCATTGTAGAACCAAACAACACGATTTGTATCATTGTGGAACAAACTACCACGATTTGTATCATTGTGGAACAAAACACCACGTTTTGTTCAATTGTGGAAAAACACCATGATTTGTTCCATTGTGGAAAAAAACGAGTTTTGTTCCATTGTGGAACAAAACACCACGATTTGTTGCATTGTGGAACAAAACACCACGATTTGTATCACTGTAGTACAAAACACCACAATTTGTCTCACTGTTGTACAAAACACCACAATTTGTATCACTGTGATACAAAACACCACATTTTGTACCACTGTGGTACAAAACACCACAATGTGTACCACTGTGATACAGAACACCACAATTTGTACCACTGTGATACAGAACACCACAATGTGTACCACTGTGATACAGAACACCACAATTTGTACCAATGTGATACAAAACACCACAATCTGTATCAATGTAATACAAAACGACACATTTTGTACCACTGTGGTATAAAACACCACATTTTGTACCACTGTGGTATAAAACACCACATTTTGTACCACTGTGGTATAAAACACCGCAATTTGTATCACTGTGATACAAAACACCACAATTTGTATCACTGTGGTACAAAACACCACATTTTGTACCACTGTGGTACAAAACACCACAATGTGTACCACTGTGCTACAAAACACCACAATTTGTGTCAAAGTGATACAAAACACCACAATTTGTTTCGCTGTGGTACAAAACACCACAATTTAAACCAATGTGATACAAAACACCACATTTTGTACCACTGTGGTACAAAACACCACAATGTGTACCACTGTGAAACAAAACACCACAACTTGTACCAATGTGAACCAAAACACCACAATCTGTATCAATGTAATACAAAACACCACATTCTGTACCACTGTGGTATAAAAACCACCATTTGTATCACCGTGATACAAAACACCACAATTTATATCACTGTGGTACAAAACACCACAACTCGTACCAATGTGATACAAAACACCACACTTTGTACCACTGTGGTACAAAACACGACAAAGTGTAACAATGTGATACAAAACACCACAGTCTGTTCTACTAAGCTACAGAACACCACAATTTGTATCAATGTGATACAAAACACCACAATCTATATTAATGTAACACAAAACACCACATTTTGTACCACTGTGGTATAAAACACCACAATTTGTATCACTGTGATACAAAACACCACAATTTATATCACTGTGGTACAAAACACCACAACTCGTACCAATGTGATACAAAACACCACACTTTGTACCACTGTAGTACAAAACACGACAGTTAGTTCTACTGTGCTACAAAACACCACAGACTGTGTCAGTGTGCTACAAAACACCTCAATTTGTATCGCTGTGGTACAAAACACCACAATTTGTACCAATGTGATACAAAACACCACAGTTCGTATCACTGCGGTACAAAACACCACAAGTTGTATCAATGTGATACAAAACACCACAATTTGTACCATTGTGAAACAAAACACCACGATTTGTTCCATTGTGAAACAAAACACCACGATTTGTTCCATTGTGGAACAAAACACCACGATTTGTTCCATTGTGGAAAAAACCACGTTTTGTTCCATTGTGGAACAAAATACCACGATTTGTTACATTGTGGAACAAAACACCACGTTTTGTTCCATTGTGGAACAAAACACCACGTTTTGTTCCATTGTGGAACAAAACACCACGATTTGTTCCATTGTGGAACAAAACACCACGACTTGTTCCGTTGTAGAACAAAACACCACGATTTGTTTCATTGTGGAACAAAACACCACGATTTGTTCCATTGTGGAAAAAAAACCACGTTTTGTTCCATTGTAGAACCAAACAACACGATTTGTATCATTGTGGAACAAACTACCACGATTTGTATCATTGTGGAACAAAACACCACGTTTTGTTCAATTGTGGAAAAACACCATGATTTGTTCCATTGTGGAAAAAAACGAGTTTTGTTCCATTGTGGAACAAAACACCACGATTTGTTGCATTGTGGAACAAAACACCACGATTTGTATCACTGTAGTACAAAACACCACAATTTGTCTCACTGTTGTACAAAACACCACAATTTGTATCACTGTGATACAAAACACCACATTTTGTACCACTGTGGTACAAAACACCACAATGTGTACCACTGTGATACAGAACACCACAATTTGTACCACTGTGATACAGAACACCACAATTTGTACCAATGTGATACAAAACACCACAATTTGTATCACTGTGATACAAAACACCACATTTTGTACCACTGTGGTACAAAACACCACAATGTGTACCACTGTGATACAGAACACCACAATTTGTACCAATGTGATACAAAACACCACAATCTGTATCAATGTAATACAAAACGACACATTTTGTACCACTGTGGTATAAAACACCACATTTTGTACCACTGTGGTATAAAACACCACATTTTGTACCACTGTGGTATAAAACACCGCAATTTGTATCACTGTGATACAAAACACCACAATTTGTATCACTGTGGTACAAAACACCACATTTTGTACCACTGTGGTACAAAACACCACAATGTGTACCACTGTGCTACAAAACACCACAATTTGTGTCAAAGTGATACAAAACACCACAATTTGTTTCGCTGTGGTACAAAACACCACAATTTAAACCAATGTGATACAAAACACCACATTTTGTACCACTGTGGTACAAAACACCACAATGTGTACCACTGTGAAACAAAACACCACAACTTGTACCAATGTGAACCAAAACACCACAATCTGTATCAATGTAATACAAAACACCACATTCTGTACCACTGTGGTATAAAAACCACCATTTGTATCACCGTGATAAAAACACCACAATTTATATCACTGTGGTACAAAACACCACAACTCGTACCAATGTGATACAAAACACCACACTTTGTACCACTGTGGTACAAAACACGACAAATTGTAACAATGTGATACAAAACACCACAGTCTGTTCTAGTAAGCTACAGAACACCACAATTTGTATCAATGTGATACAAAACACCACAATCTATATTAATGTAACACAAAACACCACATTTTGTACCACTGTGGTATAAAACACCACAATTTGTATCACTGTGATACAAAACACCACAATTTATATCACTGTGGTACAAAACACCACAACTCGTACCAATGTGATACAAAACACCACACTTTGTACCACTGTAGTACAAAACACGACAGTTAGTTCTACTGTGCTACAAAACACCACAGACTGTGTCAGTGTGCTACAAAACACCTCAATTTGTATCGCTGTGGTACAAAACACCACAATTTGTACCAATGTGATACAAAACACCACAGTTCGTATCACTGCGGTACAAAACACCACAAGTTGTATCAATGTGATACAAAACACCACAATTTGTACCACTGTGATACAAAACACCACAATTCGTATCGCTGTGGTACAAAACACCACAATTTGTACCAATGTGATACAAAACACCACAGTTTGTATCACTGCGGTACAAAACACCACAAGTTGTATCAATGTGATACAAAACACCACAAATTGTATCAATGTCATAGTAAACACCACATTTTGTACCACTGTTGTATAAAACACCGCAATTTGTATCACTGTGATACAAAACACCACAATTTGTATCACTGTGGTACAAAACACCACAATTTGTATCACTGTGGTACAAAACACCACAATTTGTATCACTGCGGTACAAAACACCACAAATTGTATCAATGTGATACAAAACACCACAATTTGTATCAATGTAATACGAAACACCACATTTTGTACCACTGTTGTATAAAACACCACAATTTGTATCACTGTGGTACAAAACACCACAATTTGTATCACTGTGGTACAAAACACCACAATTTGTATCAATGTGATACAAAACACGACAAATTGTAACAATGTGATACAAAACACCACAGTTTGTTCTACTGTGCTACAAAACACCACAATTTGTATCAATGTGATACAAAACACCACAATTTGTATCACTGTGGTACAAAACACCACAATTTATATCACTGTGGTACAAAACACCACAACTCGTACCAATGTGATACAAAACACCACACTCTGTACCACTGTGGTACAAAACACGACAAATTGTAACAATGTGATACAAAACACCACAGTTTGTTCTACTGTGCTACAAAATACCACAATTTGTATCAATGTGATACAAAACACCACAATTTGTATCGCTGTGGTACAAAACACCATAATTTGTACCAATGTGATACAAAACACCACAGTTCGTATCACTGCGGTACAAAACACCACAAGTTGTATCAATGTGATACAAAACACCACAATGTGTACCACTGTGATACAAAACACCACAATTTGTATCGCTGTGGTACAAAACACCACAATTTGTACCAATGTGATACAAAACACCACAGTTCGTATCACTGCGGTACAAAACACCACAAGTTGTATCAATGTGATACAAAACACCACAATTTGTACCACTGTGATACAAAACACCACAATTCGTATCGCTGTGGTACAAAACACCACAATTTGTACCAATGTGATACAAAACACCACAGTTTGTATCACTGCGGTACAAAACACCACAAGTTGTATCAATGTGATACAAAACACCACAATTTGTATCAATGTAATACGAAACACCACATTTTGTACCACTGTTGTATAAAACACCGCAATTTGTATCACTGTGATACAAAACACCACAATTTGTATCACTGTGGTACAAAACACCACAATTTGTATCACTGTGGTACAAAACACCACAATTTGTATCACTGCGGTACAAAACACCACAAATTGTATCAATGTGATACAAAACACCACAATTTGTATCAATGTAATACGAAACACCACATTTTGTACCACTGTTGTATAAAACACCACAATTTGTATCACTGTGGTACAAAACACCACAATTTGTATCACTGTGGTACAAAACACCACAATTTGTATCAATGTGATACAAAACACGACAAATTGTAACAATGTGATACAAAACACCACAGTTTGTTCTACTGTGCTACAAAACACCACAATTTGTATCAATGTGATACAAAACACCACAATTTGTATCACTGTGGTACAAAACACCACAATTTATATCACTGTGGTACAAAACACCACAACTCGTACCAATGTGATACAAAACACCACACTCTGTACCACTGTGGTACAAAACACGACAAATTGTAACAATGTGATACAAAACACCACAGTTTGTTCTACTGTGCTACAAAACACCACAATTTGTATCAATGTGATACAAAACACCACAATTTGTATCGCTGTGGTACAAAACACCACAATTTGTACCAATGTGATACAAAACACCACAGTTCGTATCACTGCGGTACAAAACACCACAAGTTGTATCAATGTGATACAAAACACCACAATGTGTACCACTGTGATACAAAACACCACAATTTGTATCACTGTGGTACAAAACACCACAATTTGTATCAATGTGGTACGAAACATTACAATTTGTACCACTGTGGTACAAAACACGACAAATTGTAACAATGTGATACAAAACACCACAGTTTGTTCTACTGTGCTACAAAACACCACAATTTGTATCAATGTGATACAAAACACTACAATTTGTATCACTGTGGTACAAAACACCACAATTTATATCACTGTGGTACAAAACACCACACTTTGTACCACTGCGGTACAAAACACCACAAGTTGTATCAATGTGATACAAAACACCACAATGTGTACCACTGTGATACAAAACACCACAATTTGTATCAATGTAATACAAAACACCACATTTCGTACCACTGTGGTATGAAACACCACAATTTGTACCAATGTGATACAAAACACCACAGTTTGTTCTACTGTGCTACAAAACACCACAATTTGTATCAAAGTGATACAAAACACCACAATTTGTATCGCTGTGGTACAAAACACCACATTTTGTACCAATGTGATACAAAACACCACATTTTGTACCACTGTGGTACAAAACACCACAATGTGTACCACTGTGATACAAAACACCACAATTTGTACCAATGTGATACAAAACACCACAATCTGTATCAATGTAAAACAAAACACCACATTTTGTACCACTGTGGTTTAAAAACCACCATTTGTATCACTGTGATACAAAACACCACAATTCATATAACTGTGGTACAAAACACCACAACTCGTACCAATGTGATACAAAACACCACACTTTGTACCACTGTGGTACAAAACACGACAAATTGTAACAATGTGATACAAAACACCACAGTTTGTTCTACTAAGCTTCAAAACACCACAATTTGTATCAATGTGATACAAAACACCACAATTTGTACCACTGTGATACAAAACACCACAATGTGTACCACTGTGATACAAAACACCACAATTTGTACCAATGTGTTACAAAACACCACAATCTGTATCAATGTGATACAAAACACCACAATTTGTACCAATGTGATACAAAACACCACAGTTTGTTCTACTGTGCTACAAAACACCACAATTTGTATCAAAGTGATACAAAACACCACAATTTGTATCGCTGTGGTACAAAACACCACAATTTGTACCAATGTGATACAAAACACCACATTTTGTACCACTGTGGTACAAAACACCACAATGTGTACCACTGTGATACAAAACACCACAATTCGTACCAATGTGATACAAAACACCACAATCTGTATCAATGTAAAACAAAACACCACATTTTGTACCACTGTGGTACAGAACACGACAGTTTGTTCTACTGTGCTACAAAACACCACAATCTGTATCAATGTAAAACAAAACACCACATTTTGTACCACTGTGGTATAAAAACCACCATTTGTATCACTGTGATACAAAACACCACAATTCATATAACTGTGGTACAAAACACCACAACTCGTACCAATGTGATACAAAACACCACACTTTGTACCACTGTGGTACAAAACACGACAAATTGTAACAATGTGATACAAAACACCACAGTTTGTTCTACTAAGCTTCAAAACACCACAATTTGTATCAATGTGATACAAAACACCACAATTTGTACCACTGTGATACAAAACACCACAATGTGTACCACTGTGATACAAAACACCACAATTTTTACCAATGTGATACAAAACACCACAATCTGTATCAATGTGATACAAAACACCACAATTTGTACCAATGTGATACAAAACACCACAATCTGTATCAATGTAATACAAAACACCACAATGTGTACCACTGTGGTACAAAACACCACAATTTGTACCAATGTGATACAAAACACCACAATTTGTACCAATGTGATACAAAACACCACAATATGTATCAATGTAATACAAAACACCACAATGTGTACCACTGTGATACAAAACACCACAATTTGTACCAATGTGATACAAAACACCACAGTTTGTTCTACTGTGCTACAAAACACCACAATTTGTATCAAAGTGATACAAAACACCACAATTTGTATCGCTGTGGTACAAAACACCACAATTTGTACCAATGTGATACAAAACACCACATTTTGTACCACTGTGGTACAAAACACCACAATGTGTACCACTGTGATACAAAACACCACAATTTGTACCAATGTGATACAAAACATCACAATCTGTATCAATGTAAAACAAAACACCACATTTTGTACCACTGTGATACAGAACACGACAGTTTGTTCTACTGTGCTACAAAACACCACAGATTGTGTCAATGTGATACAAAACACCTCAATTTGTATCGCTGTGGTACAAAACACCACAAATTGTACCAATGTGATACAAAACACCACAGTTCGTATCACTGCGGTACAAAACACCACAAGTTGTATCAATGTGATACAAAACACCACAATTTGTACCACTGTGATACAAAACACCACAATTTGTATCAATGTAATACAAAACACCACATTTTGTACCACTGTGGTATAAAACACCACAGTTTGTATCACTGTGGTAAAAAAACACCACAATTTGTATCACTGTGGTACAAAACACGACAAATTGTAACAATGTGATACAAAACACCACAGTTTGTTCTACTGTGCTACAAAACACCACAATTTGTATCAATGTGATACAAAACACCACATATTGTATCAATGTGGTACGAAACATTACAATTTGTACCAATGTGATACAAAACACCCTTTTTGTACCAGAGTCGCCCCCGGAATAACAATAATCAACTCCTCTCAACACTGAATCTGAATCATCTTGTGAACGTGCGTGTCAACGCTTACAGTAATTGTTATTCTACTAGTTTAATAAATAATCAATTCTACAAAACTTTATTGGGAAATAAACAAATTCAAACAAAGTATGGGTTAAAATCTAAAAGAAAAATGAAACATTTTGACGACACAGTGCTAACATAGATAGATCGATCTACTTCACTCACTTCTCGCGCGCTTTTAGTCCATGCGACCCGAGACCCACACACACATTCAGTCGAACACCGAGCACCCTCTTGTGCGGTTTCCTCCCCTCCCCCCATTTTATTTTTGTTTGAAGACGATAGAATAATCAACGCCCCTCTGTTATCAAGTATAGTTTCAATGCTTCTGTCCTGCCGGCTCATCACTGATGATGGTCCCGGCCGGTAGGATCACACATTCGGTCTGGTGAAAGGAACCGAAACCGGATGTGTGCCTAGTTAATCACATGTACTCTTTCCTGTTTATTTTGTCTAATCATATTGATATGAAGCAT
The DNA here is from genome assembly GCA_963966185.1 of Rhabditoides inermis. Taxonomy (NCBI): domain Eukaryota; kingdom Metazoa; phylum Nematoda; class Chromadorea; order Rhabditida; family Rhabditidae; genus Rhabditoides; species Rhabditoides inermis. The sequence continues at coordinate 1,553,523 of CAWZYM010000148.1, forward strand.
ACAGTAGTGCCTAAGATGCTAGATACATAATAGGCTAACGCCGGGGAAGACAGGTAGGCGGACGAGGTTAGTGGCGGGAAGACGATACTTGATCGATAATCATTCTTGGACCATCAGAGTACCATTATTGGCGTGTAGAGCTTCGGGGTTTCCTTTGATTCCGTGCCAATTAGTATCTCCTCGCGCCATAGCTGCTTCCACATGATGCGTGTTTTCAGTCTGTCGGAAACGCAATGCGCGGATAGTGTGCACTGTCTGCGAGTAAGTGTGGTCAGTGGGCGGGGCTTAGCCTTGGCTAGGCCGGCCGCGCGGCGAGTCTCCATTCTAGGTGTTGCTGTTACGTTTTGGGTAGTAATGTTTCGGATTTTCTTCTTGTTTGTTGTTTCAAGTATGTTGGGGTGCTTTGTACAATTGGCGCGCAGCTTATATTCAGTTTTCTCCATAGTTTCGTCGGTATATAGCCCGTTTCGTAATTTCGGAATGTTTTGTTATCTGCTTCGCTAGCATCATTAGTTCTCCGCCAGGGTTGACCTGTTAGTTTCTGCCTCTTCAGTTTTATTCGAGCAATACATTGACTATTTCGCACTTTCACACCCTTCAGTCTTCATTTTTCGTTTCGGTCCCCCAGCGTTGGCTTCACTTTTATATATCGCTTCGTTGACAACTGTTATAGAATAGGCGTTGTTTTGCCATGTCTTCGCGATTCGCAATTTACCTTGGCGATCGTATCGTCCGTGCGAGAGCCTATCGCAAGCACCAGGATTTTCGAGCTTCGGAGATGTGCTTCGTGTGTGCGTTGGCGCCGTGCTCCGGGCGGCCGATGAGTGATGTGTGAAGGGATCAGTGTCCCGCCGGATTCAGTGATCCGAGGTTGTATGAGAGATGGCTGCGAGACCCGAGGTGCTCTGTGTGTGAAGGGAAGGGATCAGTGTCCCGCCGGATTCAGCGATCCGAGATTGTATGAGAGATGGCTGCGAGACCCGAGGTGCTCCGTTTGTAGAGAGATGGGATCAGTGTGCGAGCCGTATGCGAGATCGGCGGACTTTGGTGAACGAAGAGACGCGTGGACCAGTATCCAGAAAGCTTCGCGTGTGTCGACGTCTCGCCGGTTTTATGGATCAGAGAACACGTGAGAGGTGATTGTAAGATCCCATCAGCCACGAGTGGTGAAAGATCGATGGACCGTCGTATGCAGTTGCCAGGAAACGCGAAGTAGTGTGGGATTCGCAGTGTCTTGTGTATGAGATGAACGTTCGATCGCGAAGTGGGAGGCGAAAATAGTTTAGCACAGAGGCACGTGGTTGGTTGGTCATAAGCACCTAAGCTCCTGTTGGATTCTGTGAATGTGCGCTGTCCGATTCAACTGTTTCGGTTAGAGCGACGGATTTGGCGAGTCGGACCCAGTCTGAAAAGATCGTATATAGTCGATACAGAAGTTTATAGCGTGCAGTTATTAGGGGCGGCGCGCAGCGGCGCCCGTTTGTTTTGAGCTGTGACGCGCGCAACACGCCACTCCCAAGGCACACACGATTTCTCTATTCTAATACAATATACTTAATTAGTGTGCGTTATTTGTTAGAATATCACTTTGTAAGACCTATGAGTATGATTCGTGAAACCAATATCGGTTGCGGCATCCAAAAACCGCCCTCTCTTGCTCTCTCCCGCTTTGCCACTAAACGTGTTTACGACGGCGGCGGCGACGACGGTGTGCATCACGTAAGCTCCGCCCACTGCACTTTGCGCTCATTGGTCGCTCGGCTCTCTTGCGTGCGCACTCTGATTGGCTGAGCGCATGCCCCGCCCTTCGTTCACCCACTCTCGTGTCGGCTCGCCGTCCAGGCCACCGCCCCAGTTTTGGCGCGAAAACTGTGGGGGGAGGGGAGTGTGCGGAGCGGAGTGAGTGGGTAAGAGAGAGAGACGCGAAATAGCGCGTGTCAATGAGAGACTGGCATTGGCAGACGCACGAGCGATTCGACAAAGCAGTGCGTTTCCATATTCAGGATACGTTTTCTAAAGTTTCGAATATGTATACATAACATGTTCGGCACATCAACCTGAAAAACAATTTCTTCGAAATTTGAGAAAAGGACATCCATTCTCTTTCGAAAAGTACACGAGTAAAGAGGAGTGGTTTGTTTTGATCTAATTCAACAAAAGCACATGCAGTTTCAAACCAAGTTTCAATAAAACGGTTCTGTTTTGCATTATGACTTTCGAAAATTCTTTCTCAATCAGTGCTTTCGGATATTCATTTTTGGAAAAGGTTTCCACTAGTTGTTTGCAACGGTTTTTGAACGTTAATTTTTCGGTGCAAGTTCTAAAGATTCGTATAACTTCACCACGTAGTGTATTAATACCAATGGATGTTTTAATATTTGATTTATAATTTGGGTAGCGCACTACTTCAAAATTATAATCATCGGTTTTGTTATATAATTCAATTTTGAATCTCCTGTCGTTTTTATTTATATTCAGATCAAGAAATATTGCATTTTGTGAATCGGTGTTTGTTTGTTCCAATGTGAGAGAGTTGTGGTAAATATTGTTAGTGATGTCACTGAGAACAGATGTTTGAGGATCATGAACGATTAACAAATCATCCATGTATCTGAATGCATTAAAACCAAATTTGAAAGACGGTTCGTGTTTTTTGATATACGCAAACTCCATGTAAGATAGTGTTAAATCAGCAATAGACGGAGAAGCGTTGTTTCCTTGTGGAATGCCAGATGTTTGTTTGAAGAGTTTATTGCCATATACTGCGAAGCTGTTTTCCAGAACGTATTGTATTAAGTATTTTACGTCTATAGACGAATATGATCTTTGATTCGGTTTGTAATCGTTAGAGTAGTAAGTTTTGTTATATCCGACATTTATATTATCTTTACCGCTGTTATTGTAACATAGGTCAATAAGTTGGAACATATTACTCATGACTATGTCATGTGGTAAATTAGTGAATAGACTAGAAAAATCAGCACAATATAGTTCTTTTGATGACACATCTCTTATTTTCATAAGTGTGTCTATAGTTGTTAGACTATTCTTTATCGACCAGTAAATTTTAGTTTTGTTACGTTGTTTTATTAGGTTACAGTAGTTATTAAAGTGATTTTTGATATGAACAAGAATTGATTGCAATTCCAGAGAAATAGGCTTCAAACTGCTGTTAAATGCACCGGTAATGAATCTGAATTTAATTGGGTTTTTATGCATTTTCGGAATAGCATAAATTCTTGGTAATGTTATATTATCGGACTCCATTTTTAATCGCAAGGTGTTTGTTTGATGTGCCTTTTGAGGATATCGTTAATTGATTCTTTATCATACACGGAATAAGTAACGTTTTGATTTGTAATTGTATTTTGAATCGGATCGAAACCCAACTCTTTATTCATGATGATCAGGTATAACTTTTTGCAGGTTAGAGCAAAATTTCCACTTGCTTTATCGATTTGTGTGATAACAAAGTTAGAGTGCAAGTCCTTTACTGCTGATTTTGAAACGCTAATTGATTGCTGTTCATTGTTATCGTATTCCTCATCTAATCTTTTATGAATTTTGTTCATAATATTAAAAGAAAAATTCTGAAACACAGTTGTTTCAATTTTATAAGTTTTCATGAGTAATTCTAAATGTTTGGTTGTGTACTTTTGCAGCATTTCATAAATCTCGATTTTATTACATTGAGAATAGTTTCTAAATTTTGTTCCTTTTAGCATTAGTTGTCTCAGATTGTGGTCTGAAATAATATTCAGGTCACCTGTGACTACATGGTTATGATGTGAATCTTTGAATTTATGATAAGTAGTATCACATTGACATTTCGATGACAGTATGTCTTTTATTTTCTCGGAAGTGAGCGATTTCAGAAAACTGTTATAGTTACATAGGAAGGAAGATATGGGCATGTCATACTTGTAGAGAACTCTTGTTCGTAGTATAGGTTTATTAGCCATAAACTTTTCTTTGCAGACCGTTTTTCGGAATTCTCTGTTAATTATTTTTCCTATATTAATGTTTTCCATAAAGTTTCCTTTGTAGTCAATTTGAAGGTTATGAAATTTCTCATCAGCATTTCTATGCGTTTTATCTTTCATTAGATATTTAGAAGTGAAAGCAAATAATTTCATCTGAATTGGATGTTCTAGTTGCTTGAATTCATCATTGTTAATCATGTATTCGAGTATCGAAATAATTGTATGCTTGTTTAATGATTTGAAATATCGACAAAGATCAATTTTACTTTTTTGAGTAAATTGATCAATGACTTCATTTATATGAATAATTGAATGCTTTTTGTGTTTCCTTTTACCGTGGCTTTTTCTTTCTTTCGTTTTAATTGTCATTGAAAAGTACGGTTGGGATTTTATATTGCAGGTATTTGTATCTGAAATATTTCCAAATCCTTTTATCTGATCGTTCAAACCAAGGGGATAAGCAGTAACCATCATTCGAATCCAGAATTGTTCTTTACCGTGAAGAATTGTTTTGTCAGAATTTTCATCCAAACTGTCTAATATATGAATTGTGAAATCTTCAGGATCGTGGTCAGACAGCTTGAAATGTTTGCTCAGGTAAGTGTTCAGGATGTCCTTTTTAAAACTGTGCCGGTGTGCAGACATTCGTTGTTTTACAGAAGTCGTTGTTTCACCAATGTACTGCAAACCACATTTATCATGTAGATAAGATTATCATGTAGATAAGATTTTTGGAATTACAAGAAGTATAATTTGACTTATTCGTTTGTAAGACATGTCCCGTTACAGAACTTGTCACAACATTTTCAAAGTTTATTTTCGGACAAATCACACAACGCGTCTTTCCACACGGGTTTCCGCAGTTTGTGTTTTCATATGGTAATTGAATAGCATATTTTCCACGTTCTTTTCGCCTCTCAAACTGGTTGAGGGTAAAATATGAGATCTCTTTGTTGTTGTTGGTTGGTGTGTAAGGCCCATACGGGCATAGTTTGTTGGAGATGCCACAATTTGTATCAATGTGGTACAAAACACAACAATTTGTATCAATGTGGTACGAAACACCACAATGTGTACCACTGTGGTACAAAACACGACAAATTGTAACAATGTGATACAAAACACCATTTTGTTCTACTGTAAAACAACTTGTGAGGATGGACTTTGTGAAGAATTTTCTCGGGTACAGAGTGGGAGTCGGGTCGCGTGGAAATCGGAGTGTTCTTGTTTCAGGCAAAACAACTTGTGAAGATCTACAACGTGTGTTTGTTAATCGGCTAAAATTTTGATGGCAGCCGGAATCGAGCTCGCGCCTGGCAAAGAATAATCGACCACCCTAGGCACAAGGCCAGAGAGACAGGTTGAATGCGATTCTTCAAATGGCGGGAGATATGCGGACGCACACACGTGTCTGTGCTTTCGGCTGCCGAAACATTCGCGCCGGAAATAAGTTTTCTGCGCAATGTTTTGGCGCCATGGATGGCACTGATCTCGCGTGAAACGTGTCCAATAAAACAACTTGTGAGGATCAACTTTGTGAAGAATCTTCTCAAGTACAGAGTGGGAGTCGGGTCGCGTGGGAAGCGGGGTGTTCTGGTTTCAGGCAAAACAACTTGTGAACATCTACAACGTGTGCTTGTTATGCGGCAAAAAAATAGATGGCAGCCGGAATCGAGCTCGCGCCTGGCAAACAATCATCGACCACCCTAGCCACAAGGCCACAGAGACAGGTTGAATGCGATTCTTCGGATGGCGTGAGATATGCGGACGCACACGTGTCTGTGCTTTCGGCTGCCGAAACATTCGCGCCGAAAATAAGAGTTTTCGGCGCAATGTTTCGGCGCCATGCCCGGCACTGATCTCGCGTGAAACGTGTCCAATAAAACAACTTGTGAGGATGAACTTTGTGAAGAATCTTCTCGGGTACAGAGTGGGAGTCGGGTCGCGTGGAAAGCGGGGTGTTCTGGTTTCAGGCAAAACAACTTGTGAACATCTACAACGTGTGCTTGTTATGCGGCAAAAAAATTGATGGCAGCCGGAATCGAGCCCGCGCCTGGCAAAGAATCATCGACCACCCTAGGCACAAGGCCAGAGAGACAGGTTGAATGCGATCTTTCGAATGGCGTGAGATATGCGGACGCACACGTGTCTGTGATTCCGGCTGCCGAAACATTTGCGCCGAAAATAAGAGTTTTTGGCGCAATGTTTCAGCGCCATGCCCGGCACTGATCTCGCGTAAAACGTGTCCAATAAAACAACTTGTGAGGATGGACTTTGTGAAGAATTTTCTCGGGTACAGAGTGGGAGTCGGGTCGCGTGGAAATCGGAGTGTTCTTGTTTCAGGCAAAACAACTTGTGAAGATCTACAACGTGTGTTTGTTAATCGGCTAAAATTTTGATGGCAGCCGGAATCGAGCTCGCGCCTGGCAAAGAATAATCGACCACCCTAAGCACAAGGCCAGAGAGACAGGTTGAATGCGATTCTTCAAATGGCGGGAGATATGCGGACGCACACGTGTCTGTGCTTTCGGCTGCCGAAACATTTGCGCCGAAAATAAGAGTTTTCGGCGCAATGTTTCGGCGCCATGCCCGGCACTGATCTCGCGTGAAACGTGTCCAATAAAACAACTTGTGAGGATGAACTTTGTGAAGAATCTTCTCGGGTACAGAGTGGGAGTCGGGTCGCGTGGAAAGCGGGGTGTTCTGATTTCAGGCAAAACAACTTGTGAACATCTACAACGTGTGCTTGTTCTGCGTCAAAAAAATTGATGGCAGCCGGAATCGAGCCCGCGCCTGGCAAGCAACCATCGACCACCCTAGCCACAAGGCCACAGAGACAGGTTGAATGCGATTCTTCGGATGGCGTGAGATATGCGGACGCACACGTGTCTGTGCTTTCGGCTGCCGAAACATTTTCGCCGAAAATAAAAGTTTTCGGCGCAATGTTTCGGCGCCATGCCCGGCACTGATCTCGCGTGAAACGTGTCCAATAAAACAACTTGTGAGGATCAACTTTGTGAAGAATCTTCTCGGGTACAGAGTGGGAGTCGGGTCGCGTGGAAAGCGGGGTGTTCTGGTTTCAGGCCAAACAACTTGTGAACATCTACAACGTGTGCTTGTTATGCGGCAAAAAAATAGATGGCAGCCGGAATCGAGCTCGCGCCTGGCAAACAATCATCGACCACCCTAGCCACAAGGCCACAGAGACAGGTTGAATGCGATTCTTCGGATGGCGTGAGATATGCGGACGCACACGTGTCTGTGCTTTCGGCTGCCGAAACATTCGCGCCGAAAATAAGAGTTTTCGGCGCAATGTTTCGGCGCCATGCCCGGCACTGATCTCGCGTGAAACGTTTCCAATAAAACAATTTGTGAGGATGGACTTTGTGAAGAATTTTCTCGGGTACAGAGTGGGAGTCGGGTCGCGTGGAAAGCCTGGTGTTCTGGTTCCAGGCAAAACAACTTGTGAAGATCTACAACGTGTGCTTGTTATTCGGCAAAAAAAATGATGGCAGCCGGAATCGAGCGCGCGCATGGCAAAGAATCATCGACCACCCTAGGCACAAGGCCAGAGAGACAGGTTGAATGCGATCTTTCGAATGGCGTGAGATATGCGGACGCACACGTGTCTGTGATTCCGGCTGCCGAAACATTTGCGCCGAAAATAAGAGTTTTCGGCGCAATGTTTCGGCGCCATGCCCGGCACTGATCTCGCGTGAAACGTGTCCAATAAAACAATTTGTGAGGATGGACTTTGTGAAGAATCTTCTCGGGTACAGAGTGGGAGTCGGGTCGCGTGGAAAGCGGGGTGTTCTGGTTTCAGGCAAAACAACTTGTGAACATCTACAACGTGTGCTTGTTATGCGGCAAAAAAATTGATGGCAGCCGGAATCGAGCCCGCGCCCGGCAAACAATCATCGACCACTCTAGCCACAAGGCCACAGAGACAGGTTGAATGCGATTCTTCGGATGGCGTGAGATATGCGGACGCACACGTGTCTGTGCTTTCGGCTGCCGAAACATTTGCGCCGAAAATAAGAGTTTTCGGCGCAATGTTTCGGCGCCATGCCCGGCACTGATCTCGCGTGAAACGTGTCCAATAAAACAACTTGTGAGGATGAACTTTGTGAAGAATCTTCTCGGGTACAGAGTGGGAGTCGGGTCGCGTGGAAAGCGGGGTGTTCTGGTTTCAGGCAAAACAACTTGTGAACATCTACAACGTGTGCTTGTTATGCGGCAAAAAAAATTGATGGCAGCCGGAATCGAGCCCGCGCCTGGCAAAGAATCATCGACCACCCTAGGCACAAGGCCAGAGAGACAGGTTGAATGCGATCTTTCGAATGGCGTGAGATATGCGGACGCACACGTGTCTGTGATTCCGGCTGCCGAAACATTTGCGCCGAAAATAAGAGTTTTTGGCGCAATGTTTCAGCGCCATGCCCGGCACTGATCTCGCGTAAAACGTGTCCAATAAAACAACTTGTGAGGATGGACTTTGTGAAGAATTTTCTCGGGTACAGAGTGGGAGTCGGGTCGCGTGGAAATCGGAGTGTTCTTGTTTCAGGCAAAACAACTTGTGAAGATCTACAACGTGTGTTTGTTAATCGGCTAAAATTTTGATGGCAGCCGGAATCGAGCTCGCGCCTGGCAAAGAATAATCGACCACCCTAAGCACAAGGCCAGAGAGACAGGTTGAATGCGATTCTTCAAATGGCGGGAGATATGCGGACGCACACGTGTCTGTGCTTTCGGCTGCCGAAACATTTGCGCCGAAAATAAGAGTTTTCGGCGCAATGTTTCGGCGCCATGCCCGGCACTGATCTCGCGTGAAACGTGTCCAATAAAACAACTTGTGAGGATGAACTTTGTGAAGAATCTTCTCGGGTACAGAGTGGGAGTCGGGTCGCGTGGAAAGCGGGGTGTTCTGATTTCAGGCAAAACAACTTGTGAACATCTACAACGTGTGCTTGTTCTGCGTCAAAAAAATTGATGGCAGCCGGAATCGAGCCCGCGCCTGGCAAGCAACCATCGACCACCCTAGCCACAAGGCCACAGAGACAGGTTGAATGCGATTCTTCGGATGGCGTGAGATATGCGGACGCACACGTGTCTGTGCTTTCGGCTGCCGAAACATTTTCGCCGAAAATAAAAGTTTTCGGCGCAATGTTTCGGCGCCATGCCCGGCACTGATCTCGCGTGAAACGTGTCCAATAAAACAACTTGTGAGGATCAACTTTGTGAAGAATCTTCTCGGGTACAGAGTGGGAGTCGGGTCGCGTGGAAAGCGGGGTGTTCTGGTTTCAGGCCAAACAACTTGTGAACATCTACAACGTGTGCTTGTTATGCGGCAAAAAAATAGATGGCAGCCGGAATCGAGCTCGCGCCTGGCAAACAATCATCGACCACCCTAGCCACAAGGCCACAGAGACAGGTTGAATGCGATTCTTCGGATGGCGTGAGATATGCGGACGCACACGTGTCTGTGCTTTCGGCTGCCGAAACATTCGCGCCGAAAATAAGAGTTTTCGGCGCAATGTTTCGGCGCCATGCCCGGCACTGATCTCGCGTGAAACGTTTCCAATAAAACAATTTGTGAGGATGGACTTTGTGAAGAATTTTCTCGGGTACAGAGTGGGAGTCGGGTCGCGTGGAAAGCCTGGTGTTCTGGTTCCAGGCAAAACAACTTGTGAAGATCTACAACGTGTGCTTGTTATTCGGCAAAAAAAAATGATGGCAGCCGGAATCGAGCGCGCGCATGGCAAAGAATCATCGACCACCCTAGGCACAAGGCCAGAGAGACAGGTTGAATGCGATCTTTCGAATGGCGTGAGATATGCGGACGCACACGTGTCTGTGATTCCGGCTGCCGAAACATTTGCGCCGAAAATAAGAGTTTTCGGCGCAATGTTTCGGCGCCATGCCCGGCACTGATCTCGCGTGAAACGTGTCCAATAAAACAATTTGTGAGGATGGACTTTGTGAAGAATCTTCTCGGGTACAGAGTGGGAGTCGGGTCGCGTGGAAAGCGGGGTGTTCTGGTTTCAGGCAAAACAACTTGTGAACATCTACAACGTGTGCTTGTTATGCGGCAAAAAAATTGATGGCAGCCGGAATCGAGCCCGCGCCCGGCAAACAATCATCGACCACTCTAGCCACAAGGCCACAGAGACAGGTTGAATGCGATTCTTCGGATGGCGTGAGATATGCGGACGCACACGTGTCTGTGCTTTCGGCTGCCGAAACATTTGCGCCGAAAATAAGAGTTTTCGGCGCAATGTTTCGGCGCCATGCCCGGCACTGATCTCGCGTGAAACGTGTCCAATAAAACAACTTGTGAGGATGAACTTTGTGAAGAATCTTCTCGGGTACAGAGTGGGAGTCGGGTCGCGTGGAAAGCGGGGTGTTCTGATTTCAGGCAAAACAACTTGTGAACATCTACAACGTGTGCTTGTTCTGCGTCAAAAAAATTGATGGCAGCCGGAATCGAGCCCGCGCCTGGCAAGCAACCATCGACCACCCTAGCCACAAGGCCACAGAGACAGGTTGAATGCGATTCTTCGGATGGCGTGAGATATGCGGACGCACACGTGTCTGTGCTTTCGGCTGCCGAAACATTTTCGCCGAAAATAAAAGTTAATTAGTGTGCGTTATTTGTTAGAATATCACTTTGTAAGACCTATGAGTATGATTCGTGAAACCAATATCGGTTGCGGCATCCAAAAACCGCCCTCTCTTGCTCTCTCCCGCTTTGCCACTAAACGTGTTTACGACGGCGGCGGCGACGACGGTGTGCATCACGTAAGCTCCGCCCACTGCACTTTGCGCTCATTGGTCGCTCGGCTCTCTTGCGTGCGCACTCTGATTGGCTGAGCGCATGCCCCGCCCTTCGTTCACCCACTCTCGTGTCGGCTCGCCGTCCAGGCCACCGCCCCAGTTTTGGCGCGAAAACTGTGGGGGGAGGGGAGTGTGCGGAGCGGAGTGAGTGGGTAAGAGAGAGAGACGCGAAATAGCGCGTGTCAATGAGAGACTGGCATTGGCAGACGCACGAGCGATTCGACAAAGCAGTGCGTTTCCATATTCAGGATACGTTTTCTAAAGTTTCGAATATGTATACATAACATGTTCGGCACATCAATCTGAAAAACAATTTCTTCGAAATTTGAGAAAAGGACATCCATTCTCTTTCGAAAAGTACACGAGTAAAGAGGAGTGGTTTGTTTTGATCTAATTCAACAAAAGCACATGCAGTTTCAAACCAAGTTTCAATAAAACGGTTCTGTTTTGCATTATGACTTTCGAAAATTCTTTCTCAATCAGTGCTTTCGGATATTCATTTTTGGAAAAGGTTTCCACTAGTTGTTTGCAACGGTTTTTGAACGTTAATTTTTCGGTGCAAGTTCTAAAGATTCGTATAACTTCACCACGTAGTGTATTAATACCAATGGATGTTTTAATATTTGATTTATAATTTGGGTAGCGCACTACTTCAAAATTATAATCATCGGTTTTGTTATATAATTCAATTTTGAATCTCCTGTCGTTTTTATTTATATTCAGATCAAGAAATATTGCATTTTGTGAATCGGTGTTTGTTTGTTCCAATGTGAGAGAGTTGTGGTAAATATTGTTAGTGATGTCACTGAGAACAGATGTTTGAGGATCATGAACGATTAACAAATCATCCATGTATCTGAATGCATTAAAACCAAATTTGAAAGACGGTTCGTGTTTTTTGATATACGCAAACTTCATGTAAGTTAGTGTTAAATCAGCAATAGACGGAGAAGCGTTGTTTCCTTGTGGAATGCCAGATGTTTGTTTGAAGAGTTTATTGCCATATACTGCGAAGCTGTTTTCCAGAACGTATTGTATTAAGTATTTTACGTCTATAGACGAATATGATCTTTGATTCGGTTTGTAATCGTTAGAGTAGTAAGTTTTGTTATATCCGACATTTATATTATCTTTACCGCTGTTATTGTAACATAGGTCAATAAGTTGGAACATATTACTCATGACTATGTCATGTGGTAAATTAGTGAATAGACTAGAAAAATCAGCACAATATAGTTCTTTTGATGACACATCTCTTATTTTCATAAGTGTGTCTATAGTTGTTAGACTATTCTTTATCGACCAGTAAATTTTAGTTTTGTTACGTTGTTTTATTAGGTTACAGTAGTTATTAAAGTGATTTTTGATATGAACAAGAATTGATTGCAATTCCAGAGAAATAGGCTTCAAACTGCTGTTAAATGCACCGGTAATGAATCTGAATTTAATTGGGTTTTTATGCATTTTCGGAATAGCATAAATTCTTGGTAATGTTATATTATCGGACTCCATTTTTAATCGCAAGGTGTTTGTTTGATGTGCCTTTTGAGGATATCGTTAATTGATTCTTTATCATACACGGAATAAGTAACGTTTTGATTTGTAATTGTATTTTGAATCGGATCGAAACCCAACTCTTTATTCATGATGATCAGGTATAACTTTTTGCAGGTTAGAGCAAAATTTCCACTTGCTTTATCGATTTGTGTGATAACAAAGTTAGAGTGCAAGTCCTTTACTGCTGATTTTGAAACGCTAATTGATTGCTGTTCATTGTTATCGTATTCCTCATCTAATCTTTTATGAATTTTGTTCATAATATTAAAAGAAAAATTCTGAAACACAGTTGTTTCAATTTTATAAGTTTTCATGAGTAATTCTAAATGTTTGGTTGTGTACTTTTGCAGCATTTCATAAATCTCGATTTTATTACATTGAGAATAGTTTCTAAATTTTGTTCCTTTTAGCATTAGTTGTCTCAGATTGTGGTCTGAAATAATATTCAGGTCACCTGTGACTACATGGTTATGATGTGAATCTTTGAATTTATGATAAGTAGTATCACATTGACATTTCGATGACAGTATGTCTTTTATTTTCTCGGAAGTGAGCGATTTCAGAAAACTGTTATAGTTACATAGGAAGGAAGATATGGGCATGTCATACTTGTAGAGAACTCTTGTTCGTAGTATAGGTTTATTAGCCATAAACTTTTCTTTGCAGACCGTTTTTCGGAATTCTCTGTTAATTATTTTTCCTATATTAATGTTTTCCATAAAGTTTCCTTTGTAGTCAATTTGAAGGTTATGAAATTTCTCATCAGCATTTCTATGCGTTTTATCTTTCATTAGATATTTAGAAGTGAAAGCAAATAATTTCATCTGAATTGGATGTTCTAGTTGCTTGAATTCATCATTGTTAATCATGTATTCGAGTATCGAAATAATTGTATGCTTGTTTAATGATTTGAAATATCGACAAAGATCAATTTTACTTTTTTGAGTAAATTGATCAATGACTTCATTTATATGAATAATTGAATGCTTTTTGTGTTTCCTTTTACCGTGGCTTTTTCTTTCTTTCGTTTTAATTGTCATTGAAAAGTACGGTTGGGATTTTATATTGCAGGTATTTGTATCTGAAATATTTCCAAATCCTTTTATCTGATCGTTCAAACCAAGGGGATAAGCAGTAACCATCATTCGAATCCAGAATTGTTCTTTACCGTGAAGAATTGTTTTGTCAGAATTTTCATCCAAACTGTCTAATATATGAATTGTGAAATCTTCAGGATCGTGGTCAGACAGCTTGAAATGTTTGCTCAGGTAAGTGTTCAGGATGTCCTTTTTAAAACTGTGCCGGTGTGCAGACATTCGTTGTTTTACAGAAGTCGTTGTTTCACCAATGTACTGCAAACCACATTTATCATGTAGATAAGATTATCATGTAGATAAGATTTTTGGAATTACAAGAAGTATAATTTGACTTATTCGTTTGTAAGACATGTCCCGTTACAGAACTTGTCACAACATTTTCAAAGTTTATTTTCGGACAAATCACACAACGCGTCTTTCCACACGGGTTTCCGCAGTTTGTGTTTTCATATGGTAATTGAATAGCATATTTTCCACGTTCTTTTCGCCTCTCAAACTGGTTGAGGGTAAAATATGAGATCTCTTTGTTGTTGTTGGTTGGTGTGTAAGGCCCATACGGGCATAGTTTGTTGGAGATGCCACAATTTGTATCAATGTGGTACAAAACACAACAATTTGTATCAATGTGGTACGAAACACCACAATGTGTACCACTGTGGTACAAAACACGACAAATTGTAACAATGTGATACAAAACACCATTTTGTTCTACTGTAAAACAACTTGTGAGGATGGACTTTGTGAAGAATTTTCTCGGGTACAGAGTGGGAGTCGGGTCGCGTGGAAATCGGAGTGTTCTTGTTTCAGGCAAAACAACTTGTGAAGATCTACAACGTGTGTTTGTTAATCGGCTAAAATTTTGATGGCAGCCGGAATCGAGCTCGCGCCTTGCAAAGAATAATCGACCACCCTAGGCACAAGGCCAGAGAGACAGGTTGAATGCGATTCTTCAAATGGCGGGAGATATGCGGACGCACACGTGTCTGTGCTTTCGGCTGCCGAAACATTCGCGCCGAAAATAAGAGTTTTCGGCGCAATGTTTCGGCGCCATGCCCGGCACTGATCTCGCGTGAAACGTGTCCAATAAAACAACTTGTGAGGATGAACTTTGTGAAGAATCTTCTCGGGTACAGAGTGGGAGTCGGGTCGCGTGGAAAGCGGGGTGTTCTGATTTCAGGCAAAACAACTTGTGAACATCTACAACGTGTGCTTGTTCTGCGTCAAAAAAATTGATGGCAGCCGGAATCGAGCCCGCGCCTGGCAAGCAACCATCGACCACCCTAGCCACAAGGCCACAGAGACAGGTTGAATGCGATTCTTCGGATGGCGTGAGATATGCGGACGCACACGTGTCTGTGCTTTCGGCTGCCGAAACATTTTCGCCGAAAATAAAAGTTTTCGGCGCAATGTTTCGGCGCCATGCCCGGCACTGATCTCGCGTGAAACGTGTCCAATAAAACAACTTGTGAGGATCAACTTTGTGAAGAATCTTCTCGGGTACAGAGTGGGAGTCGGGTCGCGTGGAAAGCGGGGTGTTCTGGTTTCAGGCCAAACAACTTGTGAACATCTACAACGTGTGCTTGTTATGCGGCAAAAAAATAGATGGCAGCCGGAATCGAGCTCGCGCCTGGCAAACAATCATCGACCACCCTAGCCACAAGGCCACAGAGACAGGTTGAATGCGATTCTTCGGATGGCGTGAGATATGCGGACGCACACGTGTCTGTGCTTTCGGCTGCCGAAACATTCGCGCCGAAAATAAGAGTTTTCGGCGCAATGTTTCGGCGCCATGCCCGGCACTGATCTCGCGTGAAACGTTTCCAATAAAACAATTTGTGAGGATGGACTTTGTGAAGAATTTTCTCGGGTACAGAGTGGGAGTCGGGTCGCGTGGAAAGCCTGGTGTTCTGGTTCCAGGCAAAACAACTTGTGAAGATCTACAACGTGTGCTTGTTATTCGGCAAAAAAAATGATGGCAGCCGGAATCGAGCGCGCGCATGGCAAAGAATCATCGACCACCCTAGGCACAAGGCCAGAGAGACAGGTTGAATGCGATCTTTCGAATGGCGTGAGATATGCGGACGCACACGTGTCTGTGATTCCGGCTGCCGAAACATTTGCGCCGAAAATAAGAGTTTTCGGCGCAATGTTTCGGCGCCATGCCCGGCACTGATCTCGCGTGAAACGTGTCCAATAAAACAATTTGTGAGGATGGACTTTGTGAAGAATCTTCTCGGGTACAGAGTGGGAGTCGGGTCGCGTGGAAAGCGGGGTGTTCTGGTTTCAGGCAAAACAACTTGTGAACATCTACAACGTGTGCTTGTTATGCGGCAAAAAAATTGATGGCAGCCGGAATCGAGCCCGCGCCCGGCAAACAATCATCGACCACTCTAGCCACAAGGCCACAGAGACAGGTTGAATGCGATTCTTCGGATGGCGTGAGATATGCGGACGCACACGTGTCTGTGCTTTCGGCTGCCGAAACATTTGCGCCGAAAATAAGAGTTTTCGGCGCAATGTTTCGGCGCCATGCCCGGCACTGATCTCGCGTGAAACGTGTCCAATAAAACAACTTGTGAGGATGAACTTTGTGAAGAATCTTCTCGGGTACAGAGTGGGAGTCGGGTCGCGTGGAAAGCGGGGTGTTCTGATTTCAGGCAAAACAACTTGTGAACATCTACAACGTGTGCTTGTTCTGCGTCAAAAAAATTGATGGCAGCCGGAATCGAGCCCGCGCCTGGCAAGCAACCATCGACCACCCTAGCCACAAGGCCACAGAGACAGGTTGAATGCGATTCTTCGGATGGCGTGAGATATGCGGACGCACACGTGTCTGTGCTTTCGGCTGCCGAAACATTTTCGCCGAAAATAAAAGTTTTCGGCGCAATGTTTCGGCGCCATGCCCGGCACTGATCTCGCGTGAAACGTGTCCAATAAAACAACTTGTGAGGATGAACTTTGTGAAGAATCTTCTCGGGTACAGAGTGGGAGTCGGGTCGCGTGGAAAGCGGGGTGTTCTGATTTCAGGCAAAACAACTTGTGAACATCTACAACGTGTGCTTGTTCTGCGTCAAAAAAAATTGATGGCAGCCGGAATCGAGCCCGCGCCTGGCAAGCAACCATCGACCACCCTAGCCACAAGGCCACAGAGACAGGTTGAATGCGATTCTTCGGATGGCGTGAGATATGCGGACGCACACGTGTCTGTGCTTTCGGCTGCCGAAACATTTTCGCCGAAAATAAAAGTTTTCGGCGCAATGTTTCGGCGCCATGCCCGGCACTGATCTCGCGTGAAACGTGTCCAATAAAACAACTTGTGAGGATCAACTTTGTGAAGAATCTTCTCGGGTACAGAGTGGGAGTCGGGTCGCGTGGAAAGCGGGGTGTTCTGGTTTCAGGCAAAACAACTTGTGAACATCTACAACGTGTGCTTGTTATTCGGCTAAAAAAATTGATGGCAGCCGGAATCGAGCGCGCGCCTGGCAAAGAATCATCGACCACCCTAGGCACAAGGCCAGAGAGACAGGTTGAATGCGATCTTTCGAATGGCGTGAGATATGCGGACGCACACGTGTCTGTGCTTTCGGCTGCCGAAACATTCGCGCCGAAAATAAGAGTTTTCGGCGCGATGTTTAGGCGCCATGCCCGGCACTGATCTCGCGTGAAACGTGTCCAATAAAACAACTTGTGAGGATCAACTTTGTGAAGAATCTTCTCAAGTACAGAGTGGGAGTCGGGTCGCGTGGAAAGCGGGGTGTTCTGGTTTCAGGCAAAACAACTTGTGAACATCTACAACGTGTGCTTGTTATGCGGCAAAAAAATTGATGGCAGCCGGAATCGAGCCCGCGCCTGGCAAACAATCATCAACCACTCTAGCCACAAGGCCACAGAGACAGGTTGAATGCGATTCTTCGGATGGCGTGAGATATGCGGACGCACACGTGTCTGTGCTTTCGGCTGCCGAAACATTTGCGCCGAAAATAAGAGTTTTCGGCGCAATGTTTCGGCGCCATGCCCGGCACTGATCTCGCGTGAAACGTGTCCAATAAAACAACTTGTGAGGATGAACTTTGTGAAGAATCTTCTCGGGTACAGAGTGGGAGTCGGGTCGCGTGGAAAGCGGGGTGTTCTGGTTTCAGGCAAAACAACTTGTGAACATCTACAACGTGTGCTTGTTCTGCGTCAAAAAAATTGATGGCAGCCGGAATCGAGCCCGCGCCTGGCAAGCAACCATCGACCACCCTAGCCACAAGGCCACAGAGACAGGTTGAATGCGATTCTTCGGATGGCGTGAGATATGCGGACGCACACGTGTCTGTGCTTTCGGCTGCCGAAACATTTTCGCCGAAAATAAAAGTTTTCGGCGCAATGTTTCGGCGCCATGCCCGGCACTGATCTCGCGTGAAACGTGTCCAATAAAACAACTTGTGAGGATCAACTTTGTGAAGAATCTTCTCGGGTACAGAGTGGGAGTCGGGTCGCGTGGAAAGCGGGGTGTTCTGGTTTCAGGCAAAACAACTTGTGAACATCTACAACGTGTGCTTGTTATTCGGCAAAAAAATTGATGGCAGCCGGAATCGAGCGCGCGCCTGGCAAAGAATCATCGACCACCCTAGGCACAAGGCCAGAGAGACAGGTTGAATGCGATCTTTCGAATGGCGTGAGATATGCGGACGCACACGTGTCTGTGCTTTCGGCTGCCGAAACATTCGCGCCGAAAATAAGAGTTTTCGGCGCGATGTTTAGGCGCCATGCCCGGCACTGATCTCGCGTGAAACGTGTTCAATAAAACAACTTGTGAGGATCAACTTTGTGAAGAATCTTCTCAAGTACAGAGTGGGAGTCGGGTCGCGTGGAAAGCGGGGTGTTCTGGTTTCAGGCAAAACAACTTGTGAACATCTACAACGTGTGCTTGTTATGCGGCAAAAAAATTGATGGCAGCCGGAATCGAGCCCGCGCCTGGCAAACAATCATCAACCACTCTAGCCACAAGGCCACAGAGACAGGTTGAATGCGATGATGGCGTGAGATATGCGGACGCACACGTGTCTGTGCTTTCGGCTGCCGAAACATTTGCGCCGAAAATAAGAGTTTTCGGCGCAATGTTTCGGCGCCATGCCCGGCACTGATCTCGCGTGAAACGTGTTCAATAAAACAACTTGTGAGGATGAACTTTGTGAAGAATCTTCTCGGGTACAGAGTGGGAGTTGGATCGCGTGGAAAGCGGGGTGTTCTGGTTTCAGGCAAAACAACTTGTGAACATCTACAACGTGTGCTTGTTATGCGGCAAAAAAATTGATGGCAGCCGGAATTGAGCCCGCGCCTGGCGAACAATCATCGACCACCCTAGCCACAAGGCCACAGAGACAGGTTGAATGCGATTCTTCGGATGGCGTGAGATATGCGGACGCACACGTGTCTGTGCTTTCGGCTGCCGAAACATTTGCGCCGAAAATAACAGTTTTCGGCGCAATGTTTCGGCGCCATGCCCGGCACTGATCTCGCGTGAAACGTGTCCAATAAAACAACTTGTGAGGATGAACTTTGTGAAGAATCTTCTCGGGTACAGAGTGGGAGTTGGATCGCGTGAAAAGCGGGGTGTTCTGGTTTCAGGCAAAACAACTTGTGAACATCTACAACGTGTGCTTGTTATGCGGCTAAAAAATTGATGGCAGCCGGAATCGAGCTCGCGCCTGGCAAAGAATAATCGACCACCCTAAGCACAAGGCCAGAGAGACAGGTTGAATGCGATTCTTCAAATGGCGGGAGATATGCGGACGCACACACGTGTCTGTGCTTTCGGCTGCCGAAACATTCGCGCCGGAAATAAGTTTTCTGCGCAATGTTTCGGCGCCATGCCTGGCACTGATCTCGCGTGAAACGTGTCCAATAAAACAACTTGTGAGGATCAACTTTGTGAAGAATCTTCTCAAGTACAGAGTGGGAGTCGGGTCGCGTGGGAAGCGGCGTGTTCTGGTTTCAGGCAAAACAACTTGTGAACATCTACAACGTGTGCTTGTTATGCGGCAAAAAAATAGATGGCAGCCGGAATCGAGCTCGCGCCTGGCAAACAATCATCGACCACCCTAGCCACAAGGCCACAGAGACAGGTTGAATGCGATTCTTCGGATGGCGTGAGATATGCGGACGCACACGTGTCTGTGCTTTCGGCTGCCGAAACATTCGCGCCGAAAATAAGAGTTTTCGGCGCAATGTTTCGGCGCCATGCCCGGCACTGATCTCGCGTGAAACGTGTCCAATAAAACAACTTGTGAGGATGAACTTTGTGAAGAATCTTCTCGGGTACAGAGTGGGAGTCGGGTCGCGTGGAAAGCGGGGTGTTCTGATTTCAGGCAAAACAACTTGTGAACATCTACAACGTGTGCTTGTTCTGCGTCAAAAAAATTGATGGCAGCCGGAATCGAGCCCGCGCCTGGCAAGCAACCATCGACCACCCTAGCCACAAGGCCACAGAGACAGGTTGAATGCGATTCTTCGGATGGCGTGAGATATGCGGACGCACACGTGTCTGTGCTTTCGGCTGCCGAAACATTTTCGCCGAAAATAAAAGTTTTCGGCGCAATGTTTCGGCGCCATGCCCGGCACTGATCTCGCGTGAAACGTGTCCAATAAAACAACTTGTGAGGATCAACTTTGTGAAGAATCTTCTCGGGTACAGAGTGGGAGTCGGGTCGCGTGGAAAGCGGGGTGTTCTGGTTTCAGGCAAAACAACTTGTGAACATCTACAACGTGTGCTTGTTATGCGGCAAAAAATAGATGGCAGCCGGAATCGAGCTCGCGCCTGGCAAACAATCATCGACCACCCTAGCCACAAGGCCACAGAGACAGGTTGAATGCGATTCTTCGGATGGCGTGAGATATGCGGACGCACACGTGTCTGTGCTTTCGGCTGCCGAAACATTCGCGCCGAAAATAAGAGTTTTCGGCGCAATGTTTCGGCGCCATGCCCGGCACTGATCTCGCTTGAAACGTGTCCAATAAAACAATTTGTGAGGATGGACTTTGTGAAGAATTTTCTCGGGTACAGAGTGGGAGTCGGGTCGCGTGGAAAGCCTGGTGTTCTGGTTCCAGGCAAAACAACTTGTGAAGATCTACAACGTGTGCTTGTTATTCGGCAAAAAAAATTGATGGCAGCCGGAATCGAGCGCGCGCCTGGCAAAGAATCATCGACCACCCTAGGCACAAGGCCAGAGAGACAGGTTGAATGCGATCTTTCGAATGGCGTGAGATATGCGGACGCACACGTGTCTGTGCTTTCGGCTGCCGAAACATTTGCGCCGAAAATAAGAGTTTTCGGCGCAATGTTTCGGCGCCATGCCCGGCACTGATCTCGCGTGAAACGTGTCCAATAAAACAACTTGTGAGGATGAACTTTGTGAAGAATCTTCTCGGGTACAGAGTGGGAGTCGGGTCGCGTGGAAAGCGGGGTGTTCTGATTTCAGGCAAAACAACTTGTGAACATCTACAACGTGTGCTTGTTCTGCGTCAAAAAAATTGATGGCAGCCGGAATCGAGCCCGCGCCTGGCAAGCAACCATCGACCACTCTAGCCACAAGGCCACAGAGACAGGTTGAATGCGATTCTTCGGATGGCGTGAGATATGCGGACGCACACGTGTCTGTGCTTTCGGCTGCCGAAACATTTTCGCCGAAAATAAAAGTTTTCGGCGCAATGTTTCGGCGCCATGCCCGGCACTGATCTCGCGTGAAACGTGTCCAATAAAACAACTTGTGAGGATCAACTTTGTGAAGAATCTTCTCGGGTACAGAGTGGGAGTCGGGTCGCGTGGAAAGCGGGGTGTTCTGGTTTCAGGCAAAACAACTTGTGAACATCTACAACGTGTGCTTGTTATGCGGCAAAAAAATAGATGGCAGCCGGAATCGAGCTCGCGCCTGGCAAACAATCATCGACCACCCTAGCCACAAGGCCACAGAGACAGGTTGAATGCGATTCTTCGGATGGCGTGAGATATGCGGACGCACACGTGTCTGTGCTTTCGGCTGCCGAAACATTCGCGCCGAAAATAAGAGTTTTCGGCGCAATGTTTCGGCGCCATGCCCGGCACTGATCTCGCGTGAAACGTGTCCAATAAAACAATTTGTGAGGATGGACTTTGTGAAGAATTTTCTCGGGTACAGAGTGGGAGTCGGGTCGCGTGGAAAGCCTGGTGTTCTGGTTCCAGGCAAAACAACTTGTGAAGATCTACAACGTGTGCTTGTTATTCGGCAAAAAAATTGATGGCAGCCGGAATCGAGCGCGCGCCTGGCAAAGAATCATCGACCACCCTAGGCACAAGGCCAGAGAGACAGGTTGAATGCGATCTTTCGAATGGCGTGAGATATGCGGACGCACACGTGTCTGTGCTTTCGGCTGCCGAAACATTCGCGCCGAAAATAAGAGTTTTCGGCGCGATGTTTAGGCGCCATGCCCGGCACTGATCTCGCGTGAAACGTGTCCAATAAAACAACTTGTGAGGATCAACTTTGTGAAGAATCTTCTCAAGTACAGAGTGGGAGTCGGGTCGCGTGGAAAGCGGGGTGTTCTGGTTTCAGGCAAAACAACTTGTGAACATCTACAACGTGTGCTTGTTATGCGGCAAAAAAAATTGATGGCAGCCGGAATCGAGCCCGCGCCTGGCAAACAATCATCAACCACTCTAGCCACAAGGCCACAGAGACAGGTTGAATGCGATTCTTCGGATGGCGTGAGATATGCGGACGCACACGTGTCTGTGCTTTCGGCTGCCGAAACATTTGCGCCGAAAATAAGAGTTTTCGGCGCAATGTTTCGGCGCCATGCCCGGCACTGATCTCGCGTGAAACGTGTCCAATAAAACAACTTGTGAGGATGAACTTTGTGAAGAATCTTCTCGGGTACAGAGTGGGAGTCGGGTCGCGTGGAAAGCGGGGTGTTCTGGTTTCAGGCAAAACAACTTGTGAACATCTACAACGTGTGCTTGTTATGCGGCAAAAAATAGATGGCAGCCGGAATCGAGCTCGCGCCTGGCAAACAATCATCGACCACCCTAGCCACAAGGCCACAGAGACAGGTTGAATGCGATTCTCCGGATGGCGTGAGATATGCGGACGCACACGTGTCTGTGCTTTCGGCTGCCGAAACATTCGCGCCGAAAATAAGAGTTTTCGGCGCAATGTTTCGGCGCCATGCCCGGCACTGATCTCGCGTGAAACGTGTCCAATAAAACAATTTGTGAGGATGGACTTTGTGAAGAATTTTCTCGGGTACAGAGTGGGAGTCGGGTCGCGTGGAAAGCCTGGTGTTCTGGTTCCAGGCAAAACAACTTGTGAAGATCTACAACGTGTGCTTGTTATTCGGCAAAAAAAAATTGATGGCAGCCGGAATCGAGCGCGCGCCTGGCAAAGAATCATCGACCACCCTAGGCACAAGGCCAGAGAGACAGGTTGAATGCGATCTTTCGAATGGCGTGAGATATGCGGACGCACACGTGTCTGTGCTTTCGGCTGCCGAAACATTTGCGCCGAAAATAAGAGTTTTCTGCGCAATGTTTCGGCGCCATGCCCGGCACTGATCTCGCGTGAAACGTGTCCAATAAAACAACTTGTGAGGATGAACTTTGTGAAGAATCTTCTCGGGTACAGAGTGGGAGTCGGGTCGCGTGGAAAGCGGGGTGTTCTGATTTCAGGCAAAACAACTTGTGAACATCTACAACGTGTGCTTGTTCTGCGTCAAAAAAATTGATGGCAGCCGGAATCGAGCCCGCGCCTGGCAAGCAACCATCGACCACTCTAGCCACAAGGCCACAGAGACAGGTTGAATGCGATTCTTCGGATGGCGTGAGATATGCGGACGCACACGTGTCTGTGCTTTCGGCTGCCGAAACATTTTCGCCGAAAATAAAAGTTTTCGGCGCAATGTTTCGGCGCCATGCCCGGCACTGATCTCGCGTGAAACGTGTCCAATAAAACAACTTGTGAGGATCAACTTTGTGAAGAATCTTCTCGGGTACAGAGTGGGAGTCGGGTCGCGTGGAAAGCGGGGTGTTCTGGTTTCAGGCAAAACAACTTGTGAACATCTACAACGTGTGCTTGTTATGCGGCAAAAAAATAGATGGCAGCCGGAATCGAGCTCGCGCCTGGCAAACAATCATCGACCACCCTAGCCACAAGGCCACAGAGACAGGTTGAATGCGATTCTTCGGATGGCGTGAGATATGCGGACGCACACGTGTCTGTGCTTTCGGCTGCCGAAACATTCGCGCCGAAAATAAGAGTTTTCGGCGCAATGTTTCGGCGCCATGCCCGGCACTGATCTCGCGTGAAACGTGTCCAATAAAACAATTTGTGAGGATGGACTTTGTGAAGAATTTTCTCGGGTACAGAGTGGGAGTCGGGTCGCGTGGAAAGCCTGGTGTTCTGGTTCCAGGCAAAACAACTTGTGAAGATCTACAACGTGTGCTTGTTATTCGGCAAAAAAAATTGATGGCAGCCGGAATCGAGCGCGCGCCTGGCAAAGAATCATCGACCACCCTAGGCACAAGGCCAGAGAGACAGGTTGAATGCGATCTTTCGAATGGCGTGAGATATGCGGACGCACACGTGTCTGTGCTTTCGGCTGCCGAAACATTCGCGCCGAAAATAAGAGTTTTCGGCGCGATGTTTAGGCGCCATGCCCGGCACTGATCTCGCGTGAAACGTGTCCAATAAAACAACTTGTGAGGATCAACTTTGTGAAGAATCTTCTCAAGTACAGAGTGGGAGTCGGGTCGCGTGGAAAGCGGGGTGTTCTGGTTTCAGGCAAAACAACTTGTGAACATCTACAACGTGTGCTTGTTATGCGGCAAAAAAATTGATGGCAGCCGGAATCGAGCCCGCGCCTGGCAAACAATCATCAACCACTCTAGCCACAAGGCCACAGAGACAGTTTGAATGCGATTCTTCGGATGGCGTGAGATATGCGGACGCACACGTGTCTGTGCTTTCGGCTGCCGAAACATTTGCGCCGAAAATAAGAGTTTTCGGCGCAATGTTTCGGCGCCATGCCCGGCACTGATCTCGCGTGAAACGTGTCCAATAAAACAACTTGTGAGGATGAACTTTGTGAAGAATCTTCTCGGGTACAGAGTGGGAGTTGGATCGCGTGGAAAGCGGGGTGTTCTGGTTTCAGGCAAAACAACTTGTGAACATCTACAACGTGTGCTTGTTATGCGGCAAAAAAATTGATGGCAGCCGGAATCGAGCCCGCGCCCGGCAAACAATCATCGACCACTCTAGCCACAAGGCCACAGAGACAGGTTGAATGCGATTCTTCGGATGGCGTGAGATATGCGGACGCACACGTGTCTGTGCTTTCGGCTGCCGAAACATTTGCGCCGAAAATAAGAGTTTTCGGCGCAATGTTTCGGCGCCATGCCCGGCACTGATCTCGCGTGAAACGTGTCCAATAAAACAACTTGTGAGGATGAACTTTGTGAAGAATCTTCTCGGGTACAGAGTGGGAGTCGGGTCGCGTGGAAAGCGGGGTGTTCTGATTTCAGGCAAAACAACTTGTGAACATCTACAACGTGTGCTTGTTCTGCGTCAAAAAAATTGATGGCAGCCGGAATCGAGCCCGCGCCTGGCAAGCAACCATCGACCACCCTAGCCACAAGACCACAGAGACAGGTTAAATGCGATTCTTCGGATGGCGTGAGATATGCGGACGCACACGTGTCTGTGCTTTCGGCTGCCGAAACATTTTCGCCGAAAATAAAAGTTTTCGGCGCAATGTTTCGGCGCCATGCCCGGCACTGATCTCGCGTGAAACGTGTCCAATAAAACAACTTGTGAGGATCAACTTTGTGAAGAATCTTCTCGGGTACAGAGTGGGAGTCGGGTCGCGTGGAAAGCGGGGTGTTCTGGTTTCAGGCAAAACAACTTGTGAACATCTACAACGTGTGCTTGTTATTCGGCAAAAAAAAATGATGGCAGCCGGAATCGAGCGCGCGCCTGGCAAAGAATCATCGACCACCCTAGGCACAAGGCCAGAGAGACAGGTTGAATGCGATCTTTCGAATGGCGTGAGATATGCGGACGCACAGGTGTCTGTGCTTTCGGCTGCCGAAACATTCGCGCCGAAAATAAGAGTTTTCGGCGCGATGTTTAGGCGCCATGCCCGGCACTGATCTCGCGTGAAACGTGTTCAATAAAACAACTTGTGAGGATCAACTTTGTGAAGAATCTTCTCAAGTACAGAGTGGGAGTCGGGTCGCGTGGAAAGCGGGGTGTTCTGGTTTCATGCAAAACAACTTGTGAACATCTACAACGTGTGCTTGTTATGCGGCAAAAAAATTGATGGCAGCCGGAATCGAGCCCGCGCCTGGCAAACAATCATCAACCACTCTAGCCACAAGGCCACAGAGACAGGTTGAATGCGATTCTTCGGATGGCGTGAGATATGCGGACGCACACGTGTCTGTGCTTCCGGCTGCCGAAACATTTGCGCCGAAAATAATAATTTTTTGGCGCAATGTTTCAGCGCCATGCCCGGCACTGATCTCGCGTAAAACGTGTCCAATAAAACAACTTGTGAGGATGGACTTTGTGAAGAATTTTCTCGGGTACAGAGTGGGAGTCGGGTCGCGTGGAAACCGGAGTGTTCTTGTTTCAGGCAAAACAACTTGTGAAGATCTACAACGTGTGTTTGTTAATCGGCTAAAATTTTGATGGCAGCCGGAATCGAGCTCGCGCCTGGCAAACAATCATCGACCACCCTAGCCACAAGGCCACAGAGACAGGTTGAATGCGATTCTTCGGAAGGCGTGAGATATGCGGACGCACACGTGTCTGTGCTTTCGGCTGCCGAAACATTCGCGCCGAAAATAAGAGTTTTCGGCGCAATGTTTCGGCGCCATGCCCGGCACTGATCTCGCGTGAAACGTGTCCAATAAAACAACTTGTGAGGATGAACTATGTGAAGAATCTTCTCGGGTACAGAGTGGGAGTCACCACAATTTATATCACTGTGGTACAAAACACCACAACTCGTACCAATGTGATACAAAACACCACACTCTGTACCACTGTGGTACAAAACACGACAAATTGTAACAATGTGATACAAAACACCACAGTTTGTTCTACTGTGCTACAAAACACCACAATTTGTATCAATGTGATACAAAACACCACAATTTGTATCGCTGTGGTACAAAACACCACAATTTGTACCAATGTGATACAAAACACCACAGTTCGTATCACTGCGGTACAAAACACCACAAGTTGTATCAATGTGATACAAAACACCACAATGTGTACCACTGTGATACAAAACACCACAATTTGTATCACTGTGGTACAAAACACCACAATTTGTATCAATGTGGTACGAAACATTACAATTTGTACCACTGTGGTACAAAACACGACAAATTGTAACAATGTGATACAAAACACCACAGTTTGTTCTACTGTGCTACAAAACACCACAATTTGTATCAATGTGATACAAAACACTACAATTTGTATCACTGTGGTACAAAACACCACAATTTATATCACTGTGGTACAAAACACCACACTTTGTACCACTGCGGTACAAAACACCACAAGTTGTATCAATGTGATACAAAACACCACAATGTGTACCACTGTGATACAAAACACCACAATTTGTATCAATGTAATACAAAACACCACATTTCGTACCACTGTGGTATGAAACACCACAATTTGTACCAATGTGATACAAAACACCACAGTTTGTTTTACTGTGCTACAAAACACCACAATTTGTATCAAAGTGATACAAAACACCACAATTTGTATCGCTGTGGTACAAAACACCACAATTTGTACCAATGTGATACAAAACACCACATTTTGTACCACTGTGGTACAAAACACCACAATGTGTACCACTGTGATACAAAACACCACAATTTGTACCAATGTGATACAAAACACCACAATCTGTATCAATGTAAAACAAAACACCACATTTTGTACCACTGTGGTATAAAAACCACCATTTGTATCACTGTGATACAAAACACCACAATTCATATAACTGTGGTACAAAACACCACAACTCGTACCAATGTGATACAAAACACCACACTTTGTACCACTGTGGTACAAAACACGACAAATTGTAACAATGTGATACAAAACACCACAGTTTGTTCTACTAAGCTTCAAAACACCACAATTTGTATCAATGTGATACAAAACACCACAATTTGTACCACTGTGATACAAAACACCACAATGTGTACCACTGTGATACAAAACACCACAATTTGTACCAATGTGATACAAAACACCACAATCTGTATCAATGTGATACAAAACACCACAATTTGTACCAATGTGATACAAAACACCACAATCTGTATCAATGTAATACAAAACACCACAATGTGTACTACTGTGGTACAAAACACCACAATTTGTACCAATGTGATACAAAACACCACAATTTGTACCAATGTGATACAAAACACCACAATATGTATCAATGTAATACAAAACACCACAATGTGTACCACTGTGATACAAAACACCACAATTTGTACCAATGTGATACAAAACACCACAGTTTGTTCTACTGTGCTACAAAACACCACAATTTGTATCAAAGTGATACAAAACACCACAATTTGTATCGCTGTGGTACAAAACACCACAATTTGTACCAATGTGATACAAAACACCACATTTTGTACCACTGTGGTACAAAACACCACAATGTGTACCACTGTGATACAAAACACCACAATTTGTACCAATGTGATACAAAACACCACAATCTGTATCAATGTAAAACAAAACACCACATTTTGTACCACTGTGGTACAGAACACGACAGTTTGTTCTACTGTGCTACAAAACACCACAATCTGTATCAATGTAAAACAAAACACAACATTTTGTACCACTGTGGTATAAAAACCACCATTTGTATCACTGTGATACAAAACACCACAATTCATATAACTGTGGTACAAAACACCACAACTCGTACCAATGTGATACAAAACACCACACTTTGTACCACTGTGGTACAAAACACGACAAATTGTAACAATGTGATACAAAACACCACAGTTTGTTCTACTAAGCTTCAAAACACCACAATTTGTATCAATGTGATACAAAACACCACAATTTGTACCACTGTGATACAAAACACCACAATGTGTACCACTGTGATACAAAACACCACAATTTGTACCAATGTGATACAAAACACCACAATCTGTATCAATGTGATACAAAACACCACAATTTGTACCAATGTGATACAAAACACCACAATCTGTATCAATGTAATACAAAACACCACAATGTGTACTACTGTGGTACAAAACACCACAATTTGTACCAATGTGATACAAAACACCACAATTTGTACCAATGTGATACAAAACACCACAATATGTATCAATGTAATACAAAACACCACAATGTGTACCACTGTGATACAAAACACCACAATTTGTACCAATGTGATACAAAACACCACAGTTTGTTCTACTGTGCTACAAAACACCACAATTTGTATCAAAGTGATACAAAACACCACAATTTGTATCGCTGTGGTACAAAACACCACAATTTGTACCAATGTGATACAAAACACCACATTTTGTACCACTGTGGTACAAAACACCACAATGTGTACCACTGTGATACAAAACACCACAATTTGTACCAATGTGATACAAAACACCACAATTTGTACCAATGTGATACAAAACACCACAATATGTATCAATGTAATACAAAACACCACAATGTGTACCACTGTGATACAAAACACCACAATTTGTACCAATGTGATACAAAACACCACAGTTTGTTCTACTGTGCTACAAAACACCACAATTTGTATCAAAGTGATACAAAACACCACAATTTGTATCGCTGTGGTACAAAACACCACAATTTGTACCAATGTGATACAAAACACCACATTTTGTACCACTGTGGTACAAAACACCACAATGTGTACCACTGTGATACAAAACACCACAATTTGTACCAATGTGATACAAAACACCACAATCTGTATCAATGTAAAACAAAACACCACATTTTGTACCACTGTGGTACAGAACACGACAGTTTGTTCTACTGTGCTACAAAACACCACAATCTGTATCAATGTAAAACAAAACACAACATTTTGTACCACTGTGGTATAAAAACCACCATTTGTATCACTGTGATACAAAACACCACAATTCATATAACTGTGGTACAAAACACCACAACTCGTACCAATGTGATACAAAACACCACACTTTGTACCACTGTGGTACAAAACACGACAAATTGTAACAATGTGATACAAAACACCACAGTTTGTTCTACTAAGCTTCAAAACACCACAATTTGTATCAATGTGATACAAAACACCACAATTTGTACCACTGTGATACAAAACACCACAATGTGTACCACTGTGATACAAAACACCACAATTTGTACCAATGTGATACAAAACACCACAATCTGTATCAATGTGATACAAAACACCACAATTTGTACCAATGTGATACAAAACACCACAATCTGTATCAATGTAATACAAAACACCACAATGTGTACTACTGTGGTACAAAACACCACAATTTGTACCAATGTGATACAAAACACCACAATTTGTACCAATGTGATACAAAACACCACAATATGTATCAATGTAATACAAAACACCACAATGTGTACCACTGTGATACAAAACACCACAATTTGTACCAATGTGATACAAAACACCACAGTTTGTTCTACTGTGCTACAAAACACCACAATTTGTATCAAAGTGATACAAAACACCACAATTTGTATCGCTGTGGTACAAAACACCACAATTTGTACCAATGTGATACAAAACACCACATTTTGTACCACTGTGGTACAAAACACCACAATGTGTACCACTGTGATACAAAACACCACAATTTGTACCAATGTGATACAAAACACCACAATCTGTATCAATGTAAAACAAAACACCACATTTTGTACCACTGTGGTACAGAACACGACAGTTTGTTCTACTGTGCTACAAAACACCACAATCTGTATCAATGTAAAACAAAACACAACATTTTGTACCACTGTGGTATAAAAACCACCATTTGTATCACTGTGATACAAAACACCACAATTCATATAACTGTGGTACAAAACACCACAACTCGTACCAATGTGATACAAAACACCACACTTTGTACCACTGTGGTACAAAACACGACAAATTGTAACAATGTGATACAAAACACCACAGTTTGTTCTACTAAGCTTCAAAACACCACAATTTGTATCAATGTGATACAAAACACCACAATTTGTACCACTGTGATACAAAACACCACAATGTGTACCACTGTGATACAAAACACCACAATTTGTACCAATGTGATACAAAACACCACAATCTGTATCAATGTGATACAAAACACCACAATTTGTACCAATGTGATACAAAACACCACAATCTGTATCAATGTAATACAAAACACCACAATGTGTACCACTGTGGTACAAAACACCACAATTTGTACCAATGTGATACAAAACACCACAATTTGTACCAATGTGATACAAAACACCACAATATGTATCAATGTAATACAAAACACCACAATGTGTACCACTGTGATACAAAACACCACAATTTGTACCAATGTGATACAAAACACCACAGTTTGTTCTACTGTGCTACAAAACACCACAATTTGTATCAAAGTGATACAAAACACCACAATTTGTATCGCTGTGGTACAAAACACCACAATTTGTACCAATGTGATACAAAACACCACATTTTGTACCACTGTGGTACAAAACACCACAATGTGTACCACTGTGATACAAAACACCACAATTTGTACCAATGTGATACAAAACATCACAATCTGTATCAATGTAAAACAAAACACCACATTTTGGTACCAATGTGATACAAAACACCACAGTCTGTTCTACTAAGCTACAGAACACCACAATTTGTATCAATGTGATAGAAAACACCACAATCTATATTAATGTAACACAAAACACCACATTTTGTACCACTGTGATACAAAACACCACAGTTCGTATCACTGCGGTACAAAACACCACAATTTGTATCACTGTGGTACAAAACACGACAAATTGTAACAATGTGATACAAAACACCACAATTTGTACCACTGTGGTATAAAACACCACAGTTTGTATCACTGTGGTGAAAAACACCACAATTTGTATCACTGTGGTACAAAACACGACAAATTGTAACAATGTGATACAAAACACCACAGTTTGTTCTACTGTGCTACAAAACACCACAATTTGTATCAACGTGATACAAAACACCACAATTTGTATCAATGTGGTACGAAACATTACAATTTGTACCAATGTGATACAAAACACCACATTTTGTACCACTGTGGTACAAAACACCACAATGTGTACCACTGTGCTACAAAACACCACAATTTGTGTCAAAGTGATACAAAACACCACAATTTGTATCGCTGTGGTACAAAACACCACAATTTGTACCAATGTGATACAAAACACCACATTTTGTACCACTGTGGTACAAAACACCACAATGTGTACCACTGTGAAACAAAACACCACAACTTGTACCAATGTGAACCAAAACACCACAATCTGTATCAATGTAATACAAAACACCACATTCTGTACCACTGTGGTATAAAAACCAATATTTGTATCACCGTGATACAGAACACCACAATTTATATCACTGTGGTACAAAACACCACAATTTATATCACTGTGGTACAAAACACCACAACTCGTACCAATGTGATACAAAACACCACACTTTGTACCACTGTGGTACAAAACACGACAAATTGTAACAATGTGATACAAAACACCACAGTATGTTCTACTAAGCTACAGAACACCACAATTTGTATCAATGTGATAGAAAACACCACAATCTATATTAATGTAACACAAAACACCACATTTTGTACCACTGTGGTATAAAACACCACAATTTGTATCACTGTGATACAAAACACCACAATTTATATCACTGTGGTACAAAACACCACAACTCGTACCAATGTGATACAAAACACCACAGTTCGTATCACTGCGGTACAAAACACCACAAGTTGTATTAATGTGATACAAAACACCACAATTTGTACCACTGTGATACAAAACACCACAATTCGTTTCGCTGTGGTACAAAACACCACAATTTGTATCAATGTGATACAAAACACCACAGTTTGTATCAATGTGATACAAAACACCACAGTTCGTATCACTGCGGTACAAAACACCACAAGTTGTATTAATGTGATACAAAACACCACAATTTGTACCACTGTGATACAAAACACCACAATTCGTTTCGCTGTGGTACAAAACACCACAATTTGTACCAATGTGATACAAAACACCACAGTTTGTATCACTGCGGTACAAAACACCACAAGTTGTATCAATGTGATACAAAACACCACAATTTGTATCAATGTAATACGAAACACCACATTTTGTACCACTGTTGTATAAAACACCGCAATTTGTATCACTGTGATACAAAACACCACAATTTGTATCACTGTGGTACAAAACACCACAATTTGTATCACTGTGGTACAAAACACCACAATTTGTATCACTGCGGTACAAAACACCACAAGTTGTATCAATGTGATACAAAACACCACAATTTGTATCAATGTAATACGAAACACCACATTTTGTACCACTGTTGTATAAAACACCACAACTTGTATCACTGTGGTACAAAACACCACAATTTGTATCACTGTGGTACAAAACACCACAATTTGTATCAATGTGATACAAAACACGACAAATTGTAACAATGTGATACAAAACACCACAGTTTGTTCTACTGTGCTACAAAACACCACAATTTGTATCAATGTGATACAAAACACCACAATTTGTATCACTGTGGTACAAAACACCACAATTTATATCACTGTGGTACAAAACACCACAACTCGTACCAATGTGATACAAAACACCACACTCTGTACCACTGTGGTACAAAACACGACAAATTGTAACAATGTGATACAAAACACCACAGTTTGTTCTACTGTGCTACAAAACACCACAATTTGTATCAATGTGATACAAAACACCACAATTTGTATCGCTGTGGTACAAAACACCACAATTTGTACCAATGTGATACAAAACACCACAGTTCGTATCACTGCGGTACAAAACACCACAAGTTGTATCAATGTGATACAAAACACCACAATGTGTACCACTGTGATACAAAACACCACAATTTGTATCACTGTGGTACAAAACATTACAATTTGTACCACTGTGGTACAAAACACGACAAATTGTAACAATGTGATACAAAACACCACAGTTTGTTCTACTGTGCTACAAAACACCACAATTTGTATCAATGTGATACAAAACACTACAATTTGTATCACTGTGGTACAAAACACCACAATTTATATCACTGTGGTACAAAACACCACACTTTGTACCACTGCGGTACAAAACACCACAAGTTGTATCAATGTGATACAAAACACCACAATGTGTACCACTGTGATACAAAACACCACAATTTGTATCAATGTAATACAAAACACCACATTTCGTACCACTGTGGTATGAAACACCACAATTTGTATCACTGTGGTACAAAACACCACAATTTGTATCACTGTGGTACAAAACACCACAATTTGTATCACTGTGGTACAAAACACCACAATTTGTATCAATGTGGTACGAAACACCACAATTTGTATCACTGTGGTACAAAACACCACAATTTATATCACTGTGGTACAAAACACCACAACTCGTACCATTGTGATACAAAACACCACACTTTGTACCACTGTGGTACAAAACACGACAAATTGTAACAATGTGATACAAAACACCACAGTTTGTTCTACTGTGCTACAAAACACCACAATTTGTATCAATGTGATACAAAACACCACAATTTGTATCGCTGTGGTACAAAACACCACAATTTGTACCAATGTGATACAAAACACCACAGTTCGTATCACTGCGGTACAAAACACCACAAGTTGTATCAATGTGATACAAAACACCACAGTTTGTTCTACTGTGCTACAAAACACCACAATTTGTATCAATGTGATACAAAACACCACATTTTGTACCACTGTGGTATGAAACTTTGCAATTTGTATCACTGTGATACAAAACACCACAATTTGTATCACTGTGGTACAAAACACCACAATTTGTATCACTGTGGTATAAAACACCACGTTTTGTTCCATTGTGGAACAAATTACCACGATTTGTTCCATTGTGGAACAAAACACCACGTTTTGTTCCGTTGTGGAACAAAACACCACGATTTTTACCATTGTGGAATGAAACACCACGTTTTGTTCCAATGTGAAACAAAACACCACGATTTGTTCCATTGTGGAACAAAACATCACGATTTGTTCCATTGTGGAACAAAACACCACAATTTGTTCCGTTGTGGAACAAAACACCACGATTTGTTCCATTGTGGAAAAAAAACCACGTTTTGTTCCATTGTAGAACCAAACAACACGATTTGTATCATTGTGAAACAAACTACCACGATTTGTATCATTGTGGAACAAAACACCACGTTTTGTTCAATTGTGGAAAAAACACCATGATTTGTTCCATTGTGGAAAAAAAACGACTTTTGTTCCATTGTGGAACAAAACACCACGATTTGTTGCATTGTGGAACAAAACACCACGATTTGTATCACTGTAGTACAAAACACCACAATTTGTCTCACTGTGGTACAAAACACCACAATTTGTATCACTGTGATACAAAACACCACATTTTGTACCACTGTGGTACAAAACACCACAATGTGTACCACTGTGATACAGAACACCACAATTTGTACCACTGTGATACAGAACACCACAATTTGTACCAATGAGATACAAAACACCACAATTTGTATCACTGTGATACAAAACACCACATTTTGTACCACTGTGGTACAAAACACCACAATGTGTATCACTGTGGTACAAAACACCACAGTTTGTTTCATTGTGGAACAAAACACCACAGTTTGTTCTACTGTGCTACAAAACACCACAATTTGTATCAATGTGATACAAAACACCACAATTTGTATCACTGTGGTACAAAACACCACAATTTATATCACTGTGGTACAAAACACCACAACTCGTACCAATGTGATACAAAACACCACACTCTGTACCACTGTGGTACAAAACACGACAAATTGTAACAATGTGATACAAAACACCACAGTTTGTTCTACTGTGCTACAAAACACCACAATTTGTATCAATGTGATACAAAACACCACAATTTGTATCGCTGTGGTACAAAACACCACAATTTGTACCAATGTGATACAAAACACCACAGTTCGTATCACTGCGGTACAAAACACCACAAGTTGTATCAATGTGATACAAAACACCACAATGTGTACCACTGTGATACAAAACACCACAATTTGTATCACTGTGGTACAAAACATTACAATTTGTACCACTGTGGTACAAAACACGACAAATTGTAACAATGTGATACAAAACACCACAGTTTGTTCTACTGTGCTACAAAACACCACAATTTGTATCAATGTGATACAAAATACTACAATTTGTATCACTGTGGTACAAAACACCACAATTTATATCACTGTGGTACAAAACACCACACTTTGTACCACTGCGGTACAAAACACCACAAGTTGTATCAATGTGATACAAAACACCACAATGTGTACCACTGTGATACAAAACACCACAATTTGTATCAATGTAATACAAAACACCACATTTCGTACCACTGTGGTATGAAACACCACAATTTGTATCACTGTGGTACAAAACACCACAATTTGTATCACTGTGGTACAAAACACCACAATTTGTATCACTGTGGTACAAAACACCACAATTTGTATCAATGTGGTATGAAACACCACAATTTGTATCACTGTGGTACAAAACACCACAATTTATATCACTGTGGTACAAAACACCACAACTCGTACCATTGTGATACAAAACACCACACTTTGTACCACTGTGGTACAAAACACGACAAATTGTAACAATGTGATACAAAACACCACAGTTTGTTCTACTGTGCTACAAAACACCACAATTTGTATCAATGTGATACAAAACACCACAATTTGTATCGCTGTGGTACAAAACACCACAATTTGTACCAATGTGATACAAAACACCACAGTTCGTATCACTGCGGTACAAAACACCACAAGTTGTATCAATGTGATACAAAACACCACAGTTTGTTCTACTGTGCTACAAAACACCACAATTTGTATCAATGTGATACAAAACACCACATTTTGTACCACTGTGGTATGAAACTTTGCAATTTGTATCACTGTGATACAAAACACCACAATTTGTATCACTGTGGTACAAAACACCACAATTTGTATCACTGTGGTATAAAACACCACGTTTTGTTCCATTGTGGAACAAATTACCACGATTTGTTCCATTGTGGAACAAAACACCACGTTTTGTTCCGTTGTGGAACAAAACACCACGATTTTTACCATTGTGGAATGAAACACCACGTTTTGTTCCATTGTGAAACAAAACACCACGATTTGTTCCATTGTGGAACAAAACATCACGATTTGTTCCATTGTGGAACAAAACACCACAATTTGTTCCGTTGTGGAACAAAACACCACGATTTGTTCCATTGTGGAAAAAAAACCACGTTTTGTTCCATTGTAGAACCAAACAACACGATTTGTATCATTGTGAAACAAACTACCACGATTTGTATCATTGTGGAACAAAACACCACGTTTTGTTCAATTGTGGAAAAAACACCATGATTTGTTCCATTGTGGAAAAAAAACGAGTTTTGTTCCATTGTGGAACAAAACACCACGATTTGTTGCATTGTGGAACAAAACACCACGATTTGTATCACTGTAGTACAAAACACCACAATTTGTCTCACTGTGGTACAAAACACCACAATTTGTATCACTGTGATACAAAACACCACATTTTGTACCACTGTGGTACAAAACACCACAATGTGTACCACTGTGATACAGAACACCACAATTTGTACCACTGTGATACAGAACACCACAATTTGTACCAATGAGATACAAAACACCACAATTTGTATCACTGTGATACAAAACACCACATTTTGTACCACTGTGGTACAAAACACCACAATGTGTATCACTGTGGTACAAAACATTACAGTTTGTTTCATTGTGGAACAAAACACCACGATTTGTTCCATTGTGGAACAAAATACCACGATTTGTTCCATTATGGAACAAATTACCACGAATTGTTCCATTGTGGAACAAAACACCACGGTTTGTTCCATTGTGAAACAAAACACCACGATTTGTTCCATTGTGAAACAAAACACCACGATTTGTTCCATTGTGAAACAAAACACCACGATTTGTTCCATTGTGGAACAAAACACCACGATTTGTTCCATTGTGGAACAAAACACCACAATTTGTTCCATTGTGGAAAAAAACCACGTTTTGTTCCATTGTGGAACAAATTACCACAATTTGTATCACTGTAGTACAAAACACCTCAATTTGTCTCACTGTGGTACAAAACACCACAATTTGTATCACCATGATACAAAACACCACATTTTGTACCACGGTGGTACAAAACACCACAATGTGTACCACTGTGATACAGAACACCACAATTTGTACCAATGTGATACAAAACACCACAATCTGTATCAATGTAATACAAAACGACACATTTTGTACCACTGTGGTATAAAACACCACATTTTGTACCACTGTGGTATAAAACACCGCAATTTGTATCACTGTGATACAAAACACCACAATTTGTGTCACTGTGGTACAAAACACCACAGTTTGTTTCATTGTGGAACAAAACACCACGATTTGTTCCATTGTGGAACAAAATACCACGATTTGTTCCATTGTGGAAAAAACCACGTTTTGTTCCATTATGGAACAAATTACCACGAATTGTTCCATTGTGGAACAAAACACCACAATTTGTTTTATTGTGGAACAAAACACCACGATTTGTTCCATTGTGAAACAAAACACCACGATTTGTTCCATTGTGAAACAAAACACCACGATTTGTTCCATTGTGGAACAAAACACCACGATTTGTTCCATTGTGAAAAACTCCACGTTTTGTTCCATTGTGGAACAAAATACCACGATTTGTTACATTGTGGAACAAAACACCACGTTTTGTTCCATTGTGGAACAAAACACCACGTTTTGTTCCATTGTGGAACAAAACACCACGATTTGTTGCATTGTGGAACAAAACACCACGATTTGTATCACTGTAGTACAAAACACCACAATTTGTCTCACTGTGGTACAAAACACCACAATTTGTATCACTGTGATACAAAACACCACATTTTGTACCACTGTGGTACAAAACACCACAATGTGTACCACTGTGATACAGAACACCACAATTTGTACCACTGTGATACAGAACACCACAATTTGTACCAATGAG
The DNA here is from genome assembly GCA_963966185.1 of Rhabditoides inermis. NCBI lineage: Eukaryota > Metazoa > Nematoda > Chromadorea > Rhabditida > Rhabditidae > Rhabditoides > Rhabditoides inermis. Next base: position 1,592,579 of record CAWZYM010000148.1, read on the forward strand.
ATACAAAACACCACAATTTGTATCACTGTGATACAAAACACCACATTTTGTACCACTGTGGTACAAAACACCACAATGTGTATCACTGTGGTACAAAACACCACAGTTTGTTTCATTGTGGAACAAAACACCACAGTTTGTTCTACTGTGCTACAAAACACCACAATTTGTATCAATGTGATACAAAACACCACAATTTGTATCACTGTGGTACAAAACACCACAATTTATATCACTGTGGTACAAAACACCACAACTCGTACCAATGTGATACAAAACACCACACTCTGTACCACTGTGGTACAAAACACGACAAATTGTAACAATGTGATACAAAACACCACAGTTTGTTCTACTGTGCTACAAAACACCACAATTTGTATCAATGTGATACAAAACACCACAATTTGTATCGCTGTGGTACAAAACACCACAATTTGTACCAATGTGATACAAAACACCACAGTTCGTATCACTGCGGTACAAAACACCACAAGTTGTATCAATGTGATACAAAACACCACAATGTGTACCACTGTGATACAAAACACCACAATTTGTATCACTGTGGTACAAAACATTACAATTTGTACCACTGTGGTACAAAACACGACAAATTGTAACAATGTGATACAAAACACCACAGTTTGTTCTACTGTGCTACAAAACACCACAATTTGTATCAATGTGATACAAAATACTACAATTTGTATCACTGTGGTACAAAACACCACAATTTATATCACTGTGGTACAAAACACCACACTTTGTACCACTGCGGTACAAAACACCACAAGTTGTATCAATGTGATACAAAACACCACAATGTGTACCACTGTGATACAAAACACCACAATTTGTATCAATGTAATACAAAACACCACATTTCGTACCACTGTGGTATGAAACACCACAATTTGTATCACTGTGGTACAAAACACCACAATTTGTATCACTGTGGTACAAAACACCACAATTTGTATCACTGTGGTACAAAACACCACAATTTGTATCAATGTGGTATGAAACACCACAATTTGTATCACTGTGGTACAAAACACCACAATTTATATCACTGTGGTACAAAACACCACAACTCGTACCATTGTGATACAAAACACCACACTTTGTACCACTGTGGTACAAAACACGACAAATTGTAACAATGTGATACAAAACACCACAGTTTGTTCTACTGTGCTACAAAACACCACAATTTGTATCAATGTGATACAAAACACCACAATTTGTATCGCTGTGGTACAAAACACCACAATTTGTACCAATGTGATACAAAACACCACAGTTCGTATCACTGCGGTACAAAACACCACAAGTTGTATCAATGTGATACAAAACACCACAGTTTGTTCTACTGTGCTACAAAACACCACAATTTGTATCAATGTGATACAAAACACCACATTTTGTACCACTGTGGTATGAAACTTTGCAATTTGTATCACTGTGATACAAAACACCACAATTTGTATCACTGTGGTACAAAACACCACAATTTGTATCACTGTGGTATAAAACACCACGTTTTGTTCCATTGTGGAACAAATTACCACGATTTGTTCCATTGTGGAACAAAACACCACGTTTTGTTCCGTTGTGGAACAAAACACCACGATTTTTACCATTGTGGAATGAAACACCACGTTTTGTTCCATTGTGAAACAAAACACCACGATTTGTTCCATTGTGGAACAAAACATCACGATTTGTTCCATTGTGGAACAAAACACCACAATTTGTTCCGTTGTGGAACAAAACACCACGATTTGTTCCATTGTGGAAAAAAAACCACGTTTTGTTCCATTGTAGAACCAAACAACACGATTTGTATCATTGTGAAACAAACTACCACGATTTGTATCATTGTGGAACAAAACACCACGTTTTGTTCAATTGTGGAAAAAACACCATGATTTGTTCCATTGTGGAAAAAAAACGAGTTTTGTTCCATTGTGGAACAAAACACCACGATTTGTTGCATTGTGGAACAAAACACCACGATTTGTATCACTGTAGTACAAAACACCACAATTTGTCTCACTGTGGTACAAAACACCACAATTTGTATCACTGTGATACAAAACACCACATTTTGTACCACTGTGGTACAAAACACCACAATGTGTACCACTGTGATACAGAACACCACAATTTGTACCACTGTGATACAGAACACCACAATTTGTACCAATGAGATACAAAACACCACAATTTGTATCACTGTGATACAAAACACCACATTTTGTACCACTGTGGTACAAAACACCACAATGTGTATCACTGTGGTACAAAACATTACAGTTTGTTTCATTGTGGAACAAAACACCACGATTTGTTCCATTGTGGAACAAAATACCACGATTTGTTCCATTATGGAACAAATTACCACGAATTGTTCCATTGTGGAACAAAACACCACGGTTTGTTCCATTGTGAAACAAAACACCACGATTTGTTCCATTGTGAAACAAAACACCACGATTTGTTCCATTGTGAAACAAAACACCACGATTTGTTCCATTGTGGAACAAAACACCACGATTTGTTCCATTGTGGAACAAAACACCACAATTTGTTCCATTGTGGAAAAAAACCACGTTTTGTTCCATTGTGGAACAAATTACCACAATTTGTATCACTGTAGTACAAAACACCTCAATTTGTCTCACTGTGGTACAAAACACCACAATTTGTATCACCATGATACAAAACACCACATTTTGTACCACGGTGGTACAAAACACCACAATGTGTACCACTGTGATACAGAACACCACAATTTGTACCAATGTGATACAAAACACCACAATCTGTATCAATGTAATACAAAACGACACATTTTGTACCACTGTGGTATAAAACACCACATTTTGTACCACTGTGGTATAAAACACCGCAATTTGTATCACTGTGATACAAAACACCACAATTTGTGTCACTGTGGTACAAAACACCACAGTTTGTTTCATTGTGGAACAAAACACCACGATTTGTTCCATTGTGGAACAAAATACCACGATTTGTTCCATTGTGGAAAAAACCACGTTTTGTTCCATTATGGAACAAATTACCACGAATTGTTCCATTGTGGAACAAAACACCACAATTTGTTTTATTGTGGAACAAAACACCACGATTTGTTCCATTGTGAAACAAAACACCACGATTTGTTCCATTGTGAAACAAAACACCACGATTTGTTCCATTGTGGAACAAAACACCACGATTTGTTCCATTGTGAAAAACTCCACGTTTTGTTCCATTGTGGAACAAAATACCACGATTTGTTACATTGTGGAACAAAACACCACGTTTTGTTCCATTGTGGAACAAAACACCACGTTTTGTTCCATTGTGGAACAAAACACCACGATTTGTTCCATTGTGGAACAAAACACCACGACTTGTTCCGTTGTAGAACAAAACACCACGATTTGTTTCATTGTGGAACAAAACACCACGATTTGTTCCATTGTGGAAAAAAACCACGTTTTGTTCCATTGTAGAACCAAACAACACGATTTGTATCATTGTGGAACAAACTACCACGATTTGTATCATTGTGGAACAAAACACCACGTTTTGTTCAATTGTGGAAAAAACACCATGATTTGTTCCATTGTGGAAAAAAACGAGTTTTGTTTCATTGTGGAACAAAACACCACGATTTGTTGCATTGTGGAACAAAACACCACGATTTGTATCACTGTAGTACAAAACACCACAATTTGTCTCACTGTGGTACAAAACACCACAACTCGTACCAATGTGATACAAAACACCACACTTTGTACCACTGTGGTACAAAACACGACAAATTGTAACAATGTGATACAAAACACCACAGTTTGTTCTACTAAGCTTCAAAACACCACAATTTGTATCAATGTGATACAAAACACCACAATTTGTACCACTGTGTTACAAAACACCACAATGTGTACCACTGTGATACAAAACACCACAATTTGTACCAATGTGATACAAAACACCACAATCTGTATCAATGTGATACAAAACACCACAATTTGTACCAAAGTGATACAAAACACCACAATCTGTATCAATGTAATACAAAACACCACAATGTGTACCACTGTGGTACAAAACACCACAATTTGTACCAATGTGATACAAAACACCACAATTTGTACCAATGTGATACAAAACACCACAATATGTATCAATGTAATACAAAACACCACAATGTGTACCACTGTGATACAAAACACCACAATTTGTACCAATGTGATACAAAACACCACAGTTTGTTCTACTGTGATACAAAACACCACAATTTGTATCGCTGTGGTACAAAACACCACAATTTGTACCAATGTGATACAAAACACCACATTTTGTACCACTGTGGTACAAAACACCACAATGTGTACCACTGTGATACAAAACACCACAATTTGTACCAATGTGATACAAAACATCACAATCTGTATCAATGTAAAACAAAACACCACATTTTGTACCACTGTGGTACAGAACACGACAGTTTGTTCTACTGTGCTACAAAACACCACAGATTGTGTCGATGTGATACAAAACACCTCAATTTGTATCGCTGTGGTACAAAACACCACAAATTGTACCAATGTGATACAAAACACCACAGTTCGTATCACTGCGGTACAAAACACCACAATTTGTATCACTGTGGTACAAAACACGACAAATTGTAACAATGTGATACAAAACACCACATTTTGTACCACTGTGGTATAAAACACCACAGTTTGTATCACTGTGGTAAAAAACACCACAATTTGTATCACTGTGGTACAAAACACGACAAATTGTAACAATGTGATACAAAACACCACAGTTTGTTCTACTGTGCTACAAAACACCACAATTTGTATCAATGTGATACAAAACACCACAATTTGTATCAATGTGGTACGAAACATTACAATTTGTACCAATGTGATACAAAACACCACATTTTGTACCACTGTGGTACAAAACACCACAATGTGTACCACTGTGCTACAAAACACCACAATTTGTGTCAAAGTGATACAAAACACCACAATTTGTATCGCTGTGGTACAAAACACCACAATTTGTACCAATGTGATACAAAACACCACATTTTGTACCACTGTGGTACAAAACACCACAATGTGTACCACTGTGAAACAAAACACCACAACTTGTACCAATGTGAACCAAAACACCACAATCTGTATCAATGTGATACAAAACACCACATTCTGTACCACTGTGGTATAAAAACCACCATTTGTATCACCGTGATACAAAACACCACAATTTGTACCACTGTGATACAAAACACCACAATTCGTATCGCTGTGGTACAAAACACCACAATTTGTACCAATGTGATACAAAACACCACAGTTTGTATCACTGCGGTACAAAACACCACAAGTTGTATCAATGTGATACAAAACACCACAATTTGTATCAATGTAATACGAAACACCACATTTTGTACCACTGTGATACAAAACACCACAATTTATATCACTGTGGTACAAAACACCACAACTCGTACCAATGTGATACAAAACACCACACTTTGTACCACTGTAGTACAAAACACGACAGTTAGTTCTACTGTGCTACAAAACACCACAGACTGTGTAAGTGTGCTACAAAACACCTCAATTTGTATCGCTGTGGTACAAAACACCACAATTTGTATCACCGTGATACAAAACACCACAATTTATATCACTGTGGTACAAAACACCACAACTCGTACCAATGTGATACAAAACACCACACTTTGTACCACTGTGGTACAAAACACGACAAATTGTAACAATGTGATACAAAACACCACAGTCTGTTCTACTAAGCTACAGAACACCACAATTTGTATCAATGTGATAGAAAACACCACAATCTATATTAATGTAACACAAAACAACACATTTTGTACCACTGTGGTATAAAACACCACAATTTGTATCACTGTGATACAAAACACCACAATTTATATCACTGTGGTACAAAACACCACAACTCGTACCAATGTGATACAAAACACCACACTTTGTACCACTGTAGTACAAAACACGACAGTTAGTTCTACTGTGCTACAAAACACCACAGACTGTGTAAGTGTGCTACAAAACACCTCAATTTGTATCGCTGTGGTACAAAACACCACAATTTGTACCAATGTGATACAAAACACCACAGTTCGTATCACTGCGGTACAAAACACCACAAGTTGTATCAATGTGATACAAAACACCACAATTTGTACCACTGTGATACAAATACCACAATTCGTATCGCTGTGGTACAAAACACCACAATTTGTACCAATGTGATACAAAACACCACAGTTTGTATCACTGCGGTACAAAACACCACAAGTTGTATCAATGTGATACAAAACACCACAATTTGTATCAATGTAATACGAAACACCACATTTTGTACCACTGTTGTATAAAACACCGCAATTTGTATCACTGTGATACAAAACACCACAATTTGTATCACTGTGGTACAAAACACCACAATTTGTATCACTGTGGTACAAAACACCACAATTTGTATCACTGCGGTACAAAACACCACAAGTTGTATCAATGTGATACAAAACACCACAATTTGTATCAATGTAATACGAAACACCACATTTTGTACCACTGTTGTATAAAACACCACAATTTGTATCACTGTGGTACAAAACACCACAATTTGTATCACTGTGGTACAAAACACCACAATTTGTATCAATGTGATACAAAACACCACAGTTTGTTCTACTGTGCTACAAAACACCACAATTTGTATCAATGTGATACAAAACACCACAATTTGTATCACTGTGGTACAAAACACCACAATTTATATCACTGTGGTACAAAACACCACAACTCGTACCAATGTGATACAAAACACCACACTCTGTACCACTGTGGTACAAAACACGACAAATTGTAACAATGTGATACAAAACACCACAGTTTGTTCTACTGTGCTACAAAACACCACAATTTGTATCAATGTGATACAAAACACCACAATTTGTATCGCTGTGGTACAAAACACCACAATTTGTACCAATGTGATACAAAACACCACAGTTCGTATCACTGCGGTACAAAACACCACAAGTTGTATCAATGTGATACAAAACACCACAATGTGTACCACTGTGATACAAAACACCACAATTTGTATCACTGTGGTACAAAACACCACAATTTGTATCAATGTGGTACGAAACATTACAATTTGTACCACTGTGGTACAAAACACGACAAATTGTAACAATGTGATACAAAACACCACAGTTTGTTCTACTGTGCTACAAAACACCACAATTTGTATCAATGTGATACAAAACACTACAATTTGTATCACTGTGGTACAAAACACCACAATTTATATCACTGTGGTACAAAACACCACACTTTGTACCACTGCGGTACAAAACACCACAAGTTGTATCAATGTGATACAAAACACCACAATGTGTACCACTGTGATACAAAACACCACAATTTGTATCAATGTAATACAAAACACCACATTTCGTACCACTGTGGTATGAAACACCACAATTTGTATCACTGTGGTACAAAACACCACAATTTGTATCACTGTGGTACAAAACACCACAATTTGTATCACTGTGGTACAAAACACCACAATTTGTATCAATGTGGTACGAAACACCACAATTTGTATCACTGTGGTACAAAACACCACAATTTATATCACTGTGGTACAAAACACCACAACTCGTACCATTGTGATACAAAACACCACACTTTGTACCACTGTGGTACAAAACACGACAAATTGTAACAATGTGATACAAAACACCACAGTTTGTTCTACTGTGCTACAAAACACCACAATTTGTATAAATGTGATACAAAACACCACAATTTGTATCGCTGTGGTACAAAACACCACAATTTGTACCAATGTGATACAAAACACCACAGTTCGTATCACTTCGGTACAAAACACCACAAGTTGTATCAATGTGATACAAAACACCACAATTTGTACCACTGTGATACAAAACACCACAATTTGTATCAATGCGGTACAAAACACGACAAATTGTAACAATGTGATACAAAACACCACAGTTTGTTCTACTGTGCTACAAAACACCACAATTTGTATCAATGTGATACAAAACACCACATTTTGTACCACTGTGGTATGAAACACCGCAATTTGTATCACTGTGATACAAAACACCACAATTTGTATCACTGTGGTACAAAACACCACAATTTGTATCACTGTGGTATAAAACACCACGTTTTGTTCCATTGTGGAACAAATTACCACGATTTGTTCCATTGTGGAACAAAACACCACAAGTTGTATCAATGTGATACAAAACACCACAATGTGTACCACTGTGATACAAAACACCACAATTTGTATCAATGTAATACAAAACACCACATTTCGTACCACTGTGGTATGAAACACCACAATTTGTATCACTGTGGTACAAATACCACAATTTATATCACTGTGGTACAAAACACCACATTTCGTACCACTGTGGTATGAAACACCACAATTTGTATCACTGTGGTACAAAACACCACAATTTGTATCACTGTGGTACAAAACACCACAATTTGTATCACTGTGGTACAAAACACCACAATTTGTATCAATGTGGTACGAAACACCACAATTTGTATCACTGTGGTACAAAACACCACAATTTATATCACTGTGGTACAAAACACCACAACTCGTACCATTGTGATACAAAACACCACACTTTGTACCACTGTGGTACAAAACACGACAAATTGTAACAATGTGATACAAAACACCACAGTTTGTTCTACTGTGCTACAAAACACCACAATTTGTATAAATGTGATACAAAACACCACAATTTGTATCGCTGTGGTACAAAACACCACAATTTGTACCAATGTGATACAAAACACCACAGTTCGTATCACTTCGGTACAAAACACCACAAGTTGTATCAATGTGATACAAAACACCACAATTTGTACCACTGTGATACAAAACACCACAATTTGTATCAATGCGGTACAAAACACGACAAATTGTAACAATGTGATACAAAACACCACAGTTTGTTCTACTGTGCTACAAAACACCACAATTTGTATCAATGTGATACAAAACACCACATTTTGTACCACTGTGGTATGAAACACCGCAATTTGTATCACTGTGATACAAAACACCACAATTTGTATCACTGTGGTACAAAACACCACAATTTGTATCACTGTGGTATAAAACACCACGTTTTGTTCCATTGTGGAACAAATTACCACGATTTGTTCCATTGTGGAACAAAACACCACGTTTTGTTCCGTTGTGGAACAAAACACCACGATTTTTACCATTGTGGAATGAAACACCACGTTTTGTTCCATTGTGAAACAAAACACCACGATTTGTTCCATTGTGGAACAAAACATCACGATTTGTTCCATTGTGGAACAAAACACCACAATTTGTTCCGTTGTGGAACAAAACACCACGATTTGTTCCATTGTGGAAAAAAAACCACATTTTGTTCCATTGTAGAACCAAACAACACGATTTGTATCATTGTGAAACAAACTACCACGATTTGTATCATTGTGGAACAAAACACCACGTTTTGTTCAATTGTGGAAAAAACACCATGATTTGTTCCATTGTGGAAAAAAAACGAGTTTTGTTCCATTGTGGAACAAAACACCACGATTTGTTGCATTGTGGAACAAAACACCACGATTTGTATCACTGTAGTACAAAACACCACAATTTGTACCAATTTTATACAAAACACCACAGTTTGTATCACTGCGGTACAAAACACCACAAGTTGTATCAATGTGATACAAAACACCACAATTTGTATCAATGTAATACGAAACACCACATTTTGTACCACTGTGATACAAAACACCACAATTTATATCACTGTGGTACAAAACACCACAACTCGTACCAATGTGATACAAAACACCACACTTTGTACCACTGTAGTACAAAACACGACAGTTAGTTCTACTGTGCTACAAAACACCACAGACTGTGTAAGTGTGCTACAAAACACCTCAATTTGTATCGCTGTGGTACAAAACACCACAATTTGTATCACCGTGATACAAAACACCACAATTTATATCACTGTGGTACAAAACACCACAATTTATATCACTGTGGTACAAAACACCACTACTCGTACCAATGTGATACAAAACACCACACTTTGTACCACTGTGGTACAAAACACGACAAATTGTAACAATGTGATACAAAACACCACAGTCTGTTCTACTAAGCTACAGAACACCACAATTTGTATCAATGTGATAGAAAACACCACAATCTATATTAATGTAACACAAAACACCACAATTTGTATCACTGTGGTACAAAACACCACAATTTGTATCAATGTGGTACGAAACACCACAATTTGTATCACTGTGGTACAAAACACCACAATTTATATCACTGTGGTACAAAACACCACAACTCGTACCATTGTGATACAAAACACCACACTTTGTACCACTGTGGTACAAAACACGACAAATTGTAACAATGTGATACAAAACACCACAGTTTGTTCTACTGTGCTACAAAACACCACAATTTGTATAAATGTGATACAAAACACCACAATTTGTATCGCTGTGGTACAAAACACCACAATTTGTACCAATGTGATACAAAACACCACAGTTCGTATCACTTCGGTACAAAACACCACAAGTTGTATCAATGTGATACAAAACACCACAATTTGTACCACTGTGATACAAAACACCACAATTTGTATCAATGCGGTACAAAACACGACAAATTGTAACAATGTGATACAAAACACCACAGTTTGTTCTACTGTGCTACAAAACACCACAATTTGTATCAATGTGATACAAAACACCACATTTTGTACCACTGTGGTATGAAACACCGCAATTTGTATCACTGTGATACAAAACACCACAATTTGTATCACTGTGGTACAAAACACCACAATTTGTATCACTGTGGTATAAAACACCACGTTTTGTTCCATTGTGGAACAAATTACCACGATTTGTTCCATTGTGGAACAAAACACCACGTTTTGTTCCGTTGTGGAACAAAACACCACGATTTTTACCATTGTGGAATGAAACACCACGTTTTGTTCCATTGTGAAACAAAACACCACGATTTGTTCCATTGTGGAACAAAACATCACGATTTGTTCCATTGTGGAACAAAACACCACAATTTGTTCCGTTGTGGAACAAAACACCACGATTTGTTCCATTGTGGAAAAAAAACCACATTTTGTTCCATTGTAGAACCAAACAACACGATTTGTATCATTGTGAAACAAACTACCACGATTTGTATCATTGTGGAACAAAACACCACGTTTTGTTCAATTGTGGAAAAAACACCATGATTTGTTCCATTGTGGAAAAAAAACGAGTTTTGTTCCATTGTGGAACAAAACACCACGATTTGTTGCATTGTGGAACAAAACACCACGATTTGTATCACTGTAGTACAAAACACCACAATTTGTACCAATGTGATACAAAACACCACAGTTTGTATCACTGCGGTACAAAACACCACAAGTTGTATCAATGTGATACAAAACACCACAATTTGTATCAATGTAATACGAAACACCACATTTTGTACCACTGTGATACAAAACACCACAATTTATATCACTGTGGTACAAAACACCACAACTCGTACCAATGTGATACAAAACACCACACTTTGTACCACTGTAGTACAAAACACGACAGTTAGTTCTACTGTGCTACAAAACACCACAGACTGTGTAAGTGTGCTACAAAACACCTCAATTTGTATCGCTGTGGTACAAAACACCACAATTTGTATCACCGTGATACAAAACACCACAATTTATATCACTGTGGTACAAAACACCACAATTTTTATCACTGTGGTACAAAACACCACTACTCGTACCAATGTGATACAAAACACCACACTTTGTACCACTGTGGTACAAAACACGACAAATTGTAACAATGTGATACAAAACACCACAGTCTGTTCTACTAAGCTACAGAACACCACAATTTGTATCAATGTGATAGAAAACACCACAATCTATATTAATGTAACACAAAACAACACATTTTGTACCACTGTGGTATAAAACACCACAATTTGTATCACTGTGATACAAAACACCACAATTTATATCACTGTGGTACAAAACACCACAACTCGTACCAATGTGATACAAAACACCACACTTTGTACCACTGTAGTACAAAACACGACAGTTAGTTCTACTGTGCTACAAAACACCACAGACTGTGTAAGTGTGCTACAAAACACCTCAATTTGTATCGCTGTGGTACAAAACACCACAATTTGTACCAATGTGATACAAAACACCACAGTTCGTATCACTGCGGTACAAAACACCACAAGTTGTATCAATGTGATACAAAACACCACAATTTGTACCACTGTGATACAAAACACCACAATTCGTATCGCTGTGGTACAAAACACCACAATTTGTACCAATGTGATACAAAACACCACAGTTTGTATCACTGCGGTACAAAACACCACAAGTTGTATCAATGTGATACAAAACACCACAATTTGTATCAATGTAATACGAAACACCACATTTTGTACCACTCAATGTGATACAAAACACCACAATTTATATCACTGTGGAACAAAACACCACACTTTGTACCACTGCGGTACAAAACACCACAAGTTGTATCAATGTGATACAAAACACCACAATGTGTGCCACTGTGATACAAAACACCACAATTTGTATCAATGTAATACAAAACACCACATTTCGTACCACTGTGGTATGAAACACCACAATTTGTACCAATGTGATACAAAACACCACAGTTTGTTCTACTGTGCTACAAAACACCACAATTTGTATCAAAGTGATACAAAACACCACAATTTGTATCGCTGTGGTACAAAACACCACAATTTGTACCAATGTGATACAAAACACCACATTTTGTACCACTGTGGTACAAAACACCACAATGTGTACCACTGTGATACAAAACACCACAATTTGTACCAATGTGATACAAAACACCACAATCTGTATCAATGTAAAACATAACACCACATTTTGTACCACTGTGGTATAAAAACCACCATTTGTATCACTGTGATACAAAACACCACAATTCATATAACTGTGGTACAAAACACCACAACTCGTACCAATGTGATACAAAACACCACACTTTGTACCACTGTGGTACAAAACACGACAAATTGTAACAATGTGATACAAAACACCACAGTTTGTTCTACTAAGCTTCAAAACACCACAATTTGTATCAATGTGATACAAAACACCACAATTTGTACCACTGTGATACAAAACACCACAATGTGTACCACTGTGATACAAAACACCACAATTTGTACCAATGTGATACAAAACACCACAATCTGTATCAATGTGATACAAAACACCACAATTTGTACCAATGTGATACAAAACACCACAATCTGTATCAATGTAATACAAAACACCACAATGTGTACTACTGTGGTACAAAACACCACAATTTGTACCAATGTGATACAAAACACCACAATTTGTACCAATGTGATACAAAACACCACAATATGTATCAATGTAATACAAAACACCACAATGTGTACCACTGTGATACAGAACACCACAATTTGTACCAATGTGATACAAAACACCACAGTTTGTTCTACTGTGCTACAAAACACCACAATTTGTATCAAAGTGATACAAAACACCACAATTTGTATCGCTGTGGTACAAAACACCACAATTTGTACCAATGTAAAACAAAACACCACATTTTGTACCACTGTGGTACAGAACACCACAATTTGTACCAATGTGATACAAAACACCACAGTTTGTTCTACTGTGCTACAAAACACCACAATTTGTATCAAAGTGATACAAAACACCACAATTTGTATCGCTGTGGTACAAAACACCACAATTTGTACCAATGTGATACAAAACACCACATTTTGTACCACTGTGGTACAAAACACCACAATGTGTACCACTGTGATACAAAACACCACAATTTGTACCAATGTGATACAAAACACCACAATCTGTATCAATGTAAAACATAACACCACATTTTGTACCACTGTGGTATAAAAACCACCATTTGTATCACTGTGATACAAAACACCACAATTCATATAACTGTGGTACAAAACACCACAACTCGTACCAATGTGATACAAAACACCACACTTTGTACCACTGTGGTACAAAACACGACAAATTGTAACAATGTGATACAAAACACCACAGTTTGTTCTACTAAGCTTCAAAACACCACAATTTGTATCAATGTGATACAAAACACCACAATTTGTACCACTGTGATACAAAACACCACAATGTGTACCACTGTGATACAAAACACCACAATTTGTACCAATGTGATACAAAACACCACAATCTGTATCAATGTGATACAAAACACCACAATTTGTACCAATGTGATACAAAACACCACAATCTGTATCAATGTAATACAAAACACCACAATGTGTACTACTGTGGTACAAAACACCACAATTTGTACCAATGTGATACAAAACACCACAATTTGTACCAATGTGATACAAAACACCACAATATGTATCAATGTAATACAAAACACCACAATGTGTACCACTGTGATACAGAACACCACAATTTGTACCAATGTGATACAAAACACCACAGTTTGTTCTACTGTGCTACAAAACACCACAATTTGTATCAAAGTGATACAAAACACCACAATTTGTATCGCTGTGGTACAAAACACCACAATTTGTACCAATGTGATACAAAACACCACATTTTGTACCACTGTGGTACAAAACACCACAATGTGTACCACTGTGATACAAAACACCACAATTTGTACCAATGTGACACAAAACACCACAATCTGTATCAATGTAAAACAAAACACCACATTTTGTACCACTGTGGTACAGAACACGACAGTTTGTTCTACTGTGCTACAAAACACCACAATCTGTATCAATGTAAAACAAAACACCACATTTTGTACCACTGTGGTATAAAAACCACCATTTGTATCACTGTGATACAAAACACCACAATTCATATAACTGTGGTACAAAACACCACAACTCGTACCAATGTGATACAAAACACCACACTTTGTACCACTGTGGTACAAAACACGACAAATTGTAACAATGTGATACAAAACACCACAGTTTGTTCTACTAAGCTTCAAAACACCACAATTTGTATCAATGTGATACAAAACACCACAATTTGTACCACTGTGATACAAAACACCACAATGTGTACCACTGTGATACAAAACACCACAATTTGTACCAATGTGATACAAAACACCACAATCTGTATCAATGTGATACAAAACACCACAATTTGTACCAATGTGATACAAAACACCACAATCTGTATCAATGTAATACAAAACACCACAATGTGTACCACTGTGATACAAAACACCACAATTTGTACCAATGTGATACAAAACACCACAGTTTGTTCTACTGTGCTACAAAACACCACAATTTGTATCAAAGTGATACAAAACACCACAATTTGTATCGCTGTGGTACAAAACACCACAATTTGTACCAATGTGATACAAAACACCACATTTTGTACCACTGTGGTACAAAACACCACAATGTGTACCACTGTGATACAAAACACCACAATTTGTATAAATGTGATACAAAACACCACAATTTGTATCGCTGTGGTACAAAACACCACAATTTGTACCAATGTGATACAAAACACCACAGTTCGTATCACTGCGGTACAAAACACCACAAGTTGTATCAATGTGATACAAAACACCACAATTTGTACCACTGTGATACAAAACACCACAATTTGTATCAATGCGGTACAAAACACGACAAATTGTAACAATGTGATACAAAACACCACAGTTTGTTCTACTGTGCTACAAAACACCACAATTTGTATCAATGTGATACAAAACACCACATTTTGTACCACTGTGGTATGAAACACCGCAATTTGTATCACTGTGATACAAAACACCACAATTTGTATCACTGTGGTACAAAACACCACAATTTGTATCACTGTGGTATAAAACACCACGTTTTGTTCCATTGTGGAACAAATTACCACGATTTGTTCCATTGTGGAACAAAACACCACGTTTTGTTCCGTTGTGGAACAAAACACCACGATTTTTACCATTGTGGAATGAAACACCACGTTTTGTTCCATTGTGAAACAAAACACCACGATTTGTTCCATTGTGGAACAAAACATCACGATTTGTTCCATTGTGGAACAAAACACCACAATTTGTTCCGTTGTGGAACAAAACACCACGATTTGTTCCATTGTGGAAAAAAAACCACGTTTTGTTCCATTGTAGAACCAAACAACACGATTTGTATCATTGTGAAACAAACTACCACGATTTGTATCATTGTGGAACAAAACACCACGTTTTGTTCAATTGTGGAAAAAAACACCATGATTTGTTCCATTGTGGAAAAAAAATGAGTTTTGTTCCATTGTGGAACAAAACACCACGATTTGTTGCATTGTGGAACAAAACACCACGATTTGTATCACTGTAGTACAAAACACCACAATTTGTCTCACTGTGGTACAAAACACCACAATTTGTATCACTGTGATACAAAACACCACATTTTGTACCACTGTGGTACAAAACACCACAATGTGTACCACTGTGATACAGAACACCACAATTTGTACCACTGTGATACAGAACACCACAATTTGTATCACTGTGATACAAAACACCACATTTTGTACCACTGTGGTACAAAACACCACAATGTGTATCACTGTGGTACAAAACACCACAGTTTGTTTCATTGTGGAACAAAACACCACGATTTGTTCCATTGTGGAACAAAATACCACGATTTGTTCCATTATGGAACAAATTACCACGAATTGTTCCATTGTGGAACAAAACACCACGGTTTGTTCCATTGTGA
Organism: Rhabditoides inermis; assembly: GCA_963966185.1. Classification (NCBI taxonomy): domain Eukaryota; kingdom Metazoa; phylum Nematoda; class Chromadorea; order Rhabditida; family Rhabditidae; genus Rhabditoides; species Rhabditoides inermis. Next base: position 1,609,649 of record CAWZYM010000148.1, read on the forward strand.
AACAAAACACCACGATTTGTTCCATTGTGAAACAAAACACCACGATTTGTTCCATTGTGAAACAAAACACCACGATTTGTTCCATTGTGGAACAAAACACCACGATTTGTTCCATTGTGGAACAAAACACCACGATTTGTTCCATTGTGGAAAAAACCACGTTTTGTTCCATTGTGGAACAAATTACCACAATTTGTATCACTGTAGTACAAAACACCTCAATTTGTCTCACTGTGGTACAAAACACCACAATTTGTATCACTGTGAAACAAAACACCACGATTTGTTCCATTGTGGAACAGAACACCACAATTTGTATCACTGTGATACAAAACACCACAATTTGTACCACTGTGATACAAAACACCACAATTTGTATCACTGTGGTACAAAACACCACAATTTGTATCAATGTGGTACGAAACATTACAATTTGTACCACTGTGGTACAAAACACGACAAATTGTAACAATGTGATACAAAACACCACAGTTTGTTCTACTGTGCTACAAAACACCACAATTTGTATCAATGTGATACAAAACACTACAATTTGTATCACTGTGGTACAAAACACCACAATTTATATCACTGTGGTACAAAACACCACACTTTGTACAACTGCGGTACAAAACACCACAAGTTGTATCAATGTGATACAAAACACCACAATGTGTACCACTGTGATACAAAACACCACAATTTGTATCAATGTAATACAAAACACCACATTTCGTACCACTGTGGTATGAAACACCACAATTTGTACCAATGTGATACAAAACACCACAGTTTGTTCTACTGTGCTACAAAACACCACAATTTGTATCAAAGTGATACAAAACACCACAATTTGTATCGCTGTGGTACAAAACACCACAATTTGTACCAATGTGATACAAAACACCACATTTTGTACCACTGTGGTACAAAACACCACAATGTGTACCACTGTGATACAAAACACCACAATTTGTACCAATGTGATACAAAACACCACAATCTGTATCAATGTAAAACAAAACACCACATTTTGTACCACTGTGGTATAAAAACCACCATTTGTATCACTGTGATACAAAACACCACAATTCATATAACTGTGGTACAAAACACCACAACTCGTACCAATGTGATACAAAACACCACACTTTGTACCACTGTGGTACAAAACACGACAAATTGTAACAATGTGATACAAAACACCACAGTTTGTTCTACTAAGCTTCAAAACACCACAATTTGTATCAATGTGATACAAAACACCACAATCTATATTAATGTAACACAAAACAACACATTTTGTACCACTGTGGTATAAAACACCACAATTTGTATCACTGTGATACAAAACACCACAATTTATATCACTGTGGTACAAAACACCACAACTCGTACCAATGTGATACAAAACACCACACTTTGTACCACTGTAGTACAAAACACGACAGTTAGTTCTACTGTGCTACAAAACACCACAAACTGTGTAAGTGTGCTACAAAACACCTCAATTTGTATCGCTGTGGTACAAAACACCACAATTTGTACCAATGTGATACAAAACACCACAGTTCGTATCACTGCGGTACAAAACACCACAAGTTGTATCAATGTGATACAAAACACCACAATTTGTACCACTGTGATACAAAACACCACAATTCGTATCGCTGTGGTACAAAACACCACAATTTGTACCAATGTGATACAAAACACCACAGTTTGTATCACTGCGGTACAAAACACCACAAGTTGTATCAATGTGATACAAAACACCACAATTTGTATCAATGTAATACGAAACACCACATTTTGTACCACTCAATGTGATACAAAACACCACAATTTATATCACTGTGGTACAAAACACCACACTTTGTACCACTGCGGTACAAAACACCACAAGTTGTATCAATGTGATACAAAACACCACAATGTGTGCCACTGTGATACAAAACACCACAATTTGTATCAATGTAATACAAAACACCACATTTCGTACCACTGTGGTATGAAACACCACAATTTGTACCAATGTGATACAAAACACCACAGTTTGTTCTACTGTGCTACAAAACACCACAATTTGTATCAAAGTGATACAAAACACCACAATTTGTATCGCTGTGGTACAAAACACCACAATTTGTACCAATGTGATACAAAACACCACATTTTGTACCACTGTGGTACAAAACACCACAATGTGTACCACTGTGATACAAAACACCACAATTTGTACCAATGTGATACAAAACACCACAATCTGTATCAATGTAAAACATAACACCACATTTTGTACCACTGTGGTATAAAAACCACCATTTGTATCACTGTGATACAAAACACCACAATTCATATAACTGTGGTACAAAACACCACAACTCGTACCAATGTGATACAAAACACCACACTTTGTACCACTGTGGTACAAAACACGACAAATTGTAACAATGTGATACAAAACACCACAGTTTGTTCTACTAAGCTTCAAAACACCACAATTTGTATCAATGTGATACAAAACACCACAATTTGTACCACTGTGATACAAAACACCACAATGTGTACCACTGTGATACAAAACACCACAATTTGTACCAATGTGATACAAAACACCACAATCTGTATCAATGTGATACAAAACACCACAATTTGTACCAATGTGATACAAAACACCACAATCTGTATCAATGTAATACAAAACACCACAATGTGTACTACTGTGGTACAAAACACCACAATTTGTACCAATGTGATACAAAACACCACAATTTGTACCAATGTGATACAAAACACCACAATATGTATCAATGTAATACAAAACACCACAATGTGTACCACTGTGATACAGAACACCACAATTTGTACCAATGTGATACAAAACACCACAGTTTGTTCTACTGTGCTACAAAACACCACAATTTGTATCAAAGTGATACAAAACACCACAATTTGTATCGCTGTGGTACAAAACACCACAATTTGTACCAATGTGATACAAAACACCACATTTTGTACCACTGTGGTACAAAACACCACAATGTGTACCACTGTGATACAAAACACCACAATTTGTACCAATGTGATACAAAACACCACAATCTGTATCAATGTAAAACAAAACACCACATTTTGTACCACTGTGGTACAGAACACGACAGTTTGTTCTACTGTGCTACAAAACACCACAATCTGTATCAATGTAAAACAAAACACCACATTTTGTACCACTGTGGTATAAAAACCACCATTTGTATCACTGTGATACAAAACACCACAATTCATATAACTGTGGTACAAAACACCACAACTCGTACCAATGTGATACAAAACACCACACTTTGTACCACTGTGGTACAAAACACGACAAATTGTAACAATGTGATACAAAACACCACAGTTTGTTCTACTAAGCTTCAAAACACCACAATTTGTATCAATGTGATACAAAACACCACAATTTGTACCACTGTGATACAAAACACCACAATGTGTACCACTGTGATACAAAACACCACAATTTGTACCAATGTGATACAAAACACCACAATCTGTATCAATGTGATACAAAACACCACAATTTGTACCAATGTGATACAAAACACCACAATCTGTATCAATGTAATACAAAACACCACAATGTGTACCACTGTGATACAAAACACCACAATTTGTACCAATGTGATACAAAACACCACAGTTTGTTCTACTGTGCTACAAAACACCACAATTTGTATCAAAGTGATACAAAACACCACAATTTGTATCGCTGTGGTACAAAACACCACAATTTGTACCAATGTGATACAAAACACCACATTTTGTACCACTGTGGTACAAAACACCACAATGTGTACCACTGTGATACAAAACACCACAATTTGTATAAATGTGATACAAAACACCACAATTTGTATCGCTGTGGTACAAAACACCACAATTTGTACCAATGTGATACAAAACACCACAGTTCGTATCACTGCGGTACAAAACACCACAAGTTGTATCAATGTGATACAAAACACCACAATTTGTACCACTGTGATACAAAACACCACAATTTGTATCAATGCGGTACAAAACACGACAAATTTTAACAATGTGATACAAAACACCACAGTTTGTTCTACTGTGCTACAAAACACCACAATTTGTATCAATGTGATACAAAACACCACATTTTGTACCACTGTGGTATGAAACACCGCAATTTGTATCACTGTGATACAAAACACCACAATTTGTATCACTGTGGTACAAAACACCACAATTTGTATCACTGTGGTATAAAACACCACGTTTTGTTCCATTGTGGAACAAATTACCACGATTTGTTCCATTGTGGAACAAAACACCACGTTTTGTTCCGTTGTGGAACAAAACACCACGATTTTTACCATTGTGGAATGAAACACCACGTTTTGTTCCATTGTGAAACAAAACACCACGATTTGTTCCATTGTGGAACAAAACATCACGATTTGTTCCATTGTGGAACAAAACACCACAATTTGTTCCATTGTGGAACAAAACACCACGATTTGTTCCATTGTGGAAAAAAACCACGTTTTGTTCCATTGTAGAACCAAACAACACGATTTGTATCATTGTGAAACAAACTACCACGATTTGTATCATTGTGGAACAAAACACCACGTTTTGTTCAATTGTGGAAAAAACACCATGATTTGTTCCATTGTGGAAAAAAAACGAGTTTTGTTCCATTGTGGAACAAAACACCACGATTTGTTGCATTGTGGAACAAAACACCACGATTTGTATCACTGTAGTACAAAACACCACAATTTGTCTCACTGTGGTACAAAACACCACAATTTGTATCACTGTGATACAAAACACCACATTTTGTACCACTGTGGTACAAAACACCACAATGTGTACCACTGTGATACAGAACACCACAATTTGTACCACTGTGATACAGAACACCACAATTTGTATCACTGTGATACAAAACACCACATTTTGTACCACTGTGGTACAAAACACCACAATGTGTATCACTGTGGTACAAAACACCACAGTTTGTTTCATTGTGGAACAAAACACCACGATTTGTTCCATTGTGGAACAAAATACCACGATTTGTTCCATTATGGAACAAATTACCACGAATTGTTCCATTGTGGAACAAAACACCACGGTTTGTTCCATTGTGAAACAAAACACCACGATTTGTTCCATTGTGAAACAAAACACCACGATTAGTTCCATTGTGAAACAAAACACCACGATTTGTTCCATTGTGGAACAAAACACCACGATTTGTTCCATTGTGGAACAAAACACCACGATTTGTTCCATTGTGGAAAAAACCACGTTTTGTTCCATTGTGGAACAAATTACCACAATTTGTATCACTGTAGTACAAAACACCTCAATTTGTCTCACTGTGGTACAAAACACCACAATTTGTATCACTGTGAAACAAAACACCACGATTTGTTCCATTGTGGAACAGAACACCACAATTTGTATCACTGTGATACAAAACACCACAATTTGTACCACTGTGATACAAAACACCACAATTTGTATCACTGTGGTACAAAACACCACAATTTGTATCAATGTGGTACGAAACATTACAATTTGTACCACTGTGGTACAAAACACGACAAATTGTAACAATGTGATACAAAACACCACAGTTTGTTCTACTGTGCTACAAAACACCACAATTTGTATCAATGTGATACAAAACACTACAATTTGTATCACTGTGGTACAAAACACCACAATTTATATCACTGTGGTACAAAACACCACACTTTGTACCACTGCGGTACAAAACACCACAAGTTGTATCAATGTGATACAAAACACCACAATGTGTACCACTGTGATACAAAACACCACAATTTGTATCAATGTAATACAAAACACCACATTTCGTACCACTGTGGTATGAAACACCACAATTTGTACCAATGTGATACAAAACACCACAGTTTGTTCTACTGTGCTACAAAACACCACAATTTGTATCAAAGTGATACAAAACACCACAATTTGTATCGCTGTGGTACAAAACACCACAATTTGTACCAATGTGATACAAAACACCACATTTTGTACCACTGTGGTACAAAACACCACAATGTGTACCACTGTGATACAAAACACCACAATTTGTACCAATGTGATACAAAACACCACAATCTGTATCAATGTAAAACAAAACACCACATTTTGTACCACTGTGGTATAAAAACCACCATTTGTATCACTGTGATACAAAACACCACAATTCATATAACTGTGGTACAAAACACCACAACTCGTACCAATGTGATACAAAACACCACACTTTGTACCACTGTGGTACAAAACACGACAAATTGTAACAATGTGATACAAAACACCACAGTTTGTTCTACTAAGCTTCAAAACACCACAATTTGTATCAATGTGATACAAAACACCACAATTTGTACCACTGTGATACAAAACACCACAATGTGTACCACTGTGATACAAAACACCACAATTTGTACCAATGTGATACAAAACACCACAATCTGTATCAATGTGATACAAAACACCACAATTTGTACCAATGTGATACAAAACACCACAATCTGTATCAATGTAATACAAAACACCACAATGTGTACTACTGTGGTACAAAACACCACAATTTGTACCAATGTGATACAAAACACCACAATTTGTACCAATGTGATACAAAACACCACAATATGTATCAATGTAATACAAAACACCACAATGTGTACCACTGTGATACAGAACACCACAATTTGTACCAATGTGATACAAAACACCACAGTTTGTTCTACTGTGCTACAAAACACCACAATTTGTATCAAAGTGATACAAAACACCACAATTTGTATCGCTGTGGTACAAAACACCACAATTTGTACCAATGTGATACAAAACACCACATTTTGTACCACTGTGGTACAAAACACCACAATGTGTACCACTGTGATACAAAACACCACAATTTGTACCAATGTGATACAAAACACCACAATCTGTATCAATGTAAAACAAAACACCACATTTTGTACCACTGTGGTACAGAACACGACAGTTTGTTCTACTGTGCTACAAAACACCACAATCTGTATCAATGTAAAACAAAACACCACATTTTGTACCACTGTGATATAAAAACCACCATTTGTATCACTGTGATACAAAACACCACAATTCATATAACTGTGGTACAAAACACCACAACTCGTACCAATGTGATACAAAACACCACACTTTGTACCACTGTGGTACAAAACACGACAAATTGTAACAATGTGATACAAAACACCACAGTTTGTTCTACTAAGCTTCAAAACACCACAATTTGTATCAATGTGATACAAAACACCACAATTTGTACCACTGTGATACAAAACACCACAATGTGTACCACTGTGATACAAAACACCACAATTTGTACCACTGTGATACAAAACACCACAATTTGTATCACTGTGGTACAAAACACCACAATTTGTATCAATGTGGTACGAAACATTACAATTTGTACCACTGTGGTACAAAACACGACAAATTGTAACAATGTGATACAAAACACCACAGTTTGTTCTACTGTGCTACAAAACACCACAATTTGTATCAATGTGATACAAAACACTACAATTTGTATCACTGTGGTACAAAACACCACAATTTATATCACTGTGGTACAAAACACCACACTTTGTACCACTGCGGTACAAAACACCACAAGTTGTATCAATGTGATACAAAACACCACAATGTGTACCACTGTGATACAAAACACCACAATTTGTATCAATGTAATACAAAACACCACATTTCGTACCACTGTGGTATGAAACACCACAATTTGTACCAATGTGATACAAAACACCACAGTTTGTTCTACTGTGCTACAAAACACCACAATTTGTATCAAAGTGATACAAAACACCACAATTTGTATCGCTGTGGTACAAAACACCACAATTTGTACCAATGTGATACAAAACACCACATTTTGTACCACTGTGGTACAAAACACCACAATGTGTACCACTGTGATACAAAACACCACAATTTGTACCAATGTGATACAAAACACCACAATCTGTATCAATGTAAAACAAAACACCACATTTTGTACCACTGTGGTATAAAAACCACCATTTGTATCACTGTGATACAAAACACCACAATTCATATAACTGTGGTACAAAACACCACAACTCGTACCAATGTGATACAAAACACCACACTTTGTACCACTGTGGTACAAAACACGACAAATTGTAACAATGTGATACAAAACACCACAGTTTGTTCTACTAAGCTTCAAAACACCACAATTTGTATCAATGTGATACAAAACACCACAATTTGTACCACTGTGATACAAAACACCACAATGTGTACCACTGTGATACAAAACACCACAATTTGTACCAATGTGATACAAAACACCACAATCTGTATCAATGTGATACAAAACACCACAATTTGTACCAATGTGATACAAAACACCACAATCTGTATCAATGTAATACAAAACACCACAATGTGTACTACTGTGGTACAAAACACCACAATTTGTACCAATGTGATACAAAACACCACAATTTGTACCAATGTGATACAAAACACCACAATATGTATCAATGTAATACAAAACACCACAATGTGTACCACTGTGATACAGAACACCACAATTTGTACCAATGTGATACAAAACACCACAGTTTGTTCTACTGTGCTACAAAACACCACAATTTGTATCAAAGTGATACAAAACACCACAATTCGTATCGCTGTGGTACAAAACACCACAATTTGTACCAATGTGATACAAAACACCACATTTTGTACCACTGTGGTACAAAACACCACAATGTGTACCACTGTGATACAAAACACCACAATTTGTACCAATGTGATACAAAACACCACAATCTGTATCAATGTAAAACAAAACACCACATTTTGTACCACTGTGGTACAGAACACGACAGTTTGTTCTACTGTGCTACAAAACACCACAATCTGTATCAATGTAAAACAAAACACCACATTTTGTACCACTGTGATATAAAAACCACCATTTGTATCACTGTGATACAAAACACCACAATTCATATAACTGTGGTACAAAACACCACAACTCGTACCAATGTGATACAAAACACCACACTTTGTACCACTGTGGTACAAAACACGACAAATTGTAACAATGTGATACAAAACACCACAGTTTGTTCTACTAAGCTTCAAAACACCACAATTTGTATCAATGTGATACAAAACACCACAATTTGTACCACTGTGATACAAAACACCACAATGTGTACCACTGTGATACAAAACACCACAATTTGTACCAATGTGATACAAAACACCACAATCTGTATCAATGTGATACAAAACACCACAATTTGTACCAATGTGATACAAAACACCACAATCTGTATCAATGTAATACAAAACACCACAATGTGTACCACTGTGATACAAAACACCACAATTTGTACCAATGTGATACAAAACACCACAGTTTGTTCTACTGTGCTACAAAACACCACAATTTGTATCAAAGTGATACAAAACACCACAATTTGTATCGCTGTGGTACAAAACACCACAATTTGTACCAATGTGATACAAAACACCACATTTTGTACCACTGTGGTACAAAACACCACAATGTGTACCACTGTGATACAAAACACCACAATTTGTATAAATGTGATACAAAACACCACAATTTGTATCGCTGTGGTACAAAACACCACAATTTGTACCAATGTGATACAAAACACCACAGTTCGTATCACTGCGGTACAAAACACCACAAGTTGTATCAATGTGATACAAAACACCACAATTTGTACCACTGTGATACAAAACACCACAATTTGTATCAATGCGGTACAAAACACGACAAATTGTAACAATGTGATACAAAACACCACAGTTTGTTCTACTGTGCTACAAAACACCACAATTTGTATCAATGTGATACAAAACACCACATTTTGTACCACTGTGGTATGAAACACCGCAATTTGTATCACTTTGATACAAAACACCACAATTTGTATCACTGTGGTACAAAACACCACAATTTGTATCACTGTGGTATAAAAAACCACGTTTTGTTCCATTGTGGAACAAATTACCACGATTTGTTCCATTGTGGAACAAAACACCACGTTTTGTTCCGTTGTGGAACAAAACACCACGATTTTTACCATTGTGGAATGAAACACCACGTTTTGTTCCATTGTGAAACAAAACACCACGATTTGTTCCATTGTGGAACAAAACATCACGATTTGTTCCATTGTGGAACAAAACACCACAATTTGTTCCGTTGTGGAACAAAACACCACGATTTGTTCCATTGTGGAAAAAAACCCACGTTTTGTTCCATTGTAGAACCAAACAACACGATTTGTATCATTGTGAAACAAACTACCACGATTTGTATCATTGTGGAACAAAACACCACGTTTTGTTCAATTGTGGAAAAAACACCATGATTTGTTCCATTGTGGAAAAAAAACGAGTTTTGTTCCATTGTGGAACAAAACACCACGATTTGTTGAATTGTGGAACAAAACACCACGATTTGTATCACTGTAGTACAAAACACCACAATTTGTCTCACTGTGGTACAAAACACCACAATTTGTATCACTGTGATACAAAACACCACATTTTGTACCACTGTGGTACAAAACACCACAATGTGTACCACTGTGATACAGAACACCACAATTTGTACCACTGTGATACAGAACACCACAATTTGTATCACTGTGATACAAAACACCACATTTTGTACCACTGTGGTACAAAACACCACAATGTGTATCACTGTGGTACAAAACACCACAGTTTGTTTCATTGTGGAACAAAACACCACGATTTGTTCCATTGTGGAACAAAATACCACGATTTGTTCCATTATGGAACAAATTACCACGAATTGTTCCATTGTGGAACGAAACACCACGGTTTGTTCCATTGTGAAACAAAACACCACGATTTGTTCCATTGTGAAACAAAACACCACGATTTGTTCCATTGTGAAACAAAACACCACGATTTGTTCCATTGTGGAACAAAACACCACGATTTGTTCCATTGTGGAACAAAACACCACGATTTGTTCCATTGTGGAAAAAACCACGTTTTGTTCCATTGTGGAACAAATTACCACAATTTGTATCACTGTAGTACAAAACACCTCAATTTGTCTCACTGTGGTACAAAACACCACAATTTGTATCACTGTGATACAAAACACCACATTTTGTACCACTGTGGTACAAAACACCACAATGTGTACCATTGTGATACAGAACACCACAATTTGTACCAATGTGATACAAAACACCACAATCTGTATCAATGTAATACAAAACGACACATTTTGTACCACTGTGGTATAAAACACCACATTTTGTACCACTGTGGTATAAAACACCGCAATTTGTATCACTGTGATACAAAACACCACAATTTGTATCACTGTGGTACAAAACACCACAGTTTGTTTCATTGTGAAACAAAACACCACGATTTGTTCCATTGTGGAACAAAATACCACGATTTGTTCCATTGTGGAAAAAACCACGTTTTGTTCCATTATGGAACAAATTACCACGAATTGTTCCATTGTGGAACAAAACACCACAATTTGTTTTATTGTGGAACAAAACACCACGATTTGTTCCATTGTGAAACAAAACACCACGATTTGTTCCATTGTGAAACAAAACACCACGATTTGTTCCATTGTGGAACAAAACACCACGATTTGTTCCATTGTGGAAAAAACCACGTTTTGTTCCATTGTGGAACAAAATACCACGATTTGTTACATTGTGGAACAAAACACCACGTTTTGTTCCATTGTGGAACAAAACACCACGTTTTGTTCCATTGTGGAACAAAACACCACGATTTTTTCCATTGTGGAACAAAACACCACGACTTGTTCCGTTGTAGAACAAAACACCACGATTTGTTTCATTGTGGAACAAAACACCACGATTTGTATCATTGTGGAACAAACTACCACGATTTGTATCATTGTGGAACAAAACACCACGTTTTGTTCAATTGTGGAAAAAACACCATGATTTGTTCCATTGTGGAAAAAAACGAGTTTTGTTCCATTGTGGAACAAAACACCACGATTTGTTGCATTGTGGAACAAAACACCACGATTTGTATCACTGTAGTACAAAACACCACAATTTGTCTCACTGTTGTACAAAACACCACAATTTGTATCACTGTGATACAAAACACCACATTTTGTACCACTGTGGTACAAAACACCACAATGTGTACCACTGTGATACAGAACACCACATTATGTACCACTGTGATACAGAACACCACAATTTGTACCAATGTGATACAAAACACCACAATTTGTATCACTGTGATACAAAACACCACATTTTGTACCACTGTGGTACAAAACACCACAATGTGTACCACTGTGATACAGAACACCACAATTTGTACCAATGTGATACAAAACACCACAATCTGTATCAATGTAATACAAAACGACACATTTTGTACCACTGTGGTATAAAACACCACATTTTGTACCACTGTGGTATAAAACACCCCATTTTGTACCACTGTGGTATAAAACACCGCAATTTGTATCACTGTGATACAAAACACCACAATTTGTATCACTGTGGTACAAAACACCACATTTTGTACCACTGTGGTACAAAACACCACAATGTGTACCACTGTGCTACAAAACACCACAATTTGTGTCAAAGTGATACAAAACACCACAATTTGTATCGCTGTGGTACAAAACACCACAATTTAAACCAATGTGATACAAAACACCACATTTTGTACCACTGTGGTACAAAACACCACAATGTGTACCACTGTGAAACAAAACACCACAACTTGTACCAATGTGAACCAAAACACCACAATCTGTATCAATGTAATACAAAACACCACATTCTGTACCACTGTGGTATAAAAACCACCATTTGTATCACCGTGATACAAAACACCACAATTTATATCACTGTGGTACAAAACACCACAATTTATATCACTGTGGTACAAAACACCACAACTCGTACCAATGTGATACAAAACACCACACTTTGTACCACTGTGGTACAAAACACGACAAATTGTAACAATGTGATACAAAACACCACAGTCTGTTCTACTAAGCTACAGAACACCACAATTTGTATCAATGTGATACAAAACACCACAATCTATATTAATGTAACACAAAACACCACATTTTGTACCACTGTGGTATAAAACACCACAATTTGTATCACTGTGATACAAAACACCACAATTTATATCACTGTGGTACAAAACACCACAACTCGTACCAATGTGATACAAAACACCACACTTTGTACCACTGTAGTACAAAACACGACAGTTAGTTCTACTGTGCTACAAAACACCACAGACTGTGTCAGTGTGCTACAAAACACCTCAATTTGTATCGCTGTGGTACAAAACACCACAATTTGTACCAATGTGATACAAAACACCACAGTTCGTATCACTGCGGTACAAAACACCACAAGTTGTATCAATGTGATACAAAACACCACAATTTGTACCACTGTGATACAAAACACCACAATTCGTATCGCTGTGGTACAAAACACCACAATTTGTACCAATGTGATACAAAACACCACAGTTTGTATCACTGCGGTACAAAACACCACAAGTTGTATCAATGTGATACAAAACACCACAAATTGTATCAATGTCATAGTAAACACCACATTTTGTACCACTGTTGTATAAAACACCGCAATTTGTATCACTGTGATACAAAACACCACAATTTGTATCACTGTGGTACAAAACACCACAATTTGTATCACTGTGGTACAAAACACCACAATTTGTATCACTGCGGTACAGAACACCACAATTTGTACCAATGTGATACAAAACACCACAATTTGTATCACTGTGATACAAAACACCACATTTTGTACCACTGTGGTACAAAACACCACAATGTGTACCACTGTGATACAGAACACCACAATTTGTACCAATGTGATACAAAACACCACAATCTGTATCAATGTAATACAAAACGACACATTTTGTACCACTGTGGTATAAAACACCACATTTTGTACCACTGTGGTATAAAACACCCCATTTTGTACCACTGTGGTATAAAACACCGCAATTTGTATCACTGTGATACAAAACACCACAATTTGTATCACTGTGGTACAAAACACCACATTTTGTACCACTGTGGTACAAAACACCACAATGTGTACCACTGTGCTACAAAACACCACAATTTGTGTCAAAGTGATACAAAACACCACAATTTGTATCGCTGTGGTACAAAACACCACAATTTAAACCAATGTGATACAAAACACCACATTTTGTACCACTGTGGTACAAAACACCACAATGTGTACCACTGTGAAACAAAACACCACAACTTGTACCAATGTGAACCAAAACACCACAATCTGTATCAATGTAATACAAAACACCACATTCTGTACCACTGTGGTATAAAAACCACCATTTGTATCACCGTGATACAAAACACCACAATTTATATCACTGTGGTACAAAACACCACAATTTATATCACTGTGGTACAAAACACCACAACTCGTACCAATGTGATACAAAACACCACACTTTGTACCACTGTGGTACAAAACACGACAAATTGTAACAATGTGATACAAAACACCACAGTCTGTTCTACTAAGCTACAGAACACCACAATTTGTATCAATGTGATACAAAACACCACAATCTATATTAATGTAACACAAAACACCACATTTTGTACCACTGTGGTATAAAACACCACAATTTGTATCACTGTGATACAAAACACCACAATTTATATCACTGTGGTACAAAACACCACAACTCGTACCAATGTGATACAAAACACCACACTTTGTACCACTGTAGTACAAAACACGACAGTTAGTTCTACTGTGCTACAAAACACCACAGACTGTGTCAGTGTGCTACAAAACACCTCAATTTGTATCGCTGTGGTACAAAACACCACAATTTGTACCAATGTGATACAAAACACCACAGTTCGTATCACTGCGGTACAAAACACCACAAGTTGTATCAATGTGATACAAAACACCACAATTTGTACCACTGTGATACAAAACACCACAATTCGTATCGCTGTGGTACAAAACACCACAATTTGTACCAATGTGATACAAAACACCACAGTTTGTATCACTGCGGTACAAAACACCACAAGTTGTATCAATGTGATACAAAACACCACAAATTGTATCAATGTCATAGTAAACACCACATTTTGTACCACTGTTGTATAAAACACCGCAATTTGTATCACTGTGATACAAAACACCACAATTTGTATCACTGTGGTACAAAACACCACAATTTGTATCACTGTGGTACAAAACACCACAATTTGTATCACTGCGGTACAAAACACCACAAATTGTATCAATGTGATACAAAACACCACAATTTGTATCAATGTAATACGAAACACCACATTTTGTACCACTGTTGTATAAAACACCACAATTTGTATCACTGTGGTACAAAACACCACAATTTGTATCACTGTGGTACAAAACACCACAATTTGTATCAATGTGATACAAAACACGACAAATTGTAACAATGTGATACAAAACACCACAGTTTGTTCTACTGTGCTACAAAACACCACAATTTGTATCAATGTGATACAAAACACCACAGTTTGTTCTACTGTGCTACAAAACACCACAATTTGTATCACTGTGGTACAAAACACCACAATTTGTATCACTGTGGTACAAAACACCACAATTTGTATCACTGCGGTACAAAACACCACAAATTGTATCAATGTGATACAAAACACCACAATTTGTATCGCTGTGGTACAAAACACCACAATTTGTACCAATGTGATACAAAACACCACAGTTCGTATCACTGCGGTACAAAACACCACAAGTTGTATCAATGTGATACAAAACACCACAATGTGTACCACTGTGATACAAAACACCACAATTTGTATCACTGTGGTACAAAACACCACAATTTGTATCAATGTGGTACGAAACATTACAATTTGTACCACTGTGGTACAAAACACGACAAATTGTAACAATGTGATACAAAACACCACAGTTTGTTCTACTGTGCT
The DNA here is from genome assembly GCA_963966185.1 of Rhabditoides inermis. Classification (NCBI taxonomy): domain Eukaryota; kingdom Metazoa; phylum Nematoda; class Chromadorea; order Rhabditida; family Rhabditidae; genus Rhabditoides; species Rhabditoides inermis. Next base: position 1,625,877 of record CAWZYM010000148.1, read on the forward strand.
ACAAAACACCACAATTTGTATCAATGTGATACAAAACACTACAATTTGTATCACTGTGGTACAAAACACCACAATTTATATCACTGTGGTACAAAACACCACACTTTGTACCACTGCGGTACAAAACACCACAAGTTGTATCAATGTGATACAAAACACCATAATGTGTACCACTGTGATACAAAACACCACAATTTGTATCAATGTAATACAAAACACCACATTTCTTACCACTGTGGTATGAAACACCACAATTTGTACCAATGTGATACAAAACACCACAGTTTGTTCTACTGTGCTACAAAACACCACAATTTGTATCAAAGTGATACAAAACACCACAATTTGTATCGCTGTGGTACAAAACACCACAATTTGTACCAATGTGATACAAAACACCACATTTTGTACCACTGTGGTACAAAACACCACAATGTGTACCACTGTGATACAAAACACCACAATTTGTACCAATGTGATACAAAACACCACAATCTGTATCAATGTAAAACAAAACACCACATTTTGTACCACTGTGATACAAAACACCACAATGTGTACCACTGTGATACAAAACACCACAATTTGTACCAATCTGATACAAAACACCACAATCTGTATCAATGTGATACAAAACACCACAATTTGTACCAATGTGATACAAAACACCACAATCTGTATCAATGTGATACAAAACACCACAATTTGTACCAATGTGATACAAAACACCACATTTTGTACCACTGTGGTATAAAACACCACATTTTGTACCACTGTGGTATAAAACACCGCAATTTGTATCACTGTGATACAAAACACCACAATTTGTATCACTGTGGTACAAAACACCACATTTTGTACCACTGTGGTACAAAACACCACAATGTGTACCACTGTGCTACAAAACACCACAATTTGTATCAAAGTGATACAAAACACCACAATTTGTATCGCTGTGGTACAAAACACCACAATTTGTACCAATGTGATACAAAACACCACATTTTGTACCACTGTGGTACAAAACACCACAATGTGTACCACTGTGATACAAAACACCACAATTTGTACCAATGTGATACAAAACACCACAATCTGTATCAATGTAAAACAAAACACCACAATGTGTACCACTGTGCTACAAAACACCACAATTTGTGTCAAAGTGATACAAAACACCACAATTTGTATCGCTGTGGTACAAAACACCACAATTTAAACCAATGTGATACAAAACACCACATTTTGTACCACTGTGGTACAAAACACCACAATGTGTACCACTGTGAAACAAAACACCACAACTTGTACCAATGTGAACCAAAACACCACAATCTGTATCAATGTAATACAAAACACCACATTCTGTAACACTGTGGTATAAAAACCACCATTTGTATCACCGTGATACAAAACACCACAATTTATATCACTGTGGTACAAAACACCACAATTTATATCACTGTGGTACAAAACACCACAACTCGTACCAATGTGATACAAAACACCACACTTTGTACCACTGTGGTACAAAACACGACAAATTGTAACAATGTGATACAAAACACCACAGTCTGTTCTACTAAGCTACAGAACACCACAATCTATATTAATGTAACACAAAACACCACATTTTGTACCACTGTGGTATAAAACACCACAATTTGTATCACTGTGATACAAAACACCACAATTTATATCACTGTGGTACAAAACACCACAACTCGTACCAATGTGATACAAAACACCACACTTTGTACCACTGTAGTACAAAACACGACAGTTAGTTCTACTGTGCTACAAAACACCACAGACTGTGTCAGTGTGCTACAAAACACCTCAATTTGTATCGCTGTGGTACAAAACACCACAATTTGTACCAATGTGATACAAAACACCACAATTTGTACCAATGTGATACAAAACACCACAGTTCGTATCACTGCGGTACAAAACACCACACTCTGTAACTTTTTGACGCAGTGTTAACGCATTTAACGCACTGATTTTGCGTTAACGCATTGAAAATGTGTGGGGGTGGATGTAACGCAAATTGATGCGTTGGAGTGCGAGAAAGTGCGTAGTTCATAGTAAACGCGTTGACGCATTGAATATAGCGAGAAATTGCGTTGTTCCAGAAACAACTTTAAACGTTATGCAAATTTAAAGAATCCATTTTGTAGATATTACAATACAATTAAAATCTCCAATAAACAAAACAAACACAACTTTAAATTGAATTTTATTGAATAACAAATTCAATCGATACAAACAAAATCAATAACGCAGAATCGCTAATCAATAACGCATAATCCTGCTTGAAAGAGGCGATGGTGTCACGCCGTCGAGTAGCGCTCCTGCTGATCTGCAACACCCATCACAGGACCCTCTTATCCATACACTCAACTCTCTCTCTCTCTCTCTCTCTCTCTCTCTGTCTACCCACCAGTGTTCTTACTCTTCCTCCAGCACTTGTGCCACCTCGTCTTCGCTCATTGTCGACAGCAACGGAAGCTCGCGCCTAAATAGTACGGGGAATCATCGGGATCCAAGAAAATCACGAACTAATAGTAGCACTACTAAGCGTTCTCACTTTTCTATGACGTCCTCTCCGAAGAGGCAGATGAACTGGTTGAGGAAACACGGCTTCACTTGACCCGGTGGTCGTCCATCGGCAGCACGCGCCCGCAGCGACGACGCGCCAACTCCGCCAGCACCTAACACATAACCATAAAAACACATAGTTCCGCGGAACGGGTCGATGAGTGACGGTTTGCACAAGTACAAATAAAATACCTTAGGCTGTCCGGCAGACGCGACGATAATCCAGTACTTGTTGCGCCGATGGACTCGAAGAGAAGGGAGCTCCTTGCAGGAGTCCTTGCCGGTAGGGACGGGTCTGTAAATGTAGAACTTGTCTCACATTAAAAAAAAACATTTTGTACAACGACATCTTGCAGGCGAATCAGTTTGAAAATTTCCAGGACACACATAATAAAACATGAGCGATGTGCAGACGGGAAGAGAAACACAGCACTGGCTGCAGTGTAGTAGTCGTACCTGCGAGTAGTCGTCGTACATGTGTCCGGCGCGTAGCTGCAGGTGAATGCCGGCGGCCGGCATCGGGATTGCCGGGTGTGACAGTCCGAGTCGCCTCCTGCCGACAACGCACGTTCAGAGTCGGCACCTGAGTGTATTCGCGATAAACAATTATTTAATAACGATAATGGTACACGAAATATCCTAAATGTACACAAAGAAGCGTACCTTCACGAGGAAAACACGACTAGCGACGCCCATATCGTTGTCCTCGAGACAGAATCGAACTGAATGACATCATTTACATTTAAATACAGTGATATACGTTTCCAAGCATGTACAACAATGAAAAAACTTGTACTCACCTCATCGCTACGCTGTATTCAAGAAAATTCAGTCAGTTGATTCGCGCACGGCAACCTGCAACGGAGAAAGTGTTCGCAGAAAAACGCGATACGAAGTGATGCACGTGCCAACGAAAATTCCACACAAACAAAGTAAAATACAACAAAGTAAAATACTAACAAAACAGTGAGATGAGCGGAACTTCGGGCGGGCGGCGCTGTGAATGAGTTTTTTTTCTGCTACGCAGAGTGTTGACGAACAGTCGGTAACCGTAATAAAATGTGCGTATTGTATTTTTTTTCGCAACGTCGTGAATAGACCGCAGTGTTTCGTACATTTTACATTTTAGATTACATTTGAGTACATTTTAGACGATCGTACATTTTGTTTAAGCGGCAAAATGAATTGAACACGATATGGTCCGGAGTTTACGTTTCAAACAATTAACAAAAACACGCAAAAGGGAGAGAGAGGGGGAGAGAGAGGGGGAGAGAGAAGAGGGGAGAGAGGGGGAGAGCGAGGGGGGAAAGAGAGGGGGGAGAGAGAGGGGGGAGAGAGGGGGGAGAGAGAGGAAGGGGAGAGAGAGGGGGGAGGGAGGAGGGGAGAGAAAGAGGGAGAGAGGGGGAGGAGAGAGAGGGGGAGAGATGGGGAGAGAGAAAAAGAGAGAAAGGGGGAGAGAGAGGGGGGAGAGGGGGGCGAGAGAGAGGAAGGGGAGAGAGAGGGGGGAGAGGGGGGAAGAGGGGGAGAGAGAGGGAGGAGAGAGAGGGGGAGAGCGAGGAGAAAAGATGGGGAGAGAGAAAGAGAGAAAGAGGGAGAGATACGGGGGAGAGAGGGGAGAGAGAGGGGGAGAGAGAGGAAGGAGAGAGAGAGAGAGGGGAAGAGGGGGAGAGAGAGAGGGAGGGGAGAGAGGGGGGAGAGAGATATCGAGAGAGAAAAAGAGAGATAGGAGAGAGGGAGGGGAGAGAGAGGGGGGAGAGAGGGGGGGAGAGAGAATGGGGGGGAGGGGGAGAGAGAATGAGGGAGAGGGGGGAGAGAGGGGAGAGAGGGGAAAAAGGGGGCAGAGAAGGGAGAGAGAGGGGGAGAAAGAGGAAGGAGTGAGAGAGAGGGGCGAGAGAGGGGGAGAGAGAGGGGGAGAGAGAGGGAGGGGAGAGAGGGGGAGAGATGGGGAGAGAGAAAAAGAGAGAGATAGGAGAGAGGGAGGGGAGAGAGAGGGGGAGATAGAGAGGGAGAGAGAGAATGGGGGAGAGGGGGAGAGAGAATGAGGGAGAGGGGGGAGAGAGGGGGGAGAGAGGGGAAGAAGGGGGCAGAGAGGGGAGAGAGAGGGAGAGATAACTTTTGTAGGCGTAGTTTTGTGAGGCATCAGCTGTTTATTTCATTGCGCATTTCTTTTTCCATGAACATGCGAGATGATCAAAAATTCTTTTGGTATAACTTTTTTCGATTTTTTTGACCTTTTTATAACAACTTTTTTGATTTATAACTGATAGCGGTTAAAAATACGACAAAATGTGTCGTTTGAATTATAATTTTAAATCTCCTATTTCCGTTGACACAATCGCTCGCATTGGTAACGCACTTTCTCGCACTCCAACGCAACACGGGGTGCGTGATAGTTGCGTGAAAAATGCGTTGTTTGAAATTTGCGTTGACACAATCACTCGCATTCCTAACGCATTTTCTCGCATTCTAACGCAAAATGGGGTGCGTCAAAATTGCGTAAACGGTGTGTAGTTCAAAATTTGCGTTAACACTGCGTCATTAATTACCAGAGCAAGTTGTATCAATGTGATACAAAACACCACAATTTGTACCACTGTGATACAAAACACCACAATTCGTTTCGCTGTGGTACAAAACACCACAATTTGTACCAATGTGATACAAAACACCACAGTTTGTATCACTGCGGTACAAAACACCACAAGTTGTATCAATGTGATACAAAACACCACAATTTGTATCAATGTAATACGAAACACCACATTTTGTACCACTGTTGTATAAAACACCGCAATTTGTATCACTGTGATACAAAACACCACAATTTGTATCACTGTGGTACAAAACACCACAATTTGTATCACTGTGGTACAAAACACCACAATTTGTATCACTGCGGTACAAAACACCACAAATTGTATCAATGTGATACAAAACACCACAATTTGTATCAATGTAATACGAAACACCACATTTTGTACCACTGTTGTATAAAACACCACAATTTGTATCACTGTGGTACAAAACACCACAATTTGTATCACTGTGGTACAAAACACCACAATTTGTATCAATGTGATACAAAACACGACAAATTGTAACAATGTGATACAAAACACCACAGTTTGTTCTACTGTGCTACAAAACACCACAATTTGTATCAATGTGATACAAAACACCACAATTTGTATCACTGTGGTACAAAACACCACAATTTATATCACTGTGGTACAAAACACCACAACTCGTACCAATGTGATACAAAACACCACACTCTGTACCACTGTGGTACAAAACACGACAAATTGTAACAATGTGATACAAAACACCACAGTTTGTTCTACTGTGCTACAAAACACCACAATTTGTATCAATGTGATACAAAACACCACAATTTGTATCGCTGTGGTACAAAACACCACAATTTGTACCAATGTGATACAAAACACCACAGTTCGTATCACTGCGGTACAAAACACCACAAGTTGTATCAATGTGATACAAAACACCACAATGTGTACCACTGTGATACAAAACACCACAATTTGTATCGCTGTGGTACAAAACACCACAATTTGTACCAATGTGATACAAAACACCACAGTTCGTATCACTGCGGTACAAAACACCACAAGTTGTATCAATGTGATACAAAACACCACAATTTGTACCACTGTGATACAAAACACCACAATTCATATCGCTGTGGTACAAAACACCACAATTTGTACCAATGTGATACAAAACACCACAGTTTGTATCACTGCGGTACAAAACACCACAAGTTGTATCAATGTGATACAAAACACCACAATTTGTATCAATGTAATACGAAACACCACATTTTGTACCACTGTTGTATAAAACACCGCAATTTGTACCACTGTTGTATAAAACACCACAATTTGTATCACTGTGGTACAAAACACCACAATTTGTATCACTGTGGTACAAAACACCACAATTTGTATCAGTGTCATACAAAACACGACAAATTGTAACAATGTGATACAAAACACCACAGTTTGTTCTACTGTGCTACAAAACACCACAATTTGTATCAATGTGATACAAAACACCACAATTTGTATCACTGTGGTACAAAACACCACAATTTATATCACTGTGGTACAAAACACCACAACTCGTACCAATGTGATACAAAACACCACACTCTGTACCACTGTGGTACAAAACACGACAAATTGTAACAATGTGATACAAAACACCACAGTTTGTTCTACTGTGCTACAAAACACCACAATTTGTATCAATGTGATACAAAACACCACAATTTGTATCGCTGTGGTACAAAACACCACAATTTGTACCAATGTGATACAAAACACCACAGTTCGTATCACTGCGGTACAAAACACCACAAGTTGTATCAATGTGATACAAAACACCACAATGTGTACCACTGTGATACAAAACACCACAATTTGTATCACTGTGGTACAAAACACCACAATTTGTATCAATGTGGTACGAAACATTACAATTTGTACCACTGTGGTACAAAACACGACAAATTGTAACAATGTGATACAAAACACCACAGTTTGTTCTACTGTGCTACAAAACACCACAATTTGTATCAATGTGATACAAAACACTACAATTTGTATCACTGTGGTACAAAACACCACAATTTATATCACTGTGGTACAAAACACCACACTTTGTACCACTGCGGTACAAAACACCACAAGTTGTATCAATGTGATACAAAACACCACAATGTGTACCACTGTGATACAAAACACCACAATTTGTATCAATGTAATACAAAACACCACATTTCGTACCACTGTGGTATGAAACACCACAATTTGTACCAATGTGATACAAAACACCACAGTTTGTTCTACTGTGCTACAAAACACCACAATTTGTATCAAAGTGATACAAAACACCACAATTTGTATCGCTGTGGTACAAAACACCACAATTTGTACCAATGTGATACAAAACACCACATTTTGTACCACTGTGGTACAAAACACCACAATGTGTACCACTGTGATACAAAACACCACAATTTGTACCAATGTGATACAAAACACCACAATCTGTATCAATGTAAAACAAAACACCACATTTTGTACCACTGTGGTTTAAAAACCACCATTTGTATCACTGTGATACAAAACACCACAATTCATATAACTGTGGTACAAAACACCACAACTCGTACCAATGTGATACAAAACACCACACTTTGTACCACTGTGGTACAAAACACGACAAATTGTAACAATGTGATACAAAACACCACAGTTTGTTCTACTAAGCTTCAAAACACCACAATTTGTATCAATGTGATACAAAACACCACAATTTGTACCACTGTGATACAAAACACCACAATGTGTACCACTGTGACACAAAACACCACAATTTGTACCAATGTGATTGATACAAAACACCACAATCTGTATCAATGTGATACAAAACACCACAATTTGTACCAATGTGATACAAAACACCACAGTTTGTTCTACTGTGCTACAAAACACCACAATTTGTATCAAAGTGATACAAAACACCACAATTTGTATCGCTGTGGTACAAAACACCACAATTTGTACCAATGTGATACAAAACACCACATTTTGTACCACTGTGGTACAAAACACCACAATGTGTACCACTGTGATACAAAACACCACAATTTGTACCAATGTGATACAAAACACCACAATATGTATCAATGTAAAACAAAACACCACATTTTGTACCACTGTGGTACAGAACACGACAGTTTGTTCTACTGTGCTACAAAACACCACAATCTGTATCAATGTAAAACAAAACACCACATTTTGTACCACTGTGGTATAAAAACCACCATTTGTATCACTGTGATACAAAACACCACAATTCATATAACTGTGGTACAAAACACCACAACTCGTACCAATGTGATACAAAACACCACACTTTGTACCACTGTGGTACAAAACACGACAAATTGTAACAATGTGATACAAAACACCACAGTTTGTTCTACTAAGCTTCAAAACACCACAATTTGTATCAATGTGATACAAAACACCACAATTTGTACCAATGTGATACAAAACACCACAATGTGTACCACTGTGATACAAAACACCACAATTTGTACCAATGTGATACAAAACACCACAATCTGTATCAATGTGGTACAAAACACCACAATTTGTACCAATGTGATACAAAACACCACAATTTGTACCAATGTGATACAAAACACCACAATATGTATCAATGTAATACAAAACACCACAATGTGTACCACTGTGATACAAAACACCACAATTTGTACCACTGTGATACAAAACACCACAGTTTGTTCTACTGTGCTACAAAACACCACAATTTGTATCAAAGTGATACAAAACACCACAATTTGTATCGCTGTGGTACAAAACACCACAATTTGTACCAATGTGATACAAAACACCACATTTTGTACCACTGTGGTACAAAACACCACAATGTGTACCACTGTGATACAAAACACCACAATTTGTACCAATGTGATACAAAACATCACAATCTGTATCAATGTAAAACAAAACACCACATTTTGTACCACTGTGATACAGAACACGACAGTTTGTTCTACTGTGCTACAAAACACCACAGATTGTGTCAATGTGATACAAAACACCTCAATTTGTATCGCTGTGGTACAAAACACCACAAATTGTACCAATGTGATACAAAACACCACAGTTCGTATCACTGCGGTACAAAACACCACAAGTTGTATCAATGTGATACAAAACACCACAATTTGTACCACTGTGATACAAAACACCACAATTTGTATCAATGTAATACAAAACACCACATTTTGTACCACTGTGGTATAAAACACCACAGTTTGTATCACTGTGGTAAAAAACACCACAATTTGTATCACTGTGGTACAAAACACGACAAATTGTAACAATGTGATACAAAACACCACAGTTTGTTCTACTGTGCTACAAAACACCACAATTTGTATCAATGTGATACAAAACACCACATATTGTATCAATGTGGTACGAAACATTACAATTTGTACCAAGGTGATACAAAACACCCTTTTTGTACCAGAGTCGCCCCCGGAACAACAATAATCAACTCCTCTCAACACTGAATCTGAATCATCTTGTGAACGTGCGTGTCAACGCTTACAGTAATTGTTATTCTACTAGTTTAATAAATAATCAATTCTACAAAACTTTATTGGGAAATAAACAAATTCAAACAAAGTATGGGTTAAAATCTAAAAGAAAAATGAAACATTTTGACGACACAGTGCTAACATAGATAGATCGATCTACTTCACTCACTTCTCGCGCGCTTTTAGTCCATGCGACCCGAGACCCACACACACATTCAGTCGAACACCGAGCACCCTCTTGTGCGGTTTCCTCCCCTCCCCCCATTTTATTTTTGTTTGAAGACGATAGAATAATCAACGCCCCTCTGTTATCAAGTATAGTTTCAATGCTTCTGTCCTGCCGGCTCATCACTGATGATGGTCCCGGCCGGTAGGATCACACATTCGGTCTGGTGAAAGGAACCGAAACCGGATGTGTGCCTAGTTAATCACATGTACTCTTTCCTGTTTATTTTGTCTAATCATATTGATATGAAGCATACAGTAGTGCCTAAGATGCTAGATACATAATAGGCTAACGCCGGGGAAGACAGGTAGGCGGACGAGGTTAGTGGCGGGAAGACGATACTTGATCGATAATCATTCTTGGACCATCAGAGTACCATTATTGGCGTGTAGAGCTTCGGGGTTTCCTTTGCTTCCGTGCCAATTAGTATCTCCTCGCGCCATAGCTGCTTCCACATGATGCGTGTTTTCAGTCTGTCGGAAACGCAATGCGCGGATAGTGTGCACTGTCTGCGAGTAAGTGTGGTCAGTGGGCGGGGCTTAGCCTTGGCTAGGCCGGCCGCGCGGCGAGTCTCCATTCTAGGTGTTGCTGTTACGTTTTGGGTAGTAATGTTTCGGATTTTCTTCTATGTTTGTTGTTTCAAGTATGTTGGGGTGCTTTGTACAATTGGCGCGCAGCTTATATTCAGTTTTCTCCATAGTTTCGTCGGTATATAGCCCGTTTCGTAATTTCGGAATGTTTTGTTATCTGCTTCGCTAGCATCATTAGTTCTCCGCCAGGGTTGACCTGATAGTTTCTGCCTCTTCAGTTTTATTCGAGCAATACATTGACTATTTCGCACTTTCACACCCTTCAGTCTTCATTTTTCGTTTCGGTCCCCCAGCGTTGGCTTCACTTTTATATATCGCTTCGTTGACAACTGTTATAGAATAGGCGTTGTTTTGCCATGTCTTCGCGATTCGCAATTTACCTTGACGATCGTATCGTCCGTGCGAGAGCCTATCGCAAGCACCAGGATTTTCGAGCTTCGGAGATGTGCTTCGTGTGTGCGTTGGCGCCGTGCTCCGGGCGGCCGATGAGTGATGTGTGAAGGGATCAGTGTCCCGCCGGATTCAGTGATCCGAGGTTGTATGAGAGATGGCTGCGAGACCCGAGGTGCTCTGTGTGTGAAGGGAAGGGATCAGTGTCCCGCCGGATTCAGCGATCCGAGATTGTATGAGAGATGGCTGCGAGACCCGAGGTGCTCCGTTTGTAGAGAGATGGGATCAGTGTGCGAGCCGTATGCGAGATCGGCGGACTTTGGTGAACGAAGAGACGCGTGGACCAGTATCCAGAAAGCTTCGCGTGTGTCGACGTCTCGCCGGTTTTATGGATCAGAGAACACGTGAGAGGTGATTGTAAGATCCCATCAGCCACGAGTGGTGAAAGATCGATGGACCGTCGTATGCAGTTGCCAGGAAACGCGAAGTAGTGTGGGATTCGCAGTGTCTTGTGTATGAGATGAACGTTCGATCGCGAAGTGGGAGGCGAAAATAGTTTAGCACAGAGGCACGTGGTTGGTTGGTCATAAGCACCTAAGCTCCTGTTGGATTCTGTGAATGTGCGCTGTCCGATTCAACTGTTTCGGTTAGAGCGACGGATTTGGCGAGTCGGACCCAGTCTGAAAAGATCGTATATAGTCGATACAGAAGTTTATAGCGTGCAGTTATTAGGGGCGGCGCGCAGCGGCGCCCGTTTGTTTTGAGCTGTGACGCGCGCAACACGCCACTCCCAAGGCACACACGATTTCTCTATTCTAATACAATATACTTAATTAGTGTGCGTTATTTGTTAGAATATCACTTTGTAAGACCTATGAGTATGATTCGTGAAACCAATATCGGTTGCGGCATCCAAAAACCGCCCTCTCTTGCTCTCTCCCGCTTTGCCACTAAACGTGTTTACGACGGCGGCGGCGACGACGGTGTGCATCACGTAAGCTCCGCCCACTGCACTTTGCGCTCATTGGTCGCTCGGCTCTCTTGCGTGCGCACTCTGATTGGCTGAGCGCATGCCCCGCCCTTCGTTCACCCACTCTCGTGTCGGCTCGCCGTCCAGGCCACCGCCCCAGTTTTGGCGCGAAAACTGTGGGGGGAGGGGAGTGTGCGGAGCGGAGTGAGTGGGTAAGAGAGAGAGACGCGAAATAGCGCGTGTCAATGAGAGACTGGCATTGGCAGACGCACGAGCGATTCGACAAAGCAGTGCGTTTCCATATTCAGGATACGTTTTCTAAAGTTTCGAATATGTATACATAACATGTTCGGCACATCAACCTGAAAAACAATTTCTTCGAAATTTGAGAAAAGGACATCCATTCTCTTTCGAAAAGTACACGAGTAAAGAGGAGTGGTTTGTTTTGATCTAATTCAACAAAAGCACATGCATAAAATCTCTTCGCAGCTGACTAAAATTTCAAAACAAACCTGCTCTTTCTGATCGATGAAAAATATAGTATGCACTATAATCGTGTCATACATTTTGTTGCAAGTTACTTGTTGGGATTAACAGTATCCTGAATACCTGAACTCAACATGCTAACAAGAAAACAATTAGAGTTTTAAAACATCGTTCGAAAGAGCAGGTTTGTTTTGAAATTTTAGTCAGCTGCGAAGAGATTTTATGCATGTGCTTTTGTTGAATTAGATCAAAACAAACCACTCCTCTTTACTCGTGTACTTTTCGAAAGAGAATATACATGTTGCTTCGGTTCGTGGGTTCGTGCTCCTTTCTCATCTGCACCGGATTTCGCCGACGCTGCGGACCCAAGCACTGTTTCTCTAGTGGACACAAGCATCAGTTCTACGATATTATCTCACCCTGCCCGGCTTTCTAGTATTCGTCACCTAGCCTGGCTGTTCTTCTCCACGGACCCAAGCCGAACGCCTCATCGCATCATTCGTCTCACTTTCCTCTTTGCGTCTGCATCTTCACTTCACCTAGCTGCAAGCTAGCGTGGTACCTTCGCGTAGTCATTGGATTGCCACGGATGCACAGAAACGTATTCGCTCTCTGATAATGACGGTGCCGCTTTATATGAGTTTCTATTTTGATATTTCGAGCAGCTTATGTTATGCAGATGTGAGCGGCGGCGGCCGACCGCATTCGATTTCGTTTCTCCACTACTATTGTTCACTCGTCCCATACTGTACGGTTCAAGTTACTACTTTTAACACGACGTTATTGTTTTGAGCGTTGCCGCCTGTTGTCAGTGCAACCGCAGCGCGATTCCAGGAGCCCCGACGCGCGCATGTATATTGAGCGATATATATAATACGGGAACCGGTGAAGCACATAATGAGCCGGCGCTGATGTCACTTATTGAGAGCATTCTCTCCCTGCATTCCCTTCGCCAGCGACGTACCCCGTAGCCCGCTGCGGCCTGCGCCACTAGTTCGGCGTCATGCATACCATTACTTGCAGGAAGGTTTAAGCAGCTGGGCACGGAGCCGTTGTCAACAGGATAGTATGACAATGAGACATACTTCTCGCGTTTTTTTCCCACGCACCATGTAGTTGTTTGGTCTCGTGCAACGTTGCTGATGTCCTGCCCACCACGGCATTTCAAAGGGAAAAGACTTGTAGTTGCGCGATCCCCTCGTTCACCCAGCTAGTACAACCAGCATGCCTGGGTGCAGCGCGAGCATAACGTTGTTCGAATTTTACTATTGCCAGTTGCTTGCTAGTCGTTGGTTTGGATAGCAGCACCATTGGGCATGTGACATAGGACCACGTGCCGATGCTACGTGTAACACAACGAGGAGAGGGTCGAAGAAGGAGTATACAAATGTGTTTGATTGTGCGCACAGTTTTCAGGCCGACCGTATACGTCAGTGATACACGCGAGCGCGATTCTCCAAATATTTTGAATACCTCTCGCGTCTGTTTTTCTGTTCTAGCTCGTCCTTCCCCCTACGTTTGCGTTTACGGTTACAGACTTAAAATTAGCGTTAAGACGTAGCGCAGCGGAGTTATAATGCGTGTTTTCAGTCTGTCGGAAACGCAATGCGCGGATAGTGTGCACTGTCTGCGAGTAAGTGTGGTCAGTGGGCGGGGCTTAGCCTTGGCTAGGCCGGCCGCGCGGCGAGTCTCCATTCTAGGTGTTGCTGTTACGTTTTGGGTAGTAATGTTTCGGATTTTCTTCTATGTTTGTTGTTTCAAGTATGTTGGGGTGCTTTGTACAATTGGCGCGCAGCTTATATTCAGTTTTCTCCATAGTTTCGTCGGTATATAGCCCGTTTCGTAATTTCGGAATGTTTTGTTATCTGCTTCGCTAGCATCATTAGTTCTCCGCCAGGGTTGACCTGTTAGTTTCTGCCTCTTCAGTTTTATTCGAGCAATACATTGACTATTTCGCACTTTCACACCCTTCAGTCTTCATTTTTCGTTTCGGTCCCCTTAGCGTTGGCTTCACTTTTATATATCGCTTCGTTGACAACTGTTATAGAATAGGCGTTTTTTGCCATGTCTTCGCGATTCGCAATTTACCTTGGCGATCGTATCGTCCGTGCGAGAGCCTATCGCAAGCACCAGGATTTTCGAGCTTCGGAGATGTGCTTCGTGTGTGCGTTGGCGCCGTGCTCCGGGCGGCCGATGAGTGATGTGTGAAGGGATCAGTGTCCCGCCGGATTCAGTGATCCGAGGTTGTATGAGAGATGGCTGCGAGACCCGAGGTGCTCTGTGTGTGAAGGGAAGGGATCAGTGTCCCGCCGGATTCAGCGATCCGAGATTGTATGAGAGATGGCTGCGAGACCCGAGGTGCTCCGTTTGTAGAGAGATGGGATCAGTGTGCGAGCCGTATGCGAGATCGGCGGACTTTGGTGAACGAAGAGACGCGTGGACCAGTATCCAGAAAGCTTCGCGTGTGTCGACGTCTCGCCGGTTTTATGGATCAGAGAACACGTGAGAGGTGATTGTAAGATCCCATCAGCCACGAGTGGTGAAAGATCGATGGACCGTCGTATGCAGTTGCCAGGAAACGCGAAGTAGTGTGGGATTCGCAGTGTCTTGTGTATGAGATGAACGTTCGATCGCGAAGTGGGAGGCGAAAATAGTTTAGCACAGAGGCACGTGGTTGGTTGGTCATAAGCACCTAAGCTCCTGTTGGATTCTGTGAATGTGCGCTGTCCGATTCAACTGTTTCGGTTAGAGCGACGGATTTGGCGAGTCGGACCCAGTCTGAAAAGATCGTATATAGTCGATACAGAAGTTTATAGCGTGCAGTTATTAGGGGCGGCGCGCAGCGGCGCCCGTTTGTTTTGAGCTGTGACGCGCGCAACACGCCACTCCCAAGGCACACACGATTTCTCTATTCTAATACAATATACTTAATTAGTGTGCGTTATTTGTTAGAATATCACTTTGTAAGACCTATGAGTATGATTCGTGAAACCAATATCGGTTGCGGCATCCAAAAACCGCCCTCTCTTGCTCTCTCCCGCTTTGCCACTAAACGTGTTTACGATGTGCATCACGTAAGCTCCGCCCACTGCACTTTGCGCTCATTGGTCGCTCGGCTCTCTTGCGTGCGCACTCTGATTGGCTGAGCGCATGCCCCGCCCTTCGTTCACCCACTCTCGTGTCGGCTCGCCGTCCAGGCCACCGCCCCAGTTTTGGCGCGAAAACTGTGGGGGGAGGGGAGTGTGCGGAGCGGAGTGAGTGGGTAAGAGAGAGAGACGCGAAATAGCGCGTGTCAATGAGAGACTGGCATTGGCAGACGCACGAGCGATTCGACAAAGCAGTGCGTTTCCATATTCAGGATACGTTTTCTAAAGTTTCGAATATGTATACATAACATGTTCGGCACATCAACCTGAAAAACAATTTCTTCGAAATTTGAGAAAAGGACATCCATTCTCTTTCGAAAAGTACACGAGTAAAGAGGAGTGGTTTGTTTTGATCTAATTCAACAAAAGCACATGCATAAAATCTCTTCGCAGCTGACTAAAATTTCAAAACAAACCTGCTCTTTCTGATCGATGAAAAATATAGTATGCACTATAATCGTGTCATACATTTTGTTGCAAGTTACTTGTTGGGATTAACAGTATCCTGAATACCTGAACTCAACATGCTAACAAGAAAACAATTAGAGTTTTAAAACATCGTTCGAAAGAGCAGGTTTGTTTTGAAATTTTAGTCAGCTGCGAAGAGATTTTATGCATGTGCTTTTGTTGAATTAGATCAAAACAAACCACTCCTCTTTACTCGTGTACTTTTCGAAAGAGAATATACATGTTGCTTCGGTTCGTGGGTTCGTGCTCCTTTCTCATCTGCACCGGATTTCGCCGACGCTGCGGACCCAAGCACTGTTTCTCTAGTGGACACAAGCATCAGTTCTACGATATTATCTCACCCTGCCCGGCTTTCTAGTATTCGTCACCTAGCCTGGCTGTTCTTCTCCACGGACCCAAGCCCAACGCCTCATCGCATCATTCGTCTCACTTTCCTCTTTGCGTCTGCATCTTCACTTCACCTAGCTGCAAGCTAGCGTGGTACCTTCGCGTAGTCATTGGATTGCCACGGATGCACAGAAACGTATTCGCTCTCTGATAATGACGGTGCCGCTTTATATGAGTTTCTATTTTGATATTTCGAGCAGCTTATGTTATGCAGATGTGAGCGGCGGCGGCCGACCGCATTCGATTTCGTTTCTCCACTACTATTGTTCACTCGTCCCATACTGTACGGTTCAAGTTACTACTTTTAACACGACGTTATTGTTTTGAGCGTTGCCGCCTGTTGTCAGTGCAACCGCAGCGCGATTCCAGGAGCCCCGACGCGCGCATGTATATTGAGCGATATATATAATACGGGAACCGGTGAAGCACATAATGAGCCGGCGCTGATGTCACTTATTGAGAGCATTCTCTCCCTGCATTCCCTTCGCCAGCGACGTACCCCGTAGCCCGCTGCGGCCTGCGCCACTAGTTCGGCGTCATGCATACCATTACTTGCAGGAAGGTTTAAGCAGCTGGGCACGGAGCCGTTGTCAACAGGATAGTATGACAATGAGACATACTTCTCGCGTTTTTTTTCCCACGCACCATGTAGTTGTTTGGTCTCGTGCAACGTTGCTGATGTCCTGCCCACCACGGCATTTCAAAGGGAAAAGACTTGTAGTTGCGCGATCCCCTCGTTAGTGTGCACTGTCTGCGAGTAAGTGTGGTCAGTGGGCGGGGCTTAGCCTTGGCTAGGCCGGCCGCGCGGCGAGTCTCCATTCTAGGTGTTGCTGTTCCACCCTCCCTCCCGCACAGCAACAAAGATAGGGCACCTTCCGCCCTCCCACCCGGTGGCTTGTTCACGCACGAACCCACGACGAATCAAAGGCCACCTTCATGCTCACTGCGCGTAGTCTTGCACGCACACTGCACGCGGCCCTGACTCATGCCGTGTAGCCGGTACTGCATACGAGTTATCATATCTATCTCTACGTGTCGCGAAATCAGCGTCGCATACAATACAGGCCTAACACTCGGCGGGGGTGAGAGAGTGGTCCGACACGTCGCGAGAGTTGCCCGCTAAGGTAGACGCACATAGAGCTTCTCACCTAGACATTTTGGGCTATTGATCTGCGAAAACCGCATCCTTCTACCATGCCTGGAACCTTGCCCCGTTTGGCAAACGTATCGCCGACCAGCCGCGGCGCGCAGTGACGGGGGTGAGAGAGTGGTCCGACACGTCGCGAGAGTTGCCCGCTAAGGTAGACGCACATAGAGCTTCTCACCTAGACATATTGGGCTATTGATCTGCGAAAACCGCATCCTTCTCCCATGCCTGGAACCTTGCCCCGTTTGGCAAACGTATCGCCGACCAGCCGCGGCGCGCAGTGACGGGGGTGAGAGAGTGGTCCGACACGTCGCGAGAGTTGCCCGCTAAGGTAGACGCACATAGAGCTTCTCACCTAGACATATTGGGCTATTGATCTGCAAAAACCGCATCCTTCTACCATGCCTGGAACCTTGCCCCGTTTGGCAAACGTATCGCCGACCAGCCGCGGCGCGCAGTGACGGGGGTGAGAGAGTGGTCCGACACGTCGCGAGAGTTGCCCGCTAAGGTAGACGCACATAGAGCTTCTCACCTAGACATATTGGGCTATTGATCTGCAAAAACCGCATCCTTCTACCATGCCTGGAACCTTGCCCCGTTTGGCAAACGTATCGCCGACCAGCCGCGGCGCGCAGTGACGGGGGTGAGAGAGTGGTCCGACACGTCGCGAGAGTTGCCCGCTAAGGTAGACGCACAGAGAGCTTCTCACCTAAACATATTGGGCTATTGATCTGCAAAAACCGCATCCTTCTACCATGCCTGGAACCTTGCCCCGTTTGGCAAACGTATCGCCGACCAGCCGCGGCGCGCAGTGACGGGGGTGAGAGAGTGGTCCGACACGTCGCGAGAGTTGCCCGCTAAGGTAGACGCACATAGAGCTTCTCACCTAGACATATTGGGCTATTGATCTGCAAAAACCGCATCCTTCTACCATGCCTGGAACCTTGCCCCGTTTGGCAAACGTATCGCCGACCAGCCGCGGCGCGCAGTGACGGGGGTGAGAGAGTGGTCCGACACGTCGCGAGAGTTGCCCGCTAAGGTAGACGCACAGAGAGCTTCTCACCTAAACATATTGGGCTATTGATCTGCGAAAACCGCATCCTTCTACCATGCCTGGAACCTTGCCCCGTTTGGCAAACGTATCGCCGACCAGCCGCGGCGCGCAGTGACGGGGGTGAGAGAGTGGTCCGACACGTCGCGAGAGTTGCCCGCTAAGGTAGACGCACATAGAGCTTCTCACCTAGACATATTGGGCTATTGATCTGCAAAAACCGCATCCTTCTACCATGCCTGGAACCTTGCCCCGTTTGGCAAACGTATCGCCGACCAGCCGCGGCGCGCAGTGACGGGGGTGAGAGAGTGGTCCGACACGTCGCGAGAGTTGCCCGCTAAGGTAGACGCACATAGAGCTTCTCACCTAGACATATTGGGCTATTGATCTGCGGAAACCGCATCCTTCTACCATGCCTGGAACCTTGCCCCGTTTGGCAAACGTATCGCCGACCAGCCGCGGCGCGCAGTGACGGGGGTGAGAGAGTGGTCCGACACGTCGCGAGAGTTGCCCGCTAAGGTAGACGCACATAGAGCTTCTCACCTAGACATATTGGGCTATTGATCTGCGAAAACCGCATTCTTCTACCATGCCTGGAACCTTGCCCCGTTTGGCAAACGTATCGCCGACCAGCCGCGGCGCGCAGTGACGGGGGTGAGAGAGTGGTCCGACACGTCGCGAGAGTTGCCCGCTAAGGTAGACGCACATAAAGCTTCTCACCTAGACATATTGGGCTATTGATCTGCGAAAACCGCATCCTTCTACCATGCCTGGAACCTTGCCCCGTTTGGCAAACGTATCGCCGACCAGCCGCGGCGCGCAGTGACGGGGGTGAGAGAGTGGTCCGACACGTCGCGAGAGTTGCCCGCTAAGGTAGACGCACATGAAGCTTCTCACTTAAACATACTGGGCTATTGATCTGCAAGAACCGCATCCTTCTACCATGCCTGGAACCTTGCCCCGTTTGGCAAACGTATTCAATTCAATTTATCGCATATAAGGGTGATTAGAATGTGCGAGTTGTAAAAGGACATTATATTGATAATACGATAGTGTGTGGGGGTGGGGGGTAAAACAAGATGAGCTACTACCGCGCCTTGCTCAAGGGAACTGGCGGAGACAAAGGCGGAATGGAACGTATGAAGTGTGGGACACAGATACATGCGCACAAGAGATGACATGTGAGAGACGTCCAAACTCTCCAGTCATGATGCACGAATCCGAGACAACGGGAAACCGCCAGATCCAGATCTGACAAGTTCTCTGAACTGCTCCGCACTTCGCACTCCCACCACATCAGAAGAAAGGCTATTCCAGTAAGTATAGGCTCTGTGAATGCTCGTGAGTAGTTTGTTTGCAGGATCAAAAGAAGGGATAATTCGCATGTTGTGTGAATGCCTTGTTGATGTTGGGATGATATTGAATATACCATCTGCATCAAACGGCGAAATATGGTGGGCAATTTTGAAGAGGAAAGTGACGTCATTCAAGAATCTACGAGACTCAAGTGTCTCGAGACCCAGCAGGCGGAGCCTCTCAGAATACCCGAGGGAAAGGTGACCGGCTCGATGGCAGATGCGTCGCGTAAAGTAGCGTTGCACGCCCTCTAACAGGTTCACCATGCGCACGCTAGATGGGCTCCACACTTCTGTACAATATTCAAGCTTACAGCGAATGTATGTTACATAAGCTTTCACTAGAACAGTGAGATTGCGTGTTTGATATGCTCTCAGAAAGTTGTTTATTGACCAAAGCGCGCCATTGACTATGCGGGAGATGTGAGTTTCGAAGCACAGATTGTTAGTGATCCAGACACCGAGGTCTTTCACACAATCTGTAGCTCGCAGAGGAGTATCGCCGGCAGTGTATACAGAACGCGGATTGTGCTTGCCCAGATGTAAGATGTATGTTTTAGAAATCGAGATGGTGAGACCCCACTTATGCGACCACTCGCACACTGCATCAACTGCAGCTTGGAAGCGAGAGTGGGCGGACGGATCGAGAGGGTCGTATGAGAAATACACCTTCAGGTCGTCCGCGTATAAAACAAAGTGCATCCCGGGAGGGAGAGAGCGCGCAATGTCATTTATGAAGATATTAAATAGAAGAGGGCCTAGGCAGCTACCCTGGGGGACGCCGCAATTGACGAGCCTCGGGGCAGACAGTGTGTTATCGATTGATACGTGAGTGGTCCGATCGCGCAAAAAACTCATTAACCATGAAAGAGCATTGCCTCGCACTCCAATTGAATACAACTTAGCGGACAACATATCATGATTGATAGTGTCAAAAGCTTTCGTGTAATCCACATACAGACAGTCGACGACCTTTCCATCGGTCAGTTCGCGAGACCAGTGGGAGAGACATTGGACAAGTTGGGTAGATGTAGATCTACCTTTGCGAAATCCATACTGATTGCGAGTGAGTAAGCAATTGCGATCGAGAAAAGAAGTGATCTGGGAGACACAAATTCTCTCTAAAACCTTGCTTACGGTGGAAGTTAGTGTGATCGGCCTGTAATTAGACACGTCATGGGATGGCCCACTCTTATGAATGGGTTTGATGTACCCGAGACGCCAAATCGCGGGCACAGAACACACAGATGTCGACTGGATAAACAGAAGAGTGAGTGGATGCACGATTGTATCAATTGTGTTTTTGAGGAACACATGCGTGATTCCGTCCGGAGAGGTATTCACTTTGTTCGCCATTCCACTTATCACCTTGCGAACAATGTGCGGTGAGATGTCGAAGTGAGTGAGAGACACGACTGAGTTGGGTAGCGAATCGCCGGCGGGCGATGCCGAGTGAGCTGCGTAGATGGAATCGAAGAAGGATGCGAAATGCTCAGCCTTATCGGCCGGATCATGTAGGAAGTGACCATTCGAATCCACCACCACACCTATCCCGTCTACCGGGTTCAGTCTATTGCGCACATGTCTATAGAACGATTTCGGTCCCTTATCTAGAAGAGCCGACTCTTTTCTACAGTTCCACCTATACAGTGCCTTCCGGAGATCCCGTCGGGCACTGCGTGCGTCAGCCGACATAGGCCTGCGAGAGGCAAGGAGAGAAACCCTTCGACTGAGCATGCGGATATGCGCGGGGAGAGTAGGAGAGTGAGTCTTGAGCGGCACGGACGGACAATAATCGAAAAGGCACTGCTGCACAAAACGAGAGAAAAGTTCGCAACATTCGTCAATCGGGCGGCATGCAAACACACTCGTCCAATCCGTTGAAGCGATCCGCGCGTTTATGGCTTGCCAATTGGCCTTTTTGTACATAAAGACAGAGCGCGGTGAGAGGTCGGGGCGGGAATGCACAGTGAGTGAGGCAAAAACAGGCAAGTGGTCGCATGTGGAGAGAGGAGTACCAATGGATATACTAGAGAACAATTCTGGGCAATCAACAATCACGAGATCCAGGATGTGGGATACGTGCCCAGGCCTTTTCACCATAGTTGGCTTTGCAACCAGCTGTGTGAGTGAGTAGGTGGAGCAGAAATCGAGCAGCGCGCGATCAAAAAAGACACGAGAGTGACCGGCGCGCCAATCGATTGATGGGCAGTTGAAGTCTCCCACGATCGCATGTGAGTGCGAGTCGGGTGACATCATAGCATCCATGAGGGAGATGAGTTTGCCGCCGGCGATACGAGTCTGCTTGGAAACACCAGGTGTGCGATAGACAGCAATTATGCGCAATGGCCGGGATAGTGAGAGAGTAGATGATGGGTGCACATCAACACAGACGACTTCACATAGGGAGTCAATAGAGTGAGTAGAAATGAGAGACACACTAGCGCGCGCGGATGCGAGAATGAGGACGCCGCCTGCATGAGAAAGACGATCACATCGGAAGAGAGAGTATGCGCCACCAAGTTTCAAAGCGTTACACGAATCATGCGGATTTAACCACGATTCAGTGATGACACATATGTCGGGTTTATGCGAGACAAGAAATGCCTCTAATTCATAGAGCTTATTGCGAACACTACGAGCATTCAACAGAACCACTACAAAACCGGATATGCCTGTGGGTGAAAAGTGGCGAGAGGGAAATGAGGGACAATTCAAAGAACCAACCAGACCAGGCTCCTTTGGAGTCGAGTCGTCGGGGAGAGGCGCGGACGGAGAGAGAGGACAGTCGGGCAGTTCACACGCATCCTAGTGCGCGGGAGTCTGCGTCGGCTGGCTGGAGGGATCGGGTGCGGGCTGAGAGGGCGCGGCAAGCTGCGACGGCTCGAACACCTCGTCCTCCTCCATTTCCTCGGTATCCTGGCGGTCTGGAAAGGAGGGGGCAGTATCATTCTTGTTGCTCGCGAGACGCTGCGAGCGGCGAGTAGCGGTGGAAGTGCTGCGGGCCTGTTTGGGTCCCTTCTTCTGAGATGCGCTGCTGACAGATGCGCGCTTGCTTGCGCGGCGAGTGCCCTGGGGCTGCGCGCTGTTCGTGCTAGGCTTTTTGAAAACAGAGGCGGCTCTCTTATCATCGGCAAACGCGCGAGCTTGCGCCAGCCGATGCACCTTGCAATCTTTCACCACTGCCACCACCATCCCAGCTTCTCCATTAAGGCGGCTGGCCTCTGCCTTGGCAGCCAGCTCCTCCTGCATCTCAGCCCTGGTGAGGTCGCGGCGGACGAAGCGGAACTGCTCCGACTCAAGGGTGGAGTAACGGACGGCTCGGATGGCAGACAGGAACATGTCGCGGTACTCCTGGGACACCAGCTGCACCTTGAGGGGACGGTGGTGGTTCTCATCCTTCCTGATAGGCGGGTATCTCTTGAGGGTGATGTCTCCCTTATTGTACTGCTCGCGCAGCTCGGGGATGTTGATGCACTCGATGATGCGCTTGAGGAACTGGGCATCGCAGCTGGAGGTATCTGATGGGTCAGACTTCTTCTTCCTTCCAATGATGACGGCCCTGGTGGCCTTGTCGCGGATGATCTCCCGATCGGTGTGGACCACACGGATGACGTCAGCAATCGATACGGGTTCGGAGGTAACGGGAGCGGGGGTGGTTTTGACGGTGGATGGCTGTGGGTGGTGGGTGGCAGCAGTTGAGACTACAGTGCGCTCGCGCTGAATCTCATCAACAGTGCTGCTCAACTTGGAGACTGCTTCCGAGACACTACGCAAGCTCTCGAGGACGAACGTACGCATAATTTCATTCTGCTTCGCCTGGAATTCGAACAACGCGCGCACCCAGAAAAGCGTCTCCGGAGGGAGAGTGGGAATGGGCTCCGAGGGGAGAGACATTGTAAGAAGAGAAGGATACCTGCACCTTGTAGAGCACTTTCTGTATGGGAGGGTGAGTGCGAACCTGTCGCACGTGGTCCCTACGGCGGCCGATCGATGAAGTTGACCCGGCGGCCAAGGGAATATTAGGGAAAAATCACACGCCTGTGCGAGGACAGAGGGGGCGAGTGAACAGAGGGGGCGAGTGGACAGAGGGGGCGAGTATCGCCGACCAGCCGCGGCGCGCAGTGACGGGGGTGAGAGAGTGGTCCGACACGTCGCGAGAGTTGCCCGCTAAGGTAGACGCACATAGAGCTTCTCACCTAGACATATTGGGCTATTGATCTGCGAAAACCGCATCCTTCTACCATGCCTGGAACCTTGCCCCGTTTGGCAAACGTATCGCCGACCAGCCGCGGCGCGCAGTGACGGGGGTGAGAGAGTGGTCCGACACGTCGCGAGAGTTGCCCGCTAAGGTAGACGCACATAGAGCTTCTCACCTAGACATATTGGGCTATTGATCTGCGAAAACCGCATCCTTCTACCATGCCTGGAACCTTGCCCCGTTTGGCAAACGTATCGCCGACCAGCCGCGGCGCGCAGTGACGGGGGTGAGAGAGTGGTCCGACACGTCGCGAGAGTTGCCCGCTAAGGTAGACGCACATAGAGCTTCTCACCTAGACATATTGGGCTATTGATCTGCGAAAACCGCATCTTTCTACCATGCCTGGAACCTTGCCCCGTTTGGCAAACGTATCGCCGACCAGCCGCGGCGCGCAGTGACGGGGGTGAGAGAGTGGTCCGACACGTCGCGAGAGTTGCCCGCTAAGGTAGACGCACATAGAGCTTCTCACCTAGACATATTGGGCTATTGATCTGCAAAAACCGCATCCTTCTACCATGCCTGGAACCTTGCCCCGTTTGGCAAACGTATCGCCGACCAGCCGCGGCGCGCAGTGACGGGGGTGAGAGAGTGGTCCGACACGTCGCGAGAGTTGCCCGCTAAGGTAGACGCACATAGAGCTTCTTACCTAGACATATTGGGCTATTGAACTGCGAAAACCGCATCCTTCTACCATGCCTGGAACCTTGCCCCGTTTGGCAAACGTATCGCCGACCAGCCGCGGCGCGCAGTGACGGGGGTGAGAGAGTGGTCCGACACGTCGCGAGAGTTGCCCGCTAAGGTAGACGCACATAGAGCTTCTCACCTAGACATATTGGGCTATTGATCTGCGAAAACCGCATCCTTCTACCATGCCTGGAACCTTGCCCCGTTTGGCAAACGTATCGCCGACCAGCCGCGGCGCGCAGTGACGGGGGTGAGAGAGTGGTCCGACACGTCGCGAGAGTTGCCCGCTAAAGTAGACGCACATAGAGCTTCTCACCTAAACATATTGGGCTATTGATCTGCGAAAACCGCATCCTTCTACCATGCCTGGAACCTTGCCCCGTTTGGCAAACGTATCGCCGACCAGCCGCGGCGCGCAGTGACGGGGGTGAGAGAGTGGTCCGACACGTCGCGAGGGTTGCCCGCTAAGGTAGACGCACATAGAGCTTCTCACCTAGACATATTGGGCTATTGATCTGCGAAAACCGCATCCTTCTACCATGCCTGGAACCTTGCCCCGTTTGGCAAACGTATCGCCGACCAGCCGCGGCGCGCAGTGACGGGGGTGAGAGAGTGGTCCGACACGTCGCGAGAGTTGCCCGCTAAGGTAGACGCACATAGAGCTTCTCACCTAGACATATTGGGCTATTGATCTGCGAAAACCGCATCCTTCTACCATGCCTGGAACCTTGCCCCGTTTGGCAAACGTATCGCCGACCAGCCGCGGCGCGCAGTGACGGGGGTGAGAGAGTGGTCCGACACGTCGCGAGAGTTGCCCGCTAAGGTAGACGCACATAGAGCTTCTTACCTAGACATATTGGGCTATTGATCTGCAAAAACCGCATCCTTCTACCATGCCTGGAACCTTGCCCCGTTTGGCAAACGTATCGCCGACCAGCCGCGGCGCGCAGTGACGGGGGTGAGAGAGTGGTCCGACACGTCGCGAGAGTTGCCCGCTAAGGTAGACGCACATAGAGCTTCTCACCTAGACATATTGGGCTATTGATCTGCAAAAACCGCATCCTTCTACCATGCCTGGAACCTTGCCCCGTTTGG
Source organism: Rhabditoides inermis (assembly GCA_963966185.1). Taxonomy (NCBI): domain Eukaryota; kingdom Metazoa; phylum Nematoda; class Chromadorea; order Rhabditida; family Rhabditidae; genus Rhabditoides; species Rhabditoides inermis. The sequence continues at coordinate 1,651,902 of CAWZYM010000148.1, forward strand.
CAAACGTATCGCCGACCAGCCGCGGCGCGCAGTGACGGGGGTGAGAGAGTGGTCCGACACGTCGCGAGAGTTGCCCGCTAAGGTAGACGCACATAGAGCTTCTCACCTAGACATATTGGGCTATTGATCTGCGAAAACCGCATCCTTCTACCATGCCTGGAACCTTGCCCCGTTTGGCAAACGTATCGCCGACCAGCCGCGGCGCGCAGTGACGGGGGTGAGAGAGTGGTCCGACACGTCGCGAGAGTTGCCCGCTAAGGTAGACGCACATAGAGCTTCTCACCTAGACATATTGGGCTATTGATCTGCGAAAACCGCATCTTTCTACCATGCCTGGAACCTTGCCCCGTTTGGCAAACGTATCGCCGACCAGCCGCGGCGCGCAGTGACGGGGGTGAGAGAGTGGTCCGACACGTCGCGAGAGTTGCCCGCTAAGGTAGACGCACATAGAGCTTCTCACCTAGACATATTGGGCTATTGATCTGAAAAAACCGCATCCTTCTACCATGCCTGGAACCTTGCCCCGTTTGGCAAACGTATCGCCGACCAGCCGCGGCGCGCAGTGACGGGGGTGAGAGAGTGGTCCGACACGTCGCGAGAGTTGCCCGCTAAGGTAGACGCACATAGAGCTTCTCACCTAGACATATTGGGCTATTGATCTGCGAAAACCGCATCCTTCTACCATGCCTGGAACCTTGCCCCGTTTGGCAAACGTATCGCCGACCAGCCGCGGCGCGCAGTGACGGGGGTGAGAGAGTGGTCCGACACGTCGCGAGAGTTGCCCGCTAAGGTAGACGCACATAGAGCTTCTCACTTAAACATACTGGGCTATTGATCTGCAAGAACCGCATCCTTCTACCATGCCTGGAACCTTGCCCCGTTTGGCAAACGTATCGCCGACCAGCCGCGGCGCGCAGTGACGGGGGTGAGAGAGTGGTCCGACACGTCGCGAGAGTTGCCCGCTAAGGTAGACGCACATAGAGCTTCTCACCTAGACATATTGGGCTATTGATCTGCGAAAACCGCATCCTTCTACCATGCCTGGAACCTTGCCCCGTTTGGCAAACGTATCGCCGACCAGCCGCGGCGCGCAGTGACGGGGGTGAGAGAGTGGTCCGACACGTCGCGAGAGTTGCCCGCTAAGGTAGACGCACATAGAGCTTCTCACCTAGACATATTGGGCTATTGATCTGCAAAAACCGCATCCTTCTACCATGCCTGGAACCTTGCCCCGTTTGGCAAACGTTTCGCCGACCAGCCGCGGCGCGCAGTGACGGGGGTGAGAGAGTGGTCCGACACGTCGCGAGAGTTGCCCGCTAAGGTAGACGCACATAGAGCTTCTCACCTAGACATATTGGGCTATTGATCTGCGAAAACCGCATCCTTCTACCATGCCTGGAACCTTGCCCCGTTTGGCAAACGTATCGCCGACCAGCCGCGGCGCGCAGTGACGGGGGTGAGAGAGTGGTCCAACACGTCGCGAGAGTTGCCCGCTAAGGTAGACGCACATAGAGCTTCTCACCTAAACATATTGGGCTATTGATCTGCGAAAACCGCATCCTTCTACCATGCCTGGAACCTTGCCCCGTTTGGCAAACGTATCGCCGACCAGCCGCGGCGCGCAGTGACGGGGGTGAGAGAGTGGTCCGACACGTCGCGAGAGTTGCCCGCTAAGGTAGACGCACATAGAGTTTCTCACCTAGACATATTGGGCTATTGAACTGCGAAAACCGCATCCTTCTACCATGCCTGGAACCTTGCCCCGTTTGGCAAACGTATCGCCGACCAGCCGCGGCGCGCAGTGACGGGGGTGAGAGAGTGGTCCGACACGTCGCGAGAGTTGCCCGCTAAGGTAGACGCACATAGAGCTTCTCACCTAGACATATTGGGCTATTGATCTGCGAAAACCGCATCCTTCTACCATGCCTGGAACCTTGCCCCGTTTGGCAAACGTATCGCCGACCAGCCGCGGCGCGCAGTGACGGGGGTGAGAGAGTGGTCCGACACGTCGCGAGAGTTGCCCGCTAAGGTAGACGCACATAGAGCTTCTCACCTAGACATATTGGGCTATTGATCTGCGAAAACCGCATCCTTCTACCATGCCTGGAACCTTGCCCCGTTTGGCAAACGTATCGCCGACCAGCCGCGGCGCGCAGTGACGGGGGTGAGAGAGTGGTCCGACACGTCGCGAGAGTTGCCCGCTAAGGTAGACGCACATAGAGCTTCTCACCTAGACATATTGGGCTATTGATCTGCGAAAACCGCATCCTTCTACCATGCCTGGAACCTTGCCCCGTTTGGCAAACGTATCGCCGACCAGCCGCGGCGCGCAGTGACGGGGGTGAGAGAGTGGTCCGACACGTCGCGAGAGTTGCCCGCTAAGGTAGACGCACATAGAGCTTCTCACCTAAACATATTGGGCTATTGATCTGCAAAAACCGCATCCTTCTACCATGCCTGGAACCTTGCCCCGTTTGGCAAACGTTTCGCCGACCAGCCGCGGCGCGCAGTGACGGGGGTGAGAGAGTGGTCCGACACGTCGCGAGAGTTGCCCGCTAAGGTAGACGCACATAGAGCTTCTCACCTAGACATATTGGGCTATTGATCTGCGAAAACCGCATCCTTCTACCATGCCTGGAACCTTGCCCCGTTTGGCAAACGTATCGCCGACCAGCCGCGGCGCGCAGTGACGGGGGTGAGAGAGTGGTCCGACACGTCGCGAGAGTTGCCCGCTAAGGTAGACGCACATAGAGCTTCTCACCTAAACATATTGGGCTATTGATCTGCGAAAACCGCATCCTTCTACCATGCCTGGAACCTTGCCCCGTTTGGCAAACGTATCGCCGACCAGCCGCGGCGCGCAGTGACGGGGGTGAGAGAGTGGTCCGACACGTCGCGAGAGTTGCCCGCTAAGGTAGACGCACATAGAGCTTCTCACCTAGACATATTGGGCTATTGATCTGCGAAAACCGCATCCTTCTACCATGCCTGGAACCTTGCCCCGTTTGGCAAACGTATCGCCGACCAGCCGCGGCGCGCAGTGACGGGGGTGAGAGAGTGGTCCGACACGTCGCGAGAGTTGCCCGCTAAGGTAGACGCACATAGAGCTTCTCACCTAGACATATTGGGCTATTGATCTGCGAAAACCGCATCCTTCTACCATGCCTGAAACCTTGCCCCGTTTGGCAAACGTATCGCCGACCAGCCGCGGCGCGCAGTGACGGGGGTGAGAGAGTGGTCCGACACGTCGCGAGAGTTGCCCGCTAAGGTAGACGCACATAGAGCTTCTCACCCAGACATATTGGGCTATTGATCTGCAAAAACCGCATCCTTCTACCATGCCTGGAACCTTGCCCCGTTTGGCAAACGTATCGCCGACCAGCCGCGGCGCGCAGTGACGGGGGTGAGAGAGTGGTCCGACACGTCGCGAGAGTTGTCCGCTAAGGTAGACGCACATAGAGCTTCTCACCTAGACATATTGGGCTATTGATCTGCAAAAACCGCATCCTTCTACCATGCCTGGAACCTTGCCCCGTTTGGCAAACGTATCGCCGACCAGCCGCGGCGCGCAGTGACGGGGGTGAGAGAGTGGTCCGACACGTCGCGAGAGTTGCCCGCTAAGGTAGACGCACATAGAGCTTCTCACCTAGACATATTGGGCTATTGATCTGCGAAAACCGCATCCTTCTACCATGCCTGGAACCTTGCCCCGTTTGGCAAACGTATCGCCGACCAGCCGCGGCGCGCAGTGACGGGGGTGAGAGAGTGGTCCGACACGTCGCGAGAGTTGCCCGCTAAGGTAGACGCACATAGAGCTTCTCACCTAGACATATTGGGCTATTGATCTGCGAAAACCGCATCCTTCTACCATGCCTGAAACCTTGCCCCGTTTGGCAAACGTATCGCCGACCAGCCGCGGCGCGCAGTGACGGGGGTGAGAGAGTGGTCCGACACGTCGCGAGAGTTGCCCGCTAAGGTAGACGCACATAGAGCTTCTCACCCAGACATATTGGGCTATTGATCTGCAAAAACCGCATCCTTCTACCATGCCTGGAACCTTGCCCCGTTTGGCAAACGTATCGCCGACCAGCCGCGGCGCGCAGTGACGGGGGTGAGAGAGTGGTCCGACACGTCGCGAGAGTTGCCCGCTAAGGTAGACGCACATAGAGCTTCTCACCTAGACATATTGGGCTATTGATCTGCGAAAACCGCATCCTTCTACCATGCCTGGAACCTTGCCCCGTTTGGCAAACGTATCGCCGACCAGCCGCGGCGCGCAGTGACGGGGTGATAGCACTTTCGATCGACAAAGAGCTGAACAACGAATGGCTCAGTAGGTAGAGCAGTTGTCTCATAATATTTTGTCTCCGACAGTTCGATTTCTTTACAATACCATATGACATATTCGTTTTCAGTTCACTTTTGCAATATTTTCCTACTTGATATATGACTGAATGTTTATGCAAGAGCCTATATGTTGTTTCGATATAGTTTCTACTTCAACATTCGTATTGGTGATAACCGATTTTCAGAAATAATATTTTAATTACATTCGCACACATTTATGTTCAACACAAAAATGTATTCAGATCCCTGTAATATTCAGTTGATACTTCCAATGCCCTTGCATTCGTGTCGTGTGTGTCTGCGTCTGTGCCCCCGTTGCGCTTCCCGCCCATTTCCAAGCCCCGCCCACCCAACGAACCGATTCCATAGCGCCGGCGCTGCTGTGGCGGACGAGGTGAGTGTGAATGATGTATGATAACGCAGCTGGATTATTCATGCTGCATCGAAATGCTACAACTATTGTGTTTATGATTATCATGGTACTAATAAGTACTTACTCGTTCTACAGGGAGAGTGAATAAATGCGTGTGTTGCAGATCGATCGATCGCGATTGGCTCTCCGTTGCTTGATCCCCTCTCTCATCTGCTTGATTCCTACTTCAAAACTATTTTTAACAGGGTTGTGTTTAATAAATGATGTTCATTTATTTTGATGAATTTTGTTCTTGTTTGATGATGTCTGTTCTTTGGGGATTGTGAGGTGTGTGTCAGTGTACAAACCATAAGTAGTGTCGGTAATATTTGTGATGTTTATCAAAACATCTGTATTCCTTTTTGAAATCTTTTACATTCAGTATCACAAAGGCAGGCTTTTGATAGTGCCGACTTCGTTGATGTGTGTGTGTGTGTGTGTGAGAGAGAGAGAGAGAGAGAGAAGCTGGCAGAGCGCGCCCTTATCAGTTTGACCTACTCACTCGCGCCCGTGTGTTCGACCTCTCTCTTTCTCTCTCCTTCCCGCCAGCCCGCGCATTTATAAAATGGTCCCGCATGGAAAGGCTGTTGCAGACGCAACAATTCTAAATCTTGGTTTGACTGGTCTAGCCGTAGTGACTTATTCCCCGGTGATCTTCTTTAATTCCATGTGGTCAGTGAATAATAGTTGACAAGTTTTGAACAACTTTAGTACTATAAAAGACTCGGCAAACTGTGAGCTATACTCAGCCGATTTCAGTAGCCTCTTTACAAATCTCCCACACGACATTGTTATCAAAACTCTTTTCGGAATTATCGATTCTTGCTTGAAAAACAGCAATGAAAATTGCATAGTAGTCGGATATAAACGAGTATATTACAGTAACATCGAATCGGGCCGGGTTGGCCAAGTGGATAGCGTCACAGCTTGCTAAGTGAACGGTCGCTGGTTCGATTCCCCTCGCGGGCAATTGTTCTGCCGAATTCCACTACCATCCGGTGGGGTGCATGAACCCACGCTCACTCTCTGAGAGCCCTACCATCGGCGGCGGCAGTCTTTCAAGATCTTCTACCACGCCTCGCATCCGGAACTGGTCACTTCGCGATGTTCACGCCCATCTACCATGAACAGTCAGGACTCACGCAGCACTGTTCCAGCCAAGAAGCCCCAATACCTCACTGTAGGATTGTGTGTGCTACCAGATAAGCTACCCCATCATGCTATCATTGTATGTACATGTCGGAATCAGGCTGATAAACAAACAACAAACAAACAATATCGAATCTATGAAACTCAATTCATATGATGTTACCGACATCAAATTCATGTTAGAATACATTTAAAGAACAGTTTTGCTCTTTACGGAGGAATGATATTCAAACAAGTGTCGGGAATACCACAGGGAAACAACTGTTCTCCCCTCTTAGCAGATCTCACTCTCTCTTTTATGGAATGTTCTTACATAATGAGACACCAAGAATATTTCCGACATTCTAAAGCAATAGTATGCAGATACATGGATGACATACTAGTAATTGACTAAAATAACTCATCGATTGTTGAACGAATCACTAACAACATATACCACGCCTCACTAACTTTAGAACAAACAAATTCTACAAGTATTGAAACCGTATTTCTGGATCTCACTATCAAAATTAAACAAAACCAGGTTGAAACAGAACTGTACAATGAAACAGACGATTACTCGTTCAAAGTAATACGATACCCACACAGCCAAAGTAACATTAAATCAAACATTGCAATGAATTGTGTACACGGTGAAATAATTAGAATCTTCCGGTGTTGCACTCAAAAAGAAAAGTTCATTGAACGTGGCAAAGAACTATACTTAGCATATACAGGTAAAGAAAGTGAACACTGCGTTCGAATAGACGTTTATTGTCTGACCAAGAAACCACGGCTCTCACACATTATATACAACTGTTGTGACGCACTCTCTGACGGTAGAGTCGCCCCCGGAACCACAATAATCAACTCCTCTCAACACTGAATCTGAATCATCTTGTGAACGTGCGTGTCAACGCTTACAGTAATTGTTATTCTACTAGTTTAATAAATAATCAATTCTACAAAACTTTATTGGGAAATAAACAAATTCAAACAAAGTATGGGTTAAAATCTAAAAGAAAAATGAAACATTTTGACGACACAGTGCTAACATAGATAGATCGATCTACTTCACTCACTTCTCGCGCGCTTTTAGTCCATGCGACCCGAGACCCACACACACACATTCAGTCGAACACCGAGCACCCTCTTGTGCGGTTTCCTCCCCTCCCCCCATTTTATTTTTGTTTGAAGACGATAGAATAATCAACGCCCCTCTGTTATCAAGTATAGTTTCAATGCTTCTGTCCTGCCGGCTCATCACTGATGATGGTCCCGGCCGGTAGGATCACACATTCGGTCTGGTGAAAGGAACCGAAACCGGATGTGTGCCTAGTTAATCACATGTACTCTTTCCTGTTTATTTTGTCTAATCATATTGATATGAAGCATACAGTAGTGCCTAAGATGCTAGATACATAATAGGCTAACGCCGGGGAAGACAGGTAGGCGGACGAAGTTAGTGGCGGGAAGACGATACTTGATCGATAATCATTCTTGGACCATCAGAGTACCATTATTGGCGTGTAGAGCTTCGGGGTTTCCTTTGCTTCCGTGCCAATTAGTATCTCCTCGCGCCATAGCTGCTTCCACATGATGCGTGTTTTCAGTCTGTCGGAAACGCAATGCGCGGATAGTGTGCACTGTCTGCGAGTAAGTGTGGTCAGTGGGCGGGGCTTAGCCTTGGCTAGGCCGGCCGCGCGGCGAGTCTCCATTCTAGGTGTTGCTGTTACGTTTTGGGTAGTAATGTTTCGGATTTTCTTCTATGTTTGTTGTTTCAAGTATGTTGGGGTGCTTTGTACAATTGGCGCGCAGCTTATATTCAGTTTTCTCCATAGTTTCGTCGGTATATAGCCCGTTTCGTAATTTCGGAATGTTTTGTTATCTGCTTCGCTAGCATCATTAGTTCTCCGCCAGGGTTGACCTGTTAGTTTCTGCCTCTTCAGTTTTATTCGAGCAATACATTGACTATTTCGCACTTTCACACCCTTCAGTCTTCATTTTTCGTTTCGGTCCCCCAGCGTTGGCTTCACTTTTATATATCGCTTCGTTGACAACTGTTATAGAATAGGCGTTGTTTTGCCATGTCTTCGCGATTCGCAATTTACCTTGGCGATCGTATCGTCCGTGCGAGAGCCTATCGCAAGCACCAGGATTTTCGAGCTTCGGAGATGTGCTTCGTGTGTGCGTTGGCGCCGTGCTCCGGGCGGCCGATGAGTGATGTGTGAAGGGATCAGTGTCCCGCCGGATTCAGTGATCCGAGGTTGTATGAGAGATGGCTGCGAGACCCGAGGTGCTCTGTGTGTGAAGGGAAGGGATCAGTGTCCCGCCGGATTCAGCGATCCGAGATTGTATGAGAGATGGCTGCGAGACCCGAGGTGCTCCGTTTGTAGAGGGATGGGATCAGTGTGCGAGCCGTATGCGAGATCGGCGGACTTTGGTGAACGAAGAGACGCGTGGACCAGTATCCAGAAAGCTTCGCGTGTGTCGACGTCTCGCCGGTTTTATGGATCAGAGAACACGTGAGAGGTGATTGTAAGATCCCATCAGCCACGAGTGGTGAAAGATCGATGGACCGTCGTATGCAGTTGCCAGGAAACGCGAAGTAGTGTGGGATTCGCAGTGTCTTGTGTATGAGATGAACGTTCGATCGCGAAGTGGGAGGCGAAAATAGTTTAGCACAGAGGCACGTGGTTGGTTGGTCATAAGCACCTAAGATCCTGTTGGATTCTGTGAATGTGCGCTGTCCGATTCAACTGTTTCGGTTAGAGCGACGGATTTGGCGAGTCGGACCCAGTCTGAAAAGATCGTATATAGTCGATACAGAAGTTTATAGCGTGCAGTTATATACATGTTGCTTCGGTTCGTGGGTTCGTGCTCCTTTCTCATCTGCACCGGATTTCGCCGACGCTGCGGACCCAAGCACTGTTTCTCTAGTGGACACAAGCATCAGTTCTACGATATTATCTCACCCTGCCCGGCTTTCTAGTATTCGTCACCTAGCCTGGCTGTTCTTCTCCACGGACCCAAGCCCAACGCCTCATCGCATCATTCGTCTCACTTTCCTCTTTGCGTCTGCATCTTCACTTCACCTAGCTGCAAGCTAGCGTGGTACCTTCGCGTAGTCATTGGATTGCCACGGATGCACAGAAACGTATTCGCTCTCTGATAATGACGGTGCCGCTTTATATGAGTTTCTATTTTGATATTTCGAGCAGCTTATGTTATGCAGATGTGAGCGGCGGCGGCCGACCGCATTCGATTTCGTTTCTCCACTACTATTGTTCACTCGTCCCATACTGTACGGTTCAAGTTACTACTTTTAACACGACGTTATTGTTTTAAGCGTTGCCGCCTGTTGTCAGTGCAACCGCAGCGCGATTCCAGGAGCCCCGACGCGCGCATGTATATTGAGCGATATATATAATACGGGAACCGGTGAAGCACATAATGAGCCGGCGCTGATGTCACTTATTGAGAGCATTCTCTCCCTGCATTCCCTTCGCCAGCGACGTACCCCGTAGCCCGCTGCGGCCTGCGCCACTAGTTCGGCGTCATGCATACCATTACTTGCAGGAAGGTTTAAGCAGCTGGGCACGGAGCCGTTGTCAACAGGATAGTATGACAATGAGACATACTTCTCGCGTTTTTTCCCACGCACCATGTAGTTGTTTGGTCTCGTGCAACGTTGCTGATGTCCTGCCCACCACGGCATTTCAAAGGGAAAAGACTTGTAGTTGCGCGATCCCCTCGTTCACCCAGCTAGTACAACCAGCATGCCTGGGTGCAGCGCGAGCATAACGTTGTTCGAATTTTACTATTGCCAGTTGCTTGCTAGTCGTTGGTTTGGATAGCAGCACCATTGGGCATGTGACATAGGACCACGTGCCGATGCTACGTGTAACACAACGAGGAGAGGGTCGAAGAAGGAGTATACAAATGTGTTTGATTGTGCGCACAGTTTTCAGGCCGACCGGATACGTCAGTGATACACGCGAGCGCGATTCTCCAAATATTTTGAATACCTCTCGCGTCTGTTTTTCTGTTCTAGCTCGTCCTTCCCCCTACGTTTGCGTTTACGGTTACAGACTTAAAATTAGCGTTATGATGTAGCGCAGCGGAGTTATAATGCGTGTTTTCAGTCTGTCGGAAACGCAATGCGCGGATAGTGTGCACTGTCTGCGAGTAAGTGTGGTCAGTGGGCGGGGCTTAGCCTTGGCTAGGCCGGCCGCGCGGCGAGTTTCCATTCTAGGTGTTGCTGTTCCACCCTCCCTCCCGCACAGCAACAAAGATAGGGCACCTTCCGCCCTCCCACCCGGTGGCTTGTTCACGCACGAACCCACGACGAATCAAAGGCCACCTTCATGCTCACTGCGCGTAGTCTTGCACGCACACTGCACGCGGCCCTGACTCATGCCGTGTAGCCGGTACTGCATACGAGTTATCATATCTATCTCTACGTGTCGCGAAATCAGCGTCGCATACAATACAGGCCTAACACTCGGCGCACGTCGTTACCACGTGTCACACCTGCTCGACAGTAGATACCGTACCCTACCGTACCGCGCGCCCAAGTACTCGGCGGCGCGCGCCGTGCGTTGCGTAGGCGCGGTATCAAAACTATATAGTGTGGTACCCTTCATTTTGCACTGCGTTCTCATCTCCAACCACTGCACGGCCCGGCCGTAGTGTCACTCATTTGTTCACTGGCCGGTAAACTCAGACGCACGCTACGCATCAGTTCCGCGTCGCGGTTGGCTCAAGCAATTTAGCAAAACTTGTGCCAGCGAAAGGAATCGAACCCGCGGTGAACAGATCACTGGCCGCGCTCGCTAGCCACTAGGCTAAATGATCATGACAGCGGTCTCGCAGAAATCGACTATGACGATGAGCTTGATTTTCTGTAACATAGGAGACGCGTTGCGTGTGCGTCGCGTGCGTTTAAATTCACGCAATCAGTGAACGCGCGCCGGGCCGTGCACTGATATACGGTAATATCATTTTTCTCATGTTTCAGTCTTTTCCACATGTTTCAACACCTTCAGCCCAGGTAGGTTTTTAGTTCACTTTTAGCCGCTGCCTTTCATCTTCCACGCTTTCGCCACGCAAGCCGGTACCTGCATATCAAGACACCAAGACCAAGCAAGAGATGAGGCGACCCCGTCGCCCGATCCGTCGACAGTCGACGGTGCTAAACCCCACATACATTGCGTTTCACTACCCGAATAAAGCTCGTCCTTTCCCCTACGTTTGCGTTTACGGTTACAGACTTAAAATTAGCGTTATGACGTAGCGCAGCGGAGTTATAAGGGTACTTTCCGCCGCCTCACTGGTTACTCGGGAAGGATTTTTGTCGATGACCGATCATTCGGTGGCGGAGGGGCAAAATGAAGGCCCGACCGCATGCCGCGGGGAAACGAAGAAGAATATGATCGGAATGAGTCAAAAACAAGTCGCCACTGTTCCTTTAACTTTTATTAAAGATGTAATAAAAATGATTTAAAATCGTCAGAAATAGGTACTACTGTTTTACTATAAAAATAAATAACAATTCTTTATTACATCGTTTGTACACGTTCGCTTTTGCATCTCGTTCTTGGCTTATAGTTCACGAGCGCCGCTCCCGCTTAATTCGCGACTGCTGAAATACGATGGTCATACGTTACAACCATAAAACACTTGCACTCCAACAGTGATATAGTAGGCTCGCAAGCTTTAGAAAGACATTAGGTTGGTTATAGAAAGATCGGAGCCCGTTAAATGAGGTATTGACAAAACTATGTGCACAGCGAGATTTGAAGCCGCGACTATATATTGTGGCTGTTCAAACGCACCTCCTCCCGCCGCCTCCTCCTCTTCTTGATGTCGTTGTTGACGTGGCGCACGATGGGCAGATAGACCGAGTCGGCGGCGCGCAGACCGAATGTGAAGTCGAGGTGCGTGAAGCCCGGCAGGTTGTTCGACTCCACCACCGCGTGTCGCATCTCACCGAGAAGGTGCGCCTAGACGGAGCATATCACAACACATTCACGTGTCCTAGCAAGACATGTTGTGTAGCGTGTACGCGAATATTTCGAGCAAGATAGAGTGAGGAACAAAGGAGAGAGGGGGAGAAAAAAAGGGAGAGAGAGAGGAAGAGAGAGCGTGTCAACCTTGACATCTGCCGCATTTGCCAGCACATCATCATCTGACCAGTAGAGCACCGTGTCCGTTCGCACCTTTGCTATGTCGATGGCGGGAGGCACGGGCTGGAATTTATCCATTTCACCTTTTCTCGATAGAAATGAAGTGCACATGGTAGGAACTGCGAGAGGCACCCTCATTTCATATGTACCTGCTGTGGTGAGCAACAGTTCCTGTGCACTTCCTTCCTGCTTTACCACTCTTGGCTCGCCTATGTTCTTATCATCACAGATACACTGACAAAAAGGACTCATTGAGACATGCAGAGCAACTTGTCGAACTTTCATATTATTTTTTTTATTAAAAAATGTTGTATTTGTATAACATATGTACCTGTCCGTACTCCCGCAGGTTCCTCTTGTGTCCCCAGTCGTATCTGTTGAGATGCTTGTTGTGTATCATCTGCGCCCAGTGCAGAAGGTTCAGAGTGGAAGTCGAGGAGGGAAAGTGGTGCAGGTAGCAGCCCATGCGGGACTCAAATCACTTGAATCATTTATCCTTTTTTTTCATTTTCAACACAATATTCTGCACTGCCATGATTATATGTGATTAGTGTTTGGACCAATTTATCGACCAGATTTCTGGTCGAATGACCGGCCAAAATAAAACCAATGACCGGTTATTTTCTGGTTGGCCAGAGAAATGACCGGCCAAAATAAACCGGTTTTGAGAAATCTGGCCAAACCAGAACCAGAACCAGAAATTTCTGGTTTTCAAAAAACCAGAAATTTCTGGTTTTGTAGTTTGTACCTCTGGTTCTTTGGACCGGTCAATATCATTTCTCGATTCTCGAATGAGATGAGGTATGATGAGGACATTTCATGGCTAAATGACAATGAGACGTCACATTTCTCGAACGACCGCCAAACCAAAACCAGTACTGGCCAAATGAAAACCAGAACCAGAAATTTCTGGTTTTTTCGACCGAAAACCAGAAATATCTGGTCCGGCCAATGACCTGGCCAATTTTTTCTGGTTTTAAATGACGCTGGTTTTGAAAAGGGCGCCAAATTTCTGGTTAACCAGAAATAAACCGGTAATTTGGTCCAAACACTATATGTGATTGCTCGAAACGTTCTTTTTTCAACGTTTGCATGTGCACATGAACACATGTGCATGTCGGAAGAATGTCAAGGCATTGTCAAGGCATTGTATTTCTCATGTTTTCACCACAAATGCATATGAATAAAACTATTATTATTATTATTATTATTATTATTATTATTATTATTATTATTATTATTATTATTATTATTATTATTATTATTATTATTATTATTATTATTATTATTATTATTATTATTATTATTATTATTATTATTATTATTATTATTATTATTATTATTATTATTATTATTATTATTATTATTATTATTATTATTATTATTATTATTATTATTATTATTATTATTATTATTATTATTATTATTATTATTATTATTATTATTATTATTATTATTATTATTATTATTATTATTATTATTATTATTATTATTATTTTATTATTATTATTATTATTATTATTATTTTATTATTATTATTATTATTATTATTATTATTATTATTGTTATTATTCATATTGCACACTCACCGAGTTCACTTGTGCGCTCTGCTCTATGCCTGTGCCGATGTCGAGGGAAATCTCGCAGATTTGCTGTGCGATAGGCAGGCGGCAGACACCTGCCAAGAAGATTTCAGATTTCAGACTCATTGAGAGTGCCACACTATATAAAACTACTGTATCATTGAACTCACTTCCTAGCGCATCCGTGATCGGTTTCGGCACAAAGATTGGGATCGAGCCGACCAGGTCTTCCAGTGGCTGAAAGTGAACGCATTTCGCTCTTTCTCTCCCTCTCTCCCCCCCCCCCTCTCTCTCTCTCTCTCTCTCTCTCTACCTGTTCCAGCGGATAGAGCAGATCCGCGTAAATCCATGTGAATCCTCCCATGTGCGAATACCCACCAGTCGGTCCCATAGCGAAGTGGATGCGCACCTACGGTGCTTATGTATATGTTAATGTATTACTTTTACTTAGGTTGAAACCTACCTTGTCATTGTACTCCTCCTTCTCAGAAAGAAGTACGAAAAGAACAAGAGTGCCCTGGAATTTTGTTGTATTAGATGTTACTGTAATACAACAAATACAAATCCCCCCTCACTGTTCACTGTCTCTTCTCCGCTATTTTTTTTCTATTTAACCCTATCTCTATCTCTCTCTCCTCTCTCTCTAACCTGCGAGTGTCCCGTATAGTACAGTGCATCCTGTCCAGTAGTATTGAGAGCATAGTCGATCTGCGAGGTGAGGTCCTTGGTGGCAAAGTCGTACCACCTGCACACAGTAAGTTCATCTACTCGACACTGGCAAACTCACAACAAGCACAATTTTACTTTTACATGCGTTGCTGTGTCGATGTGTTTGTAAAAGTTTGAATAGGAGAGAGAGAGAGAGAGAGAGAGAGAGAGAGAGAGAGAGAGAAAGAGATAAACGTGTACTCACGTGAAGTTCCAAAAGGGTCGATCGAATAGCGAATAGCGGGTGTGGTTGAGGCCGTAGCGAGTTCCCCGCGCATTTCCCAGCCACACGTCGAAGCCCGCGTCGGCGAAGATGAAGGCTGAACTCTCTCTCTCTCTCCCTCTCTCTCCCTCTCTTTCCTTCTCTCTCTGTCTCTCCCCCCCCCCTCTCACCTGGACTCTGACTGGGCATGTTGAGTATGAACTGTCCAGAGTCTCCGAACAGACCGTGGTTCATGTACATCACCGGTCGAGTCTTCTCCCCTGGCACAGGGCGCTCTGAAAGATAGTCTCTCTCCCTCCCTCTCCCTCCCTCTCTCTCCCTCTCTCTTCCTTTCCTGTTCCCCTCTCCCCCTCTCTCTCTCGCTCGTTCTCTCCTCTCTCTCTCTCTCTCTCCCCATCTCTCTCTCACCATCCCTCCCATATGGTATCCGGAACACCGAGTTGATGAATCCATCCTCCGTCTCCACATAGTGCGTCTCGACGGGATAGCCTTGATATGCGATCGTCTCCGGCTGAATAGGCATAGTGGAACAGACAGACGTACTGTCGGACAGAGCGAACCAGAAGGACAGACACAGACAGACAGACTGACATACGGCTCACCACATGGACCGACAGATGAACGGAAATACAGACGGACAGACATTCAGACAGAGTGATAGACGGACAAAGCGGACGGACAGACGGACAGACATACATGCGGACAGACGGACAGACACAGACAGACAGACGGACAGACGGACAGACAGACTCACCACATTCATCTTGTCGCTGTTGTAGTGATGCGCGCTCGCACCGGCTACTAGGAGTAAAACACCGAGCATGGCTTCGAACCTTCCAGCCTTGTGCCCTCCTCTAACCTTTATACTCACTATCATCTGACCTATTATCACTTTGTGCCTACGTCAGAATGGTTGTCACTAGAGACCAGAAAACACAAGACCAGCTTGTTGTACTCATTATCGACATGTGCCCTGCTTCTGCTTGAAAGCTGTCCTTTCGGAGAACACGCATCTTTACTGCTTTCTTTTCCACGACTCTCGCATTTTTTTCCATGATTGCGTTGGTTATATTATTTAAATATATTTGCGTGTCATCCCTTCCATTTCTCTCTTTCAGGAACCATGCTGCTGGATTATTAAAAGTTTAGTACGGTATGTTCAGTATTACATAGTCTTCCTTCGACCTCGTAGTGTACTCATAAATCTCTTTGAATCAGATATCTTTACCTTTATACTTTATCCATGAACGTCTAATGTTGTACATTATCAAATAAACATTACTCTATCAAAACCATACTATGTATCAAACACCAATGCACTTGATGATCAATTATCACAAACAAGATAAAATTCTTTATTTTGTTCATTGTTCCTTGCATGTTTCTCATATCAGCAACCGAAGACGATCACAAACATGAGAGTTAGCAGAGGGAAAGGCATAATTTTCTGACAATAAATATGCACTCGAACAGCACGAACCTAACCGGAAACTTCAAAAGCCACAACAATCACTCAATCATTTATTATCTCTCATCAGCAACGACGCTCAACAATACTTGGACACAGTGGGTTGCGTCTCGGCAGGCAAAATCAACAACGGGGAGTATACATGCAGGTGGAAACGTATCAGTATATGTATCACAAGTGATGACCTCTCTACGTGGTGTCTCAATGTGAGACGGGCGAAAGGCAGGGATGCTACATCCCTGCATCCCTGTGAGTCTGAGAATGAGGGGTGTGAGTAGCCGAGAGGCGTGTCCAAAACATTATCATACAAGTCTACAAAGTAAGTGGTGCGGTACAAATTAGTACAAACAAGGGGCGAACTGTTTACTAGTAATCTCAAAAAAGGGGCGCTTAGCGGTTAAAGTCAAAATCGGGATGGGCGGGGTCAGAGGGGGCGTTGCTTTCGCGCACCCACTCGCGAACTTGCGGCAGCTTCTCGACCAGAAGACGATGCTCCGTCACAGCGCGGCACTGATCCGACAGGTTCGAGAATAGGTACCTGGAGTGACGTCATCACACTCCGTCTCTCTCTCTCTCTCTCTCTCTCTTCTCTCTTCTCTCATCTCCACTTTCTCATCTCCACTCACCTCTTAATCAGCCTGCTGTACTCGGTGTGTTCACTGACGACCGAAGCGCGATCTTCCAAGTCGTCCACCTGAAATACGGTAACATGTTTTCGTGACGGGACCTTGGTTTGTTTGTGGAGTCGTGATGCCAAAGACGTTAGAGACATGTTTGAGCTCCACGTGTACCGCAAAATATGTCAGATGTGCGGTCAATATCTAATCACTGATAACATCACAACTCACAAATAACCACAACGACGATTGTAGGGGATTATGCGAAAGTAGAAATCAAGTTCGTGACACAATCGCTCTTCACTCTTCACACATCACACTCCAAACAGCATCATATTGTCTTTAGAATGAGTACTATCTCAAAAGGCAAAGTTTCCTTTTCTGTTCTCGCAAACATAATTTTACCATAGGATCAATTCAAAAACTACATCGGAACCCGAATAACAAAACCACATTCAAAAGACAAAACTACTTCGGAACATGGAACTCACATCGGTGTTGAATACAGATAGGAGGGCAAGCAGAATGATTGCCAATTTGTTGCTGCGAACATCCGCCGACAGAAGCGAGTAGAGCCTGCAAACAATTGTTTACTTCTTATTTACAGTATTGATTTCACTCTGTTTACATTATTTTCGCACCCCTTCTTTCCCGATTCGCCAGACTGGCGCGCCTATCACTCGCGACTCGCGCATACCGGTTCGGCTCGGCCCGAAACCGTTCTCTATAAAGATCGCCGGCTTGTCTCTGTCGCTCCGTGCGCACCGCACTCTCTCCCCTCCCCACCGCCCCCGCATCTCTCCGCTCTCCCCGATCCGCACACTCTCTACCCGCTGAAGATCACCAATGATACATGTCATCCTTCATCGCCCGGCGACGGTTGCTAATAAAAGATGCACCGAAAAAGTCGCTGCTGCAGAGGAGAGCGGCTATATATCATAGGGAGAGAGAGAGACGTGGAGAAAAGCGGATGTGTCCAAAGAATCATCGGGGGCAAAAATAGGCGTCTCTGAGCGGTCAGCCGGGGTGAGGAGCGCACGCGGCACCACGTCACGAGACGCGGTCTCCGCGCACTCGCAGCCAAGAAAGTGGACAAAACAAAACTATAACAAATCAATACCACACTATAGCGAATAAGTGCGCGTTCCCAGACGCTACCTAATCCACATTGTTGTACAGTCCAGGAAATATTTAGTTCCGCCACCACTCCGCTCGTCTATCCCGCATTTGAAAATTTGGCGAAATTTTGAATTGGAATAACGCGTGCTCTCGATGTCCATTGATTTATAGCCGCCGCCTCGCACTCTGCTCAATCTTGCGCTCTCTACTGGGGGCAACTGATTTGCCCACACACTGTAACCATTCAAGGAGGGAATAGCTCTGACCTGACGCTGAGTTCCCTGAGTCCGCCGCCGTCGTCGAGGATGGAATAGCTCTGCGACCACTCAGTCGGGTCGTGCTCCAGCACACCGTAGATCACCATGAAGTTCATCCACGACGCTGCAACGCAACAAGTTAGTACGGGGAAGAACTGCGGACTGCGGGGTTCCAAAATCATCCAAAAGACTGGCATGAGACGGTAATAAAGAATCAAACGTATTCTGATCTTCAAGATACGTTCCATTGCATGTTAATTTTATTCAGCATTTCCGTAATAATAATATTTGTTCTTTGTGTGACACAGTGAAGAACGAATTAGACAGCCTAGACAATCACGACGTTTGTGGTAGGGATGAAACGCATATTTTGAAAGAAGAAACAAGAAAGCGAACGAAAATAGTCTCTCGCACTCACATCGCAGCAGACTCTGCTGGTCGTTCATGGACAGCTTGAGGAAGACGGGCGACTGCCGCATGAACCGGACCACCTTCCGGATGCTGCAACAACAACACTACACTCTCATCTTCACGAACCCATATTCTGCTCTGACAATCGTAACTCGGATCATTTGTGTGTATCTGTCTACCCATTCGGTTGTCTCTGTCCGTCCTTCCCACTGAACCCCCTACCATTCTCTGGCAATCGTATCTCGGATCGTCTGTTTATGTCTGTCCATCTATCTGTAGACCTGTCTGTCTGCCCCCCCCCCTTACTCACTTGTCTCCGCTTTGGTCCTCGTCGAATGCGAGTACCTTGGCCGCCTCGATCTCAGTGAGCTGCTCCTGATCCAGCTGCGTCAGCACTGTGCAGTCGGGGTCCACTGAATCGGGGAGAGAAAAGTTATAATTGTTTGGACTAGAACTGAAATTCCACCGCTATGTCAAATTAGTACGAGATATGATCTGTGACGTTTAACCATTTCGTGAAACGTAATAAAAGCACACCACTCTAACATTGAAAGTAACTTATTCGCAAACCAGATTACAAACGAATCATTTGAGCGGTCTTTGAGCAACTCGTGAAACCTAACAATACGATAACCCAATCTCACCCTTGGCAATATCCAGTTCCACGCTTGTCGGTCCGTAGATCGAGTCACGACGCGTGCGCGGAATAGCGTCCTCCTACAATAGCAGATTCAGCATACAGTACCCCAGCAGCACTCTACCGTACCCCGTACCTTGATTCCGTCGACGGCCACGTTGGGATTGCTGTTCAGCCACGTGACAGACGACTGCTCGGCCGTCGGCGGAAGAAGGAAGTCCAGGCCACGCACCTCGACCTAGAGAGCATAATATACGGTATTCATACAGTACCCTCTATTCCATCTACCGTACTCCCACTCTCCTACAGTACCCACCGCTTGTCCGTGCCCTCCACTCGTGGGCACCTTGATCGCGTTCTCCTCACGCGCCTCGCACTCGCTGCACTGCGAGTTCGCCAGCAGCTCCTCCGTCACCTACAGTAATCGCTACAGTACAAAGTAATCCAAACTACAGTAATCCGAAACACAGTCAGTCTACCGTACCTTGTCGACAATGTTCTGTCCGGGCGGGTAGTATCCGCAGGCGCAGGTGCACGAGCAGTGCTGAGTCATCTGCTGCTGTGCCGAGTGAGACATGAGGCGGAGGAACACGTCACGAGGGATGGTCACCTGGACGGAAGAGTTACTCAAGTAGGACAGTCCCGGTACTTTTCAGTACTATCACTAAAGGCGACAATAAACATGAGCACACCATCCATGCGAAAACACTACTGGAGTACTACCGGCTACCGTCTACCGCGTTTGACAAGACGCGTGTGTGTGTGTGGACACTGACCATGGAGCCTCCAGCAGCAGGGGGCATGGTGGAAGGCGCAATCTGTGGGGTGACACCGGGCGGGCTGGCGGCGGCGGCGCGCATCGCAGCCTGCGCAGTCGGGGGAGGAGGCGGGATGGAGGACGGAGTGGTGACCGCCTGCAACGTATGCTTTACATTTACATCGCTTTATACAGTCCTATTTCAATGTTCAATCTATACTACACCTACCGTGACTCCCGGCAGCAGTGGCAGCGGACTGGACTGGATCATGCTGGACGAGGGGGCAATGGGTGGCGGGATGGGGATGGGTGTGGAGGCGAGAGGAGTGGTGGAGAGGGAGGAGGAGAGCGAGTTGGAGAGGGGCGAGGCGAGGGGCGGCAGAGAGGCGGGCAGGCTGACCGGCAGAGGAGGCGGCAGGGGCGCCGACGCCACGGCAGCCACCGCAGCCGCCAACTGCTGCTGGATCAGCATCTGCAAAACGAACATTGTACGTTACACTCAAAACACATAGCACTGCACCACATTTGAAACCAATACATCTTTGTCATAAAAAAGAAAACAATTTAAACATAAAAGAAATTCTACTGACCCCTCCGGGTGCGGCAATGGGCACGGCCACTCCAGCCACGGCCGGAGTGACGACGGGCGGGCGGAAGCCGCCGTTCATCGTGCTCGTCGGGCCGTCGAAGCGCGCGTCCAGGGCGGAAGTCGCCGTCGTCGCCGCTGACACGTCCGCCAGAGAGTGCGCAGACGTCGTGTTCACCTGGCAGTCAGAGGGTCATTGAAATGGCTACATCGTCTAGTAATGTGTTTAACGGTGCGACCACATCAACACAATAACTAGGTAGTATCAGTGAATGAGTTATTAAATATCATCTCCCCCTCAGCCTCACCTGCAGCTCCAATAGGGGATGTGTGATGAGGGGCGATGACGGGAACGGCAGCATGTCCGCCACACTGCAAACACACACATTGTCAGATTGTAGAAACTGTGTGGTGACTTTGTCACAACTATCGTCAGTATTAGTACATACATTGTCATTCCCTGTCCCCAGCTTTCATTAACGCCATGCTTTTGTTCCCTCCCACAGGTTCGCCGCGTACAAGGAAATAGACGTCAAAGGCGTGCGTGCCCTTCACGTGCCCTTCTTGTTCACTACACGTGTCCTTCGCATTACATCCAACACTAATCTCCACACTCACGTGAAACATCTCGCATCTCGCAATTTGCGATATAAAACCGTGGGTATCTTCTAATTATGTCATAAATCTTTACAGAATGCCTACATTGTCCAAACGAACTAGGGCTGTGACTGTGACTGTCAACGGCCGGTCGCAAATGATTTCAATAGCTTTGATCTATAGTCTGGAAATGTATGTGATCAGGTGCGTAAAACAAACAGATTGCAGCAATGCCCATTGTCCATCGGTGCGATAGAAGGAAGGAAGTGCACATGGTAGTAGCTGCTCCGGAAGGAGCTACACTACTAAGGGAAGGAGTTGCACGTGAACTATTTTAGTGTTCACAATATCATATACAAAGAAGTTCTAATACTACAGCCTTTTAGAAATGTATATTGAGATAAAGATATTATGCCAGTAGACATAAGGGTGTAGGCACGGAAACAGTACATCGATCAGCCTACATTAGTAATGCGATGTGTCTTTCGCATATATTACAGTATCATCAGCTGTATGATCTTTGTTAGTACCATAAAAGTGCATCAATCCTCGATATGAGCTAAACATCAGATCACTAGTAAATGCAGATCTCCGGCTGGTACATTTTCATGCTACTCTATTCGATCCAATACGGTCGAAAACACCCTTCTGTGTCAAACATTGTGCAAAAATGCTATTCTTTTACTAAACTGGTCAACGTGCAACTCCTTCCTCGTGCAGTTCAGAGAGAAGAGATAGGAGATGCTACTCGCCGCTGAGCGACTTGAATCGTATTCGTATTCACAACATCGTAGCGCTTCGTCGGGCACACTTGCATATAGAGTATTGCCGGGGCACAAACGCCCTGCCTGAACCGAGACCGTGTACGGAGGAGCGGGTATCACAATACCACATCGACCACACCCACGACCAGACCGACAGAGACGACACAGATGGATTGCCTCCAGGACTCACGCGTAGCTGCTGGGAGTGGCGGGGTTCATGTTGAGGGGCGAGCCGGAAGAGAGCATCTCGGTCAGGTCATCCGGAGGGAACGTCTCCGACTTGATGCGCTGACGACTCTGCAACATCCACCCATATATCATATCTTTTCACGTCCTTCAAAAAAGTAAACTATCAACCCCTATTTTGTTGAAGTGAGTTCTGGAGTGATTTGTCCTGGTCTTCTCAACCCCTTTAATTTCCAAGGACATTCTGCTTTGTTCTTTGTTGATATCTTGTAGATCCCCCTACCTTTCTCTCGATCCACCCTCTCTCCACTCTGGCCGTCGCCTTCTCTCTCTTCTCGGCCAATCGGGTCGACTCCCGAGTCGGCTGCTTCCGGGATGACGTCGCCATCGACGAGGTCCTGTAACGAATACATGGCATACTGTAGTGCACTTTGCACTCTTGCAGTGAGTACATCATGTTATCATCAAGTGTGCAATGTCCGTCGCTAATCTCGGCGACTAATCGAATCATCATTCGTCAATCGATCGGCCATCGTTCGGTACGGTAACACTGTCCCTATTTGGTCTTCTCTAATCACTTTTTTCATGCAGACACCGCACGCGTGCACCGGATGTGATCTGATTAGAATAGATAACCGCTGTGATCTGATCGACAACGAGCTTTGTTGTGAAACTTAGTGACCAAGCATCAAAAACCAGATATGGTCGATTACGGTACTCACGGGTCACGGGTGCTGTTCGAACTAGCGCGTCAACAACGAAACAACCTTTCAGTACTATTGGTATGGCATGTACCCAGCAGAAAAAAGTTCTGGACGACTACCAAGAGTTGCTCCAATCAAACCGAGAAGGCGATATATCACACGTGTGAAATCAAGAGATCAGAATGCTACAGTAACCCCATTCGAACCACAAACACATTTTCAGTATGATCACATGCTGCACGAGGTTTTTTTTTCGGGAAGTCCGCCTACAATTTGCAGAGCAGACGTTCCAATTCAAAAGTCAAAAGTGTCTACAGTAATCTTGAGCGGCACAAATCGGGGGGGGGGACACAATCTTGAGCGGCACAGATCAGATTCAGAATCCCCTAGGGCTAGGAATAAGTCACTCTCCCTCTCCCCCACGCACATGTACTACATAATTCCTATGCAATAGTAACTAACATCTTGATTGCTTGCCCTTTCCTCCTTTCTCCCTCTCTCTCCCCACCCTCCTCTTTCTCTCTCCCCACCCCCACCCCCCCCCCCCCCCCTCTCTCACCTGTGTCTGCCGCCGCCTCCTCTGGCGATGGCGTCTGCGAGCCGCTTCTCCCTGTTCTCCTCGACCCGTGCCTTCTTCTCCAGCCGAGCCTCGTCCGTCATGATCCACTCCTTCTTCATACCAACCTGCAGACAGCTCACTTCACGCTACTTCCAACATCTATCCCTTTCTTTCCGAGTGTTCATTTTAAAGTTCCCGCCAATGCTCCAGTTCAAATCGCACCGCACCATTCGTTCGCAATGGCGATTTTGCACCGATCGCGCACAAGCAGCGCAATTTGGAATACACGAAAGCAGTCCTTGATCGATGCCCTAGGCACCAAACATGATACAGATCTCGTAAATTGTTTGCCACAATATATACAATGTGCTTGCGCACAAATCGTGCTCCTGGAGAAAAGGAGAGGACTTTAAACAAAGGTACGTTCTGCCTGTATTCTTTTCTTTCCACAAACCCTTTAACTAACGTTTGACTTTGATAAACTCATATTTTAAACGCAAAAATCATGTTGCACCACAATCACTTTATTACTGCACACGAATTTTTCCAATCTCTTCTTTCATTTATTGTTCCAATCTTTCACCTAACTAAAACACTAAACAACAGCCGTGTTTTGCGCTTTCCTCTTTGTCAACCCGCAATACCTTCTCTATCTCCATTCATCATTGGAAAGAGGCGTGAGTCACGCCAAAACCTCTGCTCGTCTCAGCCCACGTTGTTGACTACAGCTGGCTCATCACGTGCCCACACAGCCACTGGCCCTTCGCCAACGCATTACGTATGCCCCCCCTCCCCTCTCTTCTTTTTTCTCCTTCCCGTCTCCCTTGTTCTTGTCCCTCCCTCTCCGAAATGTATCCATTCCTGACTAACGTATCCGAACACTCCAATTCAGTCCCTCTAAATGCCTAGTCGCCTAGTGGACGTTGACGTTGCCACGGTGGCGGTCGTTCACGTGTATCAATGCATACACACGCCGTCTAGTGCCATATAAAAGGGTTATAGAACAAATGGCCGTAGCGAGAGCAAAATAGAAACGCACGCCGCTCGCTTTTCAACAATGACGCACGAACGATCGAATATCGGCGAGAATGCTCACTCATCGAGACCAGATCGATCAGAACTCTTACGAACACAATGAATTACACTCCCACTATTGCGTAAACGTGAACAGCTGATAGTTGGTTTAGATCTCACAGAAAACGAGAACTCGACTCACCTCGAAGCACTTGTGTAGGCGGCAGCGCTGGCAGAACCGTCGGCTGACCATGTTGATGTCGCAGTTGTTGTTGAACGGACACTGGATCTCCTTCACCTGTAACAATGTTGAATGTGCTCATGCGCCAGACAGGTGACAGGGGACAGAAGTAGACACTGCAGCCATGGAAAATAGTTCATTGACATGACAGACCTTGTTGGCGTTGCGGCGGAAGAAGGCCTTGCAGCTCTCGCACGTGATCACATTGAAGTTGTAGCTGAACGCCTTGTCGCCGCATACTCGGCACACCTGAAAGAGAGATATTAGAAATTGTGGCATTAATGCGTCTTCAACATCATAACTTCAGTGTGCCTTTTTGTCATTGTCATCTCTTGTTCGGTTACGCAACCTCGTGTTCCGTACAATCTAGTATAAAGCATCGGTTTTTATCAAGTACTTCCGCATATTTAGAGATGATGAAACGGAAGCGAATGATCTTTCGATTTTCTGGAACGTATATCCTATCAATCTAATCCTGGAAACCGAATGCATCTAATCTGCTCATAGACTCATTTTTTTCTCCAATCTCAATCCTGTACCGTACACTTATATTAAAAATACAACGTCCTACGTCTATTTCTTTTTCAATGAAGCGCGTGTAAACACAATCGAATCAAAATCTCACTAACTACAAATTCTAGAGTATTTGTGTTGAAGCGATGAAACACTTTGGCCTTTGGCCACCAATCACAATCTCGTGGCCTTATTTTTACCTGGACTCGTAATCTGCGCATGCTACATACAAACGCGTGCCGGCGAATGTTTCATGGGTGGTATATCAGTTTCCAGGTTTCCACTCTATACACATGCTCTATTACATATAATCTATGTGACGCCTCAAAGTAGGTGAGCAGCAGTAAGTGAACTCGAAGCGATCAAAAACCGCCGAATGCTCAGTCAGTTAATACCGTTTAGTGAGTAACTACATCACATGGTGGTGTGCGTTCAAACATGTCATGCTTTGCCAGTGACATTTTGAAAATGTCTTCTCGATGCATCGACGATGATGGTTAATGGTAGAGATCAGAGATCGTATACGATATCATGCTCCCTACAACGTATAATTGCGAACAGAAATAGTAGTTGTATCAGTCAGTGGCCCTCACTATTCCATAGATCTCTGAGCACACGTGCATGACAGATGGCATAGACGAAACAACGTGATTCCCTTTTCAGGAACGTTCGACCACGCAAGTACACATTTTCAAAAATCACATTCTTTGCAACACTCTCCTGTATAATTTCGATTTTTTTGAACAATCAGCTTATTTCTCCGTTTGTTATGACACAAGAGTGCATGTGTACTCCAACTCGTGCACACTACTTCATTTCCTGTGAATGTATTATTCTCAGACGGCATGTATAAGAAAAGCGAAAATGCATGTGTGTGTAAGCTGTAAGCCATGAATAACTCATTATCACATTTTCTTTCTCAGCGTCATTGATAAATGTTAATGCACGCGGGTGGTGTATTGATCGACTGTGGCCGGTGGAACAGTAAATAACAAGAGCGGTGGTGGGTGTATGTGTGTGAGAGAGTGAGATAGAAAGGGAAGCATAGAAGATAGTAGTGGGAAAGAGACTGGTCTCGTGACGTGCGTCGGTCAACTGCCAACAACAACGACGACGTTTTGTCGAAATTGATTCGTGTATCTCAGTGGTGAGAAGAAAACATGGAATTTCGGAAACGCGCCTGCAGCTTGCTGCGGAAGCTAGGATACACCCTGCAGACAGACACCCAGAAACATCAGCACCAACTAGACGCGCGTTCAAAAACGTGAGATTAAACCAGCAAGCCGGGGGAGATTACGATTTACGAGCGTATCCGCATGCTGGCACATTACTGATACCGGCAGTGAAGAATAACATATAGAAAAATAAACGAATAAAAAGGTAAAATATCTCTTACTTGACGCACCTTGTTAGCGGTGCGGCCCTGGCTGGACGCTCGCTTGCGAGACGAACGGTCATCGCTCGAAGTCGAGCCTTCTGAAAAATGAAGCATCAGCAAGTGTAGGATTCTCTGCTATTGTAATTTGTCAATGCTCTCTACGAGTACCACAACAGCCACGTTGTGTGATTGTGTGTGTAGATTTGCGAAATGCGAAATGGCGAAAGGTGGCGTCACGTGAATCGCAGTGGCGCGCAATTGAGAGCGCAGAGTGTCCTCGGAGCAAGAAATACGGGAAATGCGCCAGGCGCATAGACCAAAGGTCCGAAACGACTAGGCGCGCGTAAATTGAAGATCATACGTGCAGTGTCTGTGCACCGTACCTGGCGACTCGGGTCGGCTGGGTCCGACAGAGGGCGGAGAGTGCGGGTTGCACTTGGTGGCCATGTCGGCGGCAGCCATCGAATCGCTCTCGCTGCTTGTCCACATACTGTAGAATCTTCCAGGGGCGCGTATATCACGTCTGATGGCCCGGTTTGCGGCGACGACTCTTAGAAGCTCGTCGCCTGAAAGAGATTGATGTAAGACCGTCGACATTTAGCGCTCAGAGTACGACAGATTGTCTAATTAGGCATGATAGCATGAGAAGGCGGAAATAGTACTCTGCTGGGGCTACAGTAGTAAGAACTCTAGTCCCGGGGGTGTCACCAATGTCGACTCGAGGTTCGAGGTGAATGACAAACAATTAGTTAATTATTAATAACAAAATTCGACGACATTGCTGAGCGCAGATGATTAGTGAAACAGTAATTACACATCACTTGTAAAAAAGAAAGACATGAAAGAGGAAACGTCATGTTCGACTAATTAACACTTGGGGGGAATAGTTACGATCACTGTTCAGCTACTTGAATCAAAGCTTACACATACCGTAGAGAGAGGCGGGCCGGTCGGTGGGTGCGAGACGGGTGCTCCGAGCGGCGCCGTGGCTGCAACAGCCGCGCCATGTAAACAGACGAGGGGATGAGAAATCAAGAAACGAGACGGATGCAGTCTAACTCTATCTCTATGGCGAGTACACATGGTTTGGGTGCGTGAGTGCGCTCGGTGCGGGCACACTCGAAGAGAGTCGCGTTCGCGAGCACGCGACTCCGGTACGGTGGCACCCGCGGGGTACGGTAGCACCTGGGACAAAATGGATGCGAGTGCACTCCTTTTCCTCACTCTCGCACTGAGTGAGAGAGAGGGCAGTCATGTGAACGCGCGTTGCGTGTGTGCGGCGAGAGGGGGCGAGGAGGGGCGAGCTCACACTCAATACACACGAGTGCAAAGCGGGTGCATCAGCCCTCTGCCTCATACGCCACACACTGCAATCGATTCGCGTGGCGATCGGTTGTGGCGAAAAAAGCCTCGTAACAATCGTGTGTCATGCAAAATCACGGGACAGATTAGATGGTCGGTCGCAACTGAATACACGGTGCCCGCGCTCGCAACCAATCGGCGACGGGGGGCGCATACACATAGTGAGATAAGCGAGACGTGTCGTCATGTGTGTGTGCGATGCGGAGTTCAAAAGATCAAACCGGGTATGCGGGCACCCGTTGTCCGATGAGAGAGTGGTGGTGAGTGCGCAGTGCGCTGCAATCCACTACGGAGGGGAGAGACGGAGAAAGACGGGGTAGCACCCAGCCGAGTCTGCGTC